>JAUCMT010000059.1:6175599-6187066 GCA_032357475.1 Enteromius thamalakanensis
TTAACACAGAACAATGACACTGACATGTTTTAAGATATGTCAGAGCAAGATATTTTCATCTGAGACAGCTCAAACATACAATTTAGTCTGGGACTAGCTTAAGCCTTGTCTGTGAGACTGGGGGTGTATGTTTCAAGTATATGTTATTAATTTAACTTTACAGGATAAAAGATACTGAAGCCATAATTTTTCCTGCAAGGAAAATGAACAGTAAATGCATTTATTATATTAATAAAGGTCATCATTTAAAATGTTGTCGTTAAATAATGTTTGGAATTTCATTAAATTCTTCATGAAGCAAATAAAGAAATAAAAGAGAAATCAAATTAAAAAAGAAATAGCATTGAAAATAATAATAATAATAATAATAATAATGTATTATATTTATTATTATTATTATTACTTGTTTAACCTTTAAACAGTTTTGAAGGAAACATTTTGAAATATTAAACATTCTTTTATTTTGAGAGCGTTTTGGATAGATTATATGATTTTTGGTCCAAAAATCTCATTTATTTTGGTTTCAGTTCATTGATATCCATTTATTTTCTTTTTCACTGACTAGAAAATAACCATCTCCACTGTTTAGGCTCAGACCCCTATCATTTATTATGTTGTCTTTGAAGAGCGTTTTCTGTTAGTTTTAGCTCTTATTGGTAGTTTTAAGAAGCCTTAATGCGAGTCAAGAATCAATAGCTTTTTGATATTGACCAGCATGAGGCATAACTTATCAGATGGGCCTACAGGCCACTCAACAACTACATTTTTCACATGTGGAGGCGTTCATTGTGTGGTGATCTCTCACGGTGAGCTCTCATGTTTATAAGCTGCTGGATGTCAGAGAAACACACGATGAAAGGGTATAAAATGGAGGGGGATGGAGAGGTCACGCACAACTGAAGAAAACAGAACGAATAGCAGTGACCTGAGGACATCCATCGAACTGCTTTTGTGGAGCTGCTGGTGGTGGAAACCAGAGGCGTGAAGATCATCCTCTAGCTCGATCGGATGAAGCAACATGACCACAGACCTCAGCTGATTTATTTAGACAAAGATGTCACTATCCATACCACGCAAGGTAAATTAAACGTAACCAACACCTTGAAGTGCGATATCTCCAGGGAGTGATTCTTGATCCGTATCGAGCGTCTGACCTTCTGCTTTATAATCTATCCATTTGTGTTCTACACTTGGATCTGAAACCAGCCGTCCCCTATTATCAGAGTGCTGATGTATGTTGATTATTTTTTTCTAAGCGACCATAAATTCAGACTATTGATTATCTAAGCTTACTACAGAAAATATGTCGATGAGATTTTAATGACTTTTATGGAAGCAGCTGTGTTACTGATTGAATATGCAGAGAGTCAGCTCAAAATGTTGGTCAATCTGACAAAAACTTGGAAAAATGAACAAAGGTCTTAAGTGTTAGGAGCAGCATAAGTGTGAGTGATTAATGACAGAATTTGTGGGTGAACTATCCCTTTTAAGCAATAGTGCACACGGAACATCCAAGATGCAGATGACTTTGTTTCTTCATTATTTCTTACTAGTGGATCCTCTGTAGTAAATGGGTGCCATCAGAATAAGAGTTTTACTGTGTCCTAATTACACATGATGCAAAATCAATCAAATATCACAGCCAATCAAGCGCATTGCTCTCACAACTAAATGGATGTGTTTATAATCTAATTCTTAAATATTAAATCTTTTGAGCATCATTAAATGAGTGACTGATTACATCTTTGTAGTTGAGTAGTCTTTGTTAAGTTTGTAAAATTATTTACTATGTGTATAAATTATTTAAATTTATATGTTGTTGATTTCAGTATGTCTATTAGGTCCCCCCTGATAGAACATGCTATTCTATATCGCATTTTAAGGAAGTGTGAATTTGTGAATTATTTTTTTGGGGGGGGGGTTAAGTTACAGTTCTGATAATAAACCGCAATAACTGATATAATGTTAATATACCAACCTATTAAAGTACTAAAACCAGTTTTGAACCTTTGGAATACACGGATAATGACTAAAAGCAGGTGGTGATGAGAAAGTTAGAAGCAAAGTCAATCACAAGCAGCTTTTAAATACGAACATACTGTATATAGAAGGTGCTCAGAGTCATTCAAACAAACACTAAACACCATCATGATGAGACTGAAACCAACATTTGCAGGGAATCCTGGGAATGTCCGTTTACAGTGCTCCCTATAAATTTTTACAGGAATTTACCATTAACCATTTAACAGGTTTTTACTGTAACATTTTTACAGTTTTTTACCGTTACCGTCATTTTTGTTGTTTTTCTAGCCGCAATGTTGTGGAATTAGACGTTCTGTGTGTTGCCATCGCTGCTAGTTAGGACAAGAACTCTGATTAACATGGAAAAGATACATTTTATCATGTGTTGTGGCATCACATCACATGTAGTTAATTAAAAACATTGGTGAGAAAAATGTGTTTTTGGGTGAACTTATCCTTTAGTGTTGTTTAACTTTCTAAATGAATGCACAATGAAGATCTAAGACAGATGTTGAGATTTACACTGACTAATTATCACAGACTTATCAGTTTGTTTCTCTTTCAAAGGTTTTGTGTGACTTCAGACTTGAAAGTTAATGGAAAAGATCCACTTTTGTGATGCCTGCATGTGTATTTGCTTCTGATTTAAAGCTTGAAATCTCCAATCACAATTGTGTTTTATGGAAAAGAGGGTCAGTAAACAATATCAGAACTTTCATTTTTAGTGAACCGTCCCAAAAATGGGATAGGGGATAAGGGACAGTTCACCCAAAAATTAAAATTCTGTCATTAATTACTCACTCTTGTGTCAACCCATAATACCTTTGTTGATTTTTGGAATACAAATTAAGATATTCTTGATGAAATCTGAGAGCTTTCTGACCTTGCATAGACACCAATGCAACCACTACATTCAAGGCCCCGAAAGTTAGTAGACATTGTTAAAATAGTCCATGGGACATCAGTGGTTCAACCTTCATTTTATGAAACTACGGAAATACTTTTGACAACTTTATTCAACAATTTATTCTCTACTATGCGCGTTCATGAAAATACCGTGACGCATACAAATTTTGAGCTTGTGTTTAATAAACAAATCACCTTATAATACACTTCAAGGTGATTCATTTGTTCTCTATTGGATTGGATGTTTTTTAGATGCAGTAGGAAGAAAATATGTTTATGTTTTGCACTTTTATGTTGAGGAATAAAGGCTTGCCTCTACAAAAAGTTCACACTTGATATTGCTTGAAGACAGGGAAATTTCAAAGCACGCAGTGAGGCATCGGCCAAATCAAAGCTGACAGAAAAAGATGATGGGCGAATACTATTCTGAGCTTATCTTTGCGAGCGAGCACAGCATGGTCCATTTGTCATTGAGGGGAAAAAGACAAGGAGGATGATGAAATTGACCAAAGATACCGACCGGCATGTGACTTTTCATGCGTGCAGAGATGCTTTATGATTGGATGCTATGCAAGATACCTTTACCTTATTTTGATTTAAGCCGTCCCTCTTTCTGAAAGAAGAGCGAGCTATTGGGTTTGGGCTCAACTGTCTCGTTTTTTTCTTTTTCCACAAGCTATCTGGCTGCCAGAGGCTGTGGGACCTGCTGTTGGCTCCAAGATTAGGGTTGTGCTGGCAGCTCCATCCATTCAGTTTACACAAGTCCAGCAGACCAGGCCCACGTAACGCATTGCATCCTGGGGCGGTTGATCAGTCACAAAGGATGGGACATGATGAGATAGAAAAAGGGTCTTGGGTCCAGTCTCAAGGCCCTTGTCACTAGCCCCCCAGGCTCTATTTAACATCCTCCTTGTAGCGATTGGAAGTCTGATTTATTTCTGTGAATAATAAGGTTTTTTTTTTTCATTTTGATTTGGGTTACATAATTACCTTGTCACGTTGTCCCTGATATCCTGACATTGCAAATTAAATGCTTTAAAAAGCTTACTACAGTTTATTGGTTTTTTTTTTGTTTTATTTGCCTTATTAAATTTTATTAGTTAGGCTATCTATTGTAGTTTTATGTGTCAGTTCATTTTATTGCATCCATGATTCAGATCATAAACACATAGTTGTGCAAGAAACAAAACTGAAGCTTTTTTCTTGCATGCTTTAATATATACTTTAAGTACTGTTTGTTTACTGGTTTGGCTTGGTTTAATATTTTTTTATTTACTTGTTTATTTTTCAGATAGTAATAACGTATTATTTATATGATTATATTTATAGAATTATTTATTTTTCCTGTTTATTTGCCATTTTCCTAGTATTATAATTTTGTTTGGATAATTGGGTTGTTTGTTAATTTCCTTTATTTTATTTTCATTTTATTAGCACTTAATTAATATGATAATAGTTTTGTTTTTAATCATTATAGTCTTTATTAACAGATTACATTTTTATTTTATCTAAAGTTTGTTAATATTAATGTTTTTATATTTATCATTTAATTTTAGTTTGTTTTTGTAGAATTTTGTAAAACATTTTAGTTATTTTATTTTATTTTTTCATTTATTCGTTCGTTCGTTAATTAATTTCATTCAGTGATGTTGATAAAACGATCATAATTTAAATCATAAACATATTTCCAATTTAACTAATTGTTTGAAGTCATTTAGACGAATCGTTTGTGCAGTAATCCATTAAAAAACATTTGATTTAAAATAATTCATAAATCAGGCCCTTTTTCATTTTTCAACAGTATTTGTTCAAGTGTGCCATTTTATCAATGCATCACCCGTTTACTGTTCGTAAGGTGACTCATGACATTAGAGGTCAAGGAAACATCTTTCATAAGTGGAGGCAATGACAATTTCACAGGTCAATGAATGCAGAAGCGGATGTTTGATAAACTGCTTGTATTAGTGGTCTTTGATGTGGCCATGCTGTGTCAGCAGGTATAAGCCACACATTATTTGGGGGTTGTAATTGTCATCACTGTTAGGAAATACGAATGATAAGGACTTGAGAAATGGCTTGCTGAGTGTCACAGGAAATTGCACGTGCACACAGTCATTCAGAACTGCGATACAAATTCAAACGTATGGAAGAATTTATTTGTAAGCAAACTGACCTTTTGTTTTCCATTTATTGAAGACACTTCACCATCTCATCTTGCAGGATTTATCAGCTGTCTGATGGAGAAGAAGCTATTCAGAAGTATGTTGAAATGCCATTAACAGATGGAAAGCACAGTCCGGTGGCTTATGACTAAATTTCACCAGGCATTCTTCAATGACCTGGATTCATAAATACTCTTGCGGATGTAATGTAGATTCATTATGTAGCATCTGTTCCCCTTCTGGACTCCCGCTACCATGCTATGTATTGAAAACAAACATGATATGTCATGAAAGATAATTCTGAATGAATGGATGCTTTCTGCATGCTCCAATATATTCTGTAGTGTTCTAGAAATGCTGGGAAATTTGTTTGTTAGTTGGTTGGTTAATGGTAAATGTATATAGCACCTTTCCCAATGAACCATCATTTCATATATAGAAGGACAATAGACATTTATCAAGTCCAAGACATGTGCGATATTAGTTGCAATCCACAGTATAAGTGTAACCAGTCAAATAGAGCAGACGTCTTTGTTGATTCAGTATATTTTTCGCTGATGAAGGAACAGGTGAAAAAAATTTCAAGTTGAAAAAAATGCCACGTTAGAGTGTTTACTGGTATTACCATGTATCTAGTTGCTTACAGCTAGAGGAATGACAAGTAAGGTTTCTGTTTTTGTCAAGTTCAAACTGAGAGAATTAGAATTAAGAAAGGTCTTTAACTTGTTGACACATGACAATAGAGATGCAATCTGGTGCAAAGAATCAGGTCGACAAGCAATGGATGTCTGAATATAGTTGACATATTGGCACTAAAACCATGGCAGCAAATAATTTGTCCAAGGGGTATACATATAAATAATAAATAATAGTGGTCCTAGAACTAAGCCATGTGGCACATCCTTTTTGGTTAGTTAGTTTGTATATACAATATATATATATATATATATATATATATATATATATATAACTTTTTGTTTTCTTTTATTTACTTGTTTATTATCATTTTAGTTATTCTGCTTAGTTGTTTATACAGTAAGCATTATTAATTATTTTTATAAACTATTTTTATTATAATATTTGTTTGGTTTGTTTAATTTAGGTTCTTTTTTTATTTAGTAATTTATTTTATTACAAAAATATTTGTACTTTAATATATGTTCATTTGCATTTATTTTTGTTTTATGTTTTTTCCCCTTTCATTTATTTAGTTATTTGACTTGTTTTACTTAACATTCAATATTTATTTTATTTGTATGCTTGCTTTATTTATTTATTTATTTATTTATTAATTTTTTGGTCGGTCACTGTTGACTAAATCAGTGATGTGAATGATAATATGGTTGATTGTGTTTTGTGTGCATGTAATATTGTTTTTTTCTTTGAGACCACTAATCTATGCTTTTCACTGTATGCGCCTTTCTACCAGATTTAACTGCAAGCCGACACTTTCTGTAATAGGCACCCTCTGATTTGATCAAACCTTGTCGTTTTACTCAATTACTCTCCCGCAGTTTTGGAGCTTGCTGTGCTTTTTCCTGTTTTCAAATTCAAGAGCCAATTTGAATAGGCCCTGTTATTTCACTGGCGAAAACTTGTCAATTAAACCGTAGAGGTCATAGATGGGTCATAAAAAAATCATAAAAATAAATGACAATGTGAATATTTCCCTCTCTCATTTTTGGTGAGACCAAATGAATGTTAAAAATACAGTGCTCATTATAACCAGGCAAGAAGAAACACTTCTCGGTTGCTTTTGCTCCAGGGTGGACTGCTAATGCTTTCAGAACTGCAAAACTCTAAACAATGTAATTTACTATGGATCCTGGAAGAATACACACCATTATTACCCCTCAAGAAAGGTGGAAAGAAAAGTTAGCAAAGAAACTTCATGACTTGGTACTTAAATGTTAGCCAACAATAAACAATGACACTACATTTGTGATGTTAGAATTCTCCCAAAAAATATCACAAAAGTGAAGCAAATTTAGATTTTTTGTATCAGAAATGATTTGAAGTAAGAGGTCAGGTGTTGTTTGTTCTTAATTTTCCTCCGCACATGACCATTGCCTTGTGTTTTCAGAGTCCTTGAGTCCGGCCTATTTTTTGCCTCAGGAAGAAACTGCTTCTGTGCCAACTTGTGCCTGGGGACAAATTAAGACACACTGAGGTATATCTGAATAAAACTGCAGGCCTCACAAAATGCTCTCTCCTCGGCTGGCAAAATCACCTGAACAGTACAATAGCATTGCCACGTATGTGTTTAGACTTTTTTTGCAGCTAGACATAAGCCAGTATTACAGCCATGCTGCCCGGGCAAGATAACACTGAGTGCTATGAGTAAGCAAAGCACTTCACTTTATCCCCCTCAACTCATACAGAACTTCCCGGGACTCAACTCTGATCCAGTGATTGCCAGGCAAAAGCCGAATGTTGGAGTGTAAATGTGTGATAAAACTGTCATTTTGCAAATGATAAATGGAGCTTAGGTTGCATTTCATTTGAGAGCAAAATAAGAGTTTAATCCTTAGTTGTTTTGATGCTACTTGGACTTAGCAGAAGAGTGTCAGGAATTAGCAGGTAGCAACAACACTTGCATGTTTAGCGTCACTTTCATCTCCACGTGTTAAGACAGGGATCAGTATCACGGCTGAGATGAGAAGAAATTATTATCTAGATGTTAGCCTGTTCTGTTCGCATCAAAAGAGCCAAATGAATACCCAGCAACCCCAGTTAACCCACCAGAACAGAACCTCCGCTAGTCGTAAATGTGAAGCGACAGCTTCATGTCAGTAACACGTAATGCTCCTAATGAAACTGTAAGTCTTTATTGCCTAGGCAAATTGAAGCTTGTTGCAGAAACCCAAATGTAGACTTAGACAGATTGCTGGTGCACATACTATCAGACAAAGCTTTTCTGTTTCAGATTTTGCTGAAAATATAAGCTTGAGATGAAGTAAAGAGTTTTAACTATACATTTCTTGGGGTTTCAGTTTCAACATAGTCTACACAAGTGCAAATAATTCATTAATGTAAACAATCACATTACATTTACTCATACACATAAAGTAAATTAATTAGTAAAAGAGTAATAAAAAAGGTAGTAGTCAAAATAGAAAGGCTGTTCGTCACACATGAAAATAAATATTGATAAAATGCATTTTTAGAAACGTGTAAAAAATTATTTTAACATGGTAAACTTGTTTTGATTATGTATTGTGAAAATGTATATTTTAAAATGTATTTGTCTACATTTATAATTGATTACTTGCCAGATTTATTTATTTGACATAAAGTCCTCAATATTGTTTTGGTGGACATTATTAAGAGGATCCTGTAGAGCATATGCTACCTAACGTGGTTTAATGCCACAGCAACTCTAGCACCCTCTTGAGAACTGGAATTATGTTTCTGTTAGTCCCAAAGGGTACTAAAGTTTTACTAGTACTTACCCTTATGCAAGGGTACTTTGTACGCGACACATGATGGAAATTTCATTGGAATAGTATGCGCAGCACAACATTTTTGCATGCACAAGTTGCACATTGATATTATTTTGCAGTAATCAGTTGTTCCACAAGGTGGCAGCACTGTTTCAGGCTGCTGTTTCTCAGTAGAAAACAAAACTAACGTCATGAAGCAACATCAATATAATAGCGAAGACTGCAACAACAACAGTTGGCCGCATTGACAAGCATTTATGAGCTTTAGTTTAAAAAAAGTTCAGAAATGTTTATTATTGGTCATAAACTATGGGGACAAATAGAGCAGACACAGGCACTGTTGTAGCTTTCTAGAGTACATGTGTTGACTGCACACATTCACACAAAACTTCTAATGTAGTATACTTTATGCACCTAGAAAATCGTTAACTGTTTGTTTGTTTTTTTGGATACTGAAGCATTTAATTTTTTTTATTCACAGTTGTTTAGCTCTTAACATCTCTTTTGTGAAGCTAAACAAGTGTTTAGGTGTGTGTTTATGTGAGTTTTGAATATGATTCGCACTATTCAACGTATTGTTACAGGCCAGCAGTGGCTCAAACCCGAAATGTGATTAACTGAACATATTTGATCTTATATTTCTTCAGAGTTATGAATAACATTTCATTACAAAAGCCACAGCACTACAGCAACAGAAAAAAATTAAGAATTTTTAAGAACAAAAAGAGAAGGATTAATAAAATACAAGCCACATCTTTGATTTTTATTATGTTTTGTCCAACAAAAGCACTGTAATGAGATGCCTTTGAAGAGTGAGGCGTTCCGTTAAACTTACATGCTTATTCAAATGAAGCTGAAACCTGTGTATTTTTCATGAAATTTGAATACTACTGTGACCGGTTGGCCGAAGACGGTGGTTGATGTGATTATTCTAAGCTGAAGCGAACCTCCGCATTTTTAAAGATTCAAGCGTGCTTGTGTGGGTGGTCATGTGTGCTGGTGTGTAGGACTGTTTTACAGTAGATGCAGAAGAATGCATTTTTCAGAGCAGAACATGCATACATGGTGTAACTGAGGAAGAGGGGGATTTCTAGCTGTTGGTAATACAATTTTTAACAGACTTGACTCAAGTCTACCCCCATTTGATCTGGAGCTCTGTCAGCTTATTTTTTATTTATGAGGTGAATTGTTAAGCTACGAGAAAAAAAAAAAACGTTATTTTATGTTATTATTTATGAAAAAGTTGATTTGAAGAATATTTAGAAAAATTATGTATGTACTTATTTATTTATTTGATTAGAAAAGTATTCTTGGATTAATACCAGATTTCAAACTAAGACAATTAATATTGCCCATTGATGTTATTCACCATCGGACATTGCACAGCCCCCATGTCTTTGTATATTCATTCAGAATTCACTCCCTCACAGTTTTCATTCACGTCAATTTAAATAAGGCATCTATCCTGACTCACATGTTTTCAAATTGCCATATTTCAATCCCTTACTCTTTGAACTCAAAAGCGCTTTTCTCCTGCCATAGTGGCATTTTTCTTCTATGCATTATGAATAAAACTGAATATTTTATCATCCTCTGGCATCTTACACAATATATGAAATGATAATACCAAGCATGTGTAATGAAGATTTCAGTCCTTATTACAAAGGGAATATGAAACGACCATTTGATTTTGGTTTTCTTTTTTTAAGTTCATCATAAATATTTGAATTCGCGAGTCGATCGAGCTTCAACAACCCTTTGTTTTTGCTTCATTTTCTATAATTCCCATGCCAAACAAAAGGGAGATACTAAACAAGCTCCTATGACTTTGTCTTCCCCGAGAGAATTTGTCTGCCCTGCAGGCATGAATAAGCAAAAAATGATAATCCACACTGCCCAGCAGTGCAAAACAAAAAGTCATTTTTATCAAGCCCATATCTTTCAGAAATGATCATTTTAATTGGAGGAAAGCACAGGTAGCATTCTTACACTTGATACTTACACTTAAACACTACATAGAGACACTATTGCAGTCGCAGGTGAAAGCAGGATACTGAAAAAGCACATGGTGCCCAACGTGGGGACCTGCCAGCAGTGACAAATCGCTAGTAATCGGTTGCAGTGTATGTTGGCTGCAGCCAAGGAGAACATTACTTTCATTTCACATTTCTGAAAGAGGAGGCGTCTCCCTTTTATGTTGATGGATATTAACAGGGTTTGGCAACGCAGATGCTCAAGGAACGTAGGCAAGGCGTTCAGGCCTGAATGACTCTTCTATTCCAGTAGAGGAGAAGGCGTCTGGAAGTGGCAAGTGGCTCGTTTGTGTCATGGTTTGTTTTGGTCTGTCACTGATGCTGATTACCTTGCACTTCAGACACGCTGCACACATGCTAATACATATGAAGTGTTCTGGAAGAGTACGTAGGAAGCTTGAAGGTCATGTTTGACAGCATGTATAACATTTGAGTTATACACGACTACAGTTGGATTCATGCTACCTACATGGTCCATTTATGTTGAAATGTAGATTGAATTCAGCTTGGGTGGTTTTTTAGGCTGTTCAAATCATCATTAGCTATTGCAGGCTGATAAAACTTGTCGGTGGTTCTCAACTGGTAGGTTGTGACCTGGAAAACGGTGAATGCTATTAAAAAGGTTGGTTTGACTACACAAGTAGTTGTTTTTTTTTGCAGAATAATAAAGATTTTTTGAGTAATAATAAAAACAACAACAACACTGGCCCCCATTGACATTCACTGTTACAGAAATCTGGAAAAAAATAATTTTCAATGCAGGAAGAATGGATATTTGACATATTTTCTGAAACTGAACCACAAATGGCTGCATAATTGAATTGAATTGAATTGAATTGAATTGAATTGAATTGAATTGAATTAATTCAATTCAATTCAATTCAATTCAATTCAATTCAAT
>JAUCMT010000059.1:6187289-6208308 GCA_032357475.1 Enteromius thamalakanensis
TTTAATTTAATTTAATTTAATTTAATTTAATTTTATTTTATTTTATTTTATTTTATTTTATTTTATTTTATTTTATTATATTTTATTTTATTTTATTTTAATTTTATTTAATTTAGTGTACTTTAGTAAGTTAGTTTAATTTATTATGATTGAACTGATTAAATTAAGTTAGGTTAAGTTAAGTTTAGTTTTAGGGTATTTTTGTGAGAATTGGAATTTAAGAAATTTTGTTGTTAACTAATTGAAACAAAATTCGGCAGATCTCAACATGGATTGGTTGTTTAAAATGCAAAGTAAAAAGGAAATATAGAATTTTACCAAAATGTCACATTTTCCAATTCAGTTTATTGTTGAGCCTGTATAGTTCATGGTTATATTAATAGCTGATATGTGTTTGATTTTAAGGGCATTGTTGTTACTTTTGTGTAGTTGAACCCATTTTTGTACTGTGTTGTGAGGCCACTTGACATTCATTATCAAATATGCTAGATAAAAAAAAAAAAAAAAAACATTATAAATTGGTTGGTTTTGACTGATGTGTGCTCGAGGAATCGCTTGATTGGTTATTTTAACAGCAAAGCCGTTTTTAACAAAATAGAGTCTCTGTTGTAGCTGTCATTTACGCTCGTGTCCTACATCTGCTCCCCCCGCCTCATTCCCTAGGATTTATCCTGCGGGACACGTCAGTCATGTAGCCTGCTCCGCACTGGAACGGCAGTTCCGCTGGAGTTTTGAATGGGAATGAGGGACTAAAGAGGCAGATGTTGTATTGGAAATTATATTTAGCTCAGAAGCAAAGAAGGGACAGTCACTACTAACAAGAAGAAAAGCATCTCATTTTCATTGCTCAAGGTTAGCGGAAAGTAAAGGTACAGGAGTGAATGTGTCGTGACTTTTTGAGGAAGTTTAAGGAATCTAATTTGCCAGAGCCAAGGTAATACAGGACAGGTATGTCATTTCAGAAAGAACGGATATTTGACATCTTTTCTGGAATTGAACCACAAATGACTGCATTCTTGCTAGTTTTTTTTCCAGTGTTTAGTTCTTGTATATTTTATTTTAAATACATAATTATAATTAAAAAAAATATTATTTAAAAACAAAATGTTTTGTCTAATAATATATAATATTATATTTTGTAATTATATTATTATATAATTACAAAAAAATTGTTAAGTCATATTTATATAATTTATATTTATTTTTAATTTATTAATTTTTTTTTATTTCATTGCATTCCAGCTAAACAACGATCGCCTTGAATTTGTGGTGTTTGGAAAAAAGCAGCTTTGCCATTTTGATGTCTTCTTCAGTTTCATGTGCGTTTGGGGAGACTTTAATGGTTAAATTATGACAGTTTTTATTTTAAAACATCATGCCATTGTTTTTTGCTTTTAAGTTGCATATAAAACCCACTTGGCTCAAAAATCTGAGGGGGCTTGATGCTTATGTCAAACTGCATGCATTATATAAACACATTGCTTCCTTTATGAAGACATTTGTTTGTACATTTCCCAGGCTTTACTTGCTTTATTTATTGCAGCACACAAATCCTCTGTGACCTTGAGAGGCGAGGTAATTTTTTTTGTACATTTCTTTCATAATCTGTTGTGATGAGAACTCAAGGTTTAGCTAATGCCTTCTCTCTGCTGTCCCTGTAGTATTGCTTATGAAAGATGGCGCCCCATTTTCTTTTCCACTGATTTTCTGTGGCAGAGTCAGAGTCAATCAACAACACTCCACACTATTCACCGGGGTGACAGATTGTTCCCCATTCTCAAAATGATGCAAAGCGCTACAGTGGAGATCATTAATTAGATTTTTTTAAAATAAATTACTGTCTCTTCACAGTCATTAAGCAAAGACGTATTTTGTGACACTTCTATTTTTGTAATTAGCGTAGGAAAACACTACCATTCCCAGAGGGTCATAAAGCAAAGCTGGCAGAACATGTCAAAATCAGTACACTTCAATGTTAGAAATGTTTTTTTTTTTCATAGTTAAAATATTTAGTTTAGTTATAAATTAGCTATAAATTGCTGTTAGGAACATTAGCTCTAATAAACAAATACCCAAAGTTGCATTTCTAAGCATGCTACAGTAAATGCAATAATCTGCCTTCAGGTGATAACACCTATCATTTAATGATTCATCATTCTGTCTTCCTGTAGTTTCATAATTGAATGGAACATCATTATGAACATGATAATCCTTACAGCCTCTCTTCACAGTTATATTGTACCATTACAGTCACGTCTCTCTGTACTCACTTCTCAAATGCAATTCATGCTTGCTTGCCCCTTTTCCTTCACCGATAAGAAGGTGCGAATATAAAGGTAGAGCATAATTACTGTACTGTGCACTTTAAAGGTTTGCAGAATTGTGGCCTATTTGCACAAAGTCAGAACTTTTGACATGATCAAAGAAATAAATAGTGTGCGTTTAATGTGTCTGAATTCCTTCACAATGCAGTTAATTAGAAAAACTAAGTGTTCAGTGATTAATTTACTCCTTTTGATTCTATTACCCACGATTAATTGAAATTTGTTCACTATGTAATTTGTTTATAAATATTTACTGATTTTAGGTTACAGTGGCTGGTCACTCTTTTCTTAGTCTTTGAAAGCTTCTGTAAATGAATACAATCCTAAAAACAATTATTTGTTTAAGCCAGGGACAAAAACAACAACTTGAGAGTCTTGGACTTGATGTGAACAATTGAAGAAGAGGAAACTTGTCCAAACTGGCCTGCAGGTTTCTCTTCATGAATCAAACAATAGCCGAGAGGACTATCCATTATTGATGGCTGATATACAAATAACTCCACACTTTCAGCTTGAAGGTGAACCAACAAACAGCCGTTCCCTTAAGTACTGATGAGTCAGAGGAGACGTGTGGGAGAAAAGCTTTACATCATCAGATCTGGGCTCACAGAGTCGGCTGCTTTTTCTCTCACCTCAACCTCTATCATCTGTGCCATCAGCACAGTACAAACAAAAGTGAAAATGAATGTCCACTTTCCAATTTCTCCCTGTTAATGGGAGTTCCTCGTGTCCCACCAAACATCGCACACTCTTTATTTCACTCATCGTTTTCTATTTTGAAAAGTAATCCAGGTCACAATAATTCATAGGCTATTGTCATACTGCAGTACTAGCTTTATGTACTAAAATACTGTAATGATATATGTTTATTCTGACATATATATATATATATATTCTGATACATATAGTATTAGCCAGAGAAGTTTTCTGTACTTTTGACATTCTTGTGGTACCATCAACCAATCAGTGTTGCATTCTTAGTATCCGTTTTCTGAAAATATCCATTTCCCACTTTTTCTTTTTTTTCTCAGACTACTTTTCGCTTGACTAAATGTCACTGATTGTGCCCATCTCCAGCTGATGGAGATTTGAGTATAAAACGAGGATATAACCTCATCAGCCAAGGCGACGAAAAGCTATTGAGACTGATCTAACTGATCTATCTGTAACCATGGGAGTAAATTTAACTGTCCTGGTTCAGCAAGTTGATCAGGTGTCTGAGTGTGTGTGCATATTCACGCAAATGTGTGAGTTCATGGGGTTAGTGTCAGCTGAGAGAAGGTGTCTTTTGCATAAGATTGTCTAGACAGACAGAATGTAACAAAGTTAAATAAATAAATGTTATAAATTATACAGTTTTTAGTAGTTTTACAGTTTATATATAGATTAACACATTTAGTCATTAATATACATTATATTTAATTCATTGATATAAATAAATTAGTTTTTAAGGGGTGTGGAATTTTATTTGTTATTTATTTGCAGTGTTTGTTAAATGTTTTACTAATTATCATTGTTATTATTCATGCTATAATTAAATATTAATGTGTGTGTATATATATATATATATATATATATATACACACACACACACACACATGTATGTATGTATGTATTGCTTCATATATTTAAAATTTAATTAAATTGCATTGAAAAAATATGCATTTGTTTTCTTCATTCTTCATTCATTTTTTATTTGTAGATAAACAGACAGACACACACACACACACACACACACATACAAACATTTTTAAATCACATTTTATATCATGACAGCTTATTGGATGAGAAGTGCTGCACACCAAGAATAATACAATTTAAGTAACTCCGGGATTGCTTATCGATTTTTGTGATTATTGTTGCATCAGGTGGCACAGGCAATCGTTTTTGTGCCCTTTCCTAATGGTGACCAAATCAATCATAAGCAAATTATACAAGATCTATATCACACTGCATAATGCTTAGCAGCTGAACTGAAGACCCATAAAATAGAGTGGGATAGGACGAATGTGACTGGAAGAGAGAGATGAGGCCTTGATAACCCCCTCCACCATCTTCTCTTTTATATATCTGTGTTGTAGCTGAACTGAGTGTGAACTGTAACTCATCTGTGGATGAAGCGATGTGTCTGGTCAACAGAGCACTACAGTGACAGCACTTCGTCTGCGAGGTGATACTTGCGTCGATTCCTCTCATTGTTAGCCATTTCATCTCCTTATGAATAGTTAATGTGAACAAATGTACAAAACACAGTTTTCTTTCCAAAAACTCCCACTGTTCTGTCATTTCTTGTCTCAGTGAGCATCAAATGCTTTTCTATTTTTCAGCGGGTGATTATAAAGGGGGAGTGACTTGCGTTAATGGCTTCATTATAAGTTTTTGGATCATAAACCATATAAATGATGATTGTGTTATAATCCGTATACACTTGAACAACAGTATTCTTAATTAAAGCCTTAACTAGCTCTCGCCCGCTGTGAAATAAATGTTTTCAGAGCAGTTAGCATTTGCATGCTGGAGCGTGATGTGTTTGCCTTTGACTATGAGTCAGGAGGCATTTGATTGGATGTTTTTGATGTAGGAATCAAATGGCCCATGGGTATTTAATTTGCAAGGTCGGGTTAAGTCAAGTCTTCCTTGAGTTTTTAATGTAGGCGAAGTCTGAATGATAACCAGGGATTCTTGTCGTTATTGAGGTGGGCGGAGTTAAATGTCAAAGTCAAATCACTATTAGGTATTTGTTTTTTGAGTTGGAGTCAAATGCCTGTACTTTACATTAGTTAATTGGTATTTGATGAGCTCCTTGGAGACTAAGATTTCTTTCAGTTTTTGAGGTGGGTGGAGTCGAATTATTTTATCAGAGTTATTATTGGGTATTATTAGGTTGGATGCAGCACTTCTCATGTTCTCTTGGTCACTGACCTGTTTTTTATTTAGCTTTTAATTTTACACCTTGTAGACCAGGATTGTTTTCATTTGGAGGAGTCCAAATCGTGATTATCGTGGGTGGATAATCTGTCTGAATAATCACTGAGTGTTCTGTTTCTAAAGTGGGTAGAGACAAATGCCCCTTTAGCATTATAATTTTGAGGTTGGTAAAGATAAAGTGTTTGGTTTCAGGTAGAGTGAGAATTATTCTGTATTCTGATTTTGAGGTGGACGCAAATTCCTATTGGACATTGATTATGGTGGGTGTAGTCAAATACCCTTTCGAGATGGAGGGTGTCAAAATTACACATGAGTGTTCTATTTTTAAAGTAGGTGGAGTCAAAATAACCAACAAACATTTGGTTGGAGTAAAATAGCCCTAAGACATTGTATTTTGAGGTGGGTTGAGTCAAATACAGCTCAATATCTCATTAAGTGTTCTATTTTTGAGGTTGGGTGGAGTCAGATTCTCATTAGATATTGTTTTTGAATTGGGTGGATAATAATCAATGAGCTTGAAGTGGGTGGAGGGGGTTTTGTGGTTGAGGGAAATCATGAATCCCAATGAGCTTTCTGTTTTGAAGTGGGTGGAGTCAAAATAATCAAGGAGTGTTCAGCTTTTGAGGTAAAGTTGAGGCAATTTCCCATTAGACAATTATTTTGGATTGGGTGAAGACAAATGCAAATTGAGCTTCATTTTTAAGTGGGTGGAGTCAAATTCCCATAAGTCTGTTCTGTTGTGAGTGTTCTGTTGAATTAAGTTTGATTGAGTTAAATTCTATTCTATTCATGTGTTAATTGGTATTTGATGATGAAATTTTTTTCATTACCTTTCTTAAACATTAAACCTGAACTATTGTTTGAATTTTTTTGGCCTTTGAGACCACGGTTGCTTTGGGCTACTGCAGAATGTCTCATGCACTGCGGTGCACTGGGTGAAATATTGAGAAGTAGACATTTTAAAAGCAGGACATGTTAGAGGGGCTGTCAGTTTTTCGAGAGCCATAAAAGGGGACAAAATACTGTTCCACCTCTCAGTTGTCATCAGACGCAAGAGCAGGGAAGTGTTCATAAATTATTTCTGTCAAGAACAAAATGGAGCCCCCCAAAAAATAGAGGAAAAAACACCAAGTCCTTGATGCCTTTTGTAGCAAAAGCCTCAGTTTGGTTCATCAAATATTTACGATCTAAATATCAGGCAATGAATACATAATGACACAATGAGTTGGAAATCCGAGTCAGAAATCGCCTAGTGTAAACATAGCTTGAACAGACAGATGGATAATGTTGATCTAACTCTCAAGTCACCTCAAATAACATCCAGTGTTTCTGCTTTTCTCTTATTTTCCCTATGTAGGTTCACTTTAAGCTATAGACATCTATATAGCGGAATCATTTTCTTGCCGTTTCCGCTTTGCTGCCCCCCCTGGGGTGCATTGGACATTTTCCCGAACTACTGTGTTTTGTAGCCTCAAATACAGTAATTTCCTTTTCTCCAGACCTCTAGAATATGGCATTTATGATGAAAAAACAGCAACTATTTTTGTTGACACTGTCTGAAGATTGTGGCCCTTGCTCAAACTTCTTCTGCAGAGAGCCGCAGCTTTTCTCAGGGACTTATAAAAAAGTGGGTTGTATTTATAGTCATGCAGTTCTGTTTGTGGTTCCTGTTAATTTTTAATGCAGCTAAAGGTATCTTAGTTCAGTCTGCGATATCCTCAGAAAAAAGTCTGGTTGAACAAACTGTTCAGAGGCTAAGAAGACTGCAACTTCAATCTTTGTGTTTTCGCGCAGCCATTATCGGTGTGAAAACAGCCATAGCGTATGATAAAAAGCCAGGATGTTTTATCAAATGCTTATTTTCAGGTGGCCACTGTGTTTTGCTTTATGCTTCTGCTAAATCCAGATCAAGAATGACCCAAAGAAAGCACACAATAAATCATCAGATGGAGCACCTGTGATCAGATACTCAACAGCCGCGTTCAGCCGTTTCAACGCGGCTTATCAATTTGCTAATGTTTGAACATTGTGTCTTATAATTGGCTTTCAGGAACTGAATGTGGGGGAGTCTGTAGTTGCCAAGCTGCCTCCAAATGCCAGCAGGATTTTGTCAGGAGATAAAGCTCAGCTGCTGCTCGCTCTCTAATCAACAGACTGGTTGTGCGCTAGAGTTAGATAGCTCTGTTCATCGCTGACCTTTAAGTAACCTGTAAAGGTAGATGCTGATATGGGAACGTCACAATTCTGCCATTTTTACCACTCGCACAGATACACAGGCATGCACAAAGACAGGCAAATTGGTTATCTTGTCTTCAAACAGATAGGTAAGCTGAATCAGATATTGAAAGCTCAGATGGTTTTTGATGTTACTTTGATCGCTGGAAATGCGTTAAAGAGCTCATGAAATCCAAACTGGACTTTTAATTAGTTGGACTTTCTGTTCTTTGTAATCTCTTTTTTCCTTTTGATTTATTTCAGCAATCGCTGTTCTCTCACTGCTGAGGACCTCAACAGACAGTGGCTGAAGCCGGACCCTAATTTAAGCCCCACAATTTACCACACCAAAGGCTTCCTCTATTACCTCAACAGCATAGGCAGGACTCCGCTGGTAAGTTTCCATTAAATCTCTCTGCACTGTAACTGACCTATTGAATCCTAAAGTTCCAGGAGGGGCTCGCCGGAAATTGCTCCATGATTTCGGAGCTTTCCTCTTTCAAATGCAGGTCAGGGAGGACCAAATCTATAAATGTGTGTTAGGGGCCACCGATCTGGATATTAGACCGTACAGACTGAAGCAGGCCTGGATGCATCTAAGTGCTTTATTGTTTATCAGAAAACAATTTCAATTTTAAATAACACTATTGTGAATTTGGACCATTTTTACAAAAATTGTTTAGCCTAGAATTAAACTGTTTAGTATTGTAAAGCTGCTTTGACACAATCTGCATTGCAAAGAATTCTGTAAATAATGGTGACTTGATTTGACTTGACTAAAGTATTCAATGACTCGCCAATAAAAACAGTCACTTGTTTCGATTGTGGGTGAATCAGAGGTTTTAAATGAATCCTAATGAAACTGGGTTGAGTAAACGAATAAATGACTCACTTATAAATGCAATCCCAGCATTCTAATTCACCTATTATCTACCCTAAATAACATTCATTCCAATAATCCAGAAAAGTCACTTGTTTCGTCCCTGGAACAAATCAGGATTTTGAATGATTTAGCTGAATAAATGATTTGATGCCTCATCAATACACACAGTCACTGCTGCCACCTACTGGCACATTCAACCATTAATTCGTACATATATTACGAAATGGCTAATTCGTACAAATTCTTACGACTTCACTTATACAATCTGATACGATGTTTGCTGAATTTTATGAGTTTTATGAGAATTTGTACAAATGACCTACGGAATTTAGACAAATCGTAGGTGAGGTCGTACTAATTAGCCACCTCTTAAAATACCTACAAATTGGTCGCAAGAAGTGTTAGCACATTTGTAACCTGCAGAAAGAGTCACAGATGAAGTTTTAGATCACCTCTAGTTCATGTCTTCAGAATTAAGAGCTTTTTTTATTTTTAGTCCGATCTATTCATAGAGTCTGGACTGGTGCCTTTGAGCTTCTCCTGACGCTGTTAGAGCACTAAAGAATAACTTCTATCTTTTACCCCGTCCCAATCCACCCTCTGTCCTTTTTCAAAAGACACTTCTCTAAAAATGCAGAAATGGACCACTGTTCTATGCAAGTCAGTGGGGAAAAAAACAAAGCAACAGAAGTAGGTTTACCAGCACTTTTGAGATAAAATGCTTGTAAAAATAGTCAAACATTCCAGGACGTCCTGACCTAAACTGAAGCTGACCGTTCGAAAGCTACATCTGTACTAACTGTATAAATTCTGCATATGAATGAATAAATTGCATTCAGAATAGCGAGGAAATGACCATTGTTCGTCCTGTAATCAAGCAGGAATGACCTGTTGCGAAGAACTGAATAACATCAGCGCTAGCAGAAGTGCTTTGACACAATTAGCCAGATTTACATATCAATTACGCCATAATTCATGTTTAATCACAGTAATAATTATGCACTGAACCTGGTCAAAGGAACACTGTCATTTCCCCAAAACCTACAGTGGAAAAACACAACGAATGAGGAGCCTTTACAAAGGGGCTCATCGTTATGCACTGTCTCCAATTAACAGCCACACTGTCAAGAGACAAAGTTTGAATTAGAGTCAAAACACAATGCATTGACTAGCATTTTATTCCCCTCGCCGTTTGTGTTTGTCTTTTGTGTCACAAGATTAATTATGTTTGGCTCAGTCTAAAGTTAACGTTGCAATGCTGTCGTGTCAGGAATGCCAAAAAGATGGCTTTGTTTCTGTCTGACACGTGACTTCCTCGTCCTTGGCCATTATTTGCATACAGTCTTGCTGTTTTGCTACTCTATTTTGTCAAAAACTGCTGTGCTGTTACATTCCACAGCTGTTTTGCGATTACCATGGTCACTCCAGGAAGAAGAACGTGTTTCTTTATGGCTGCAGTATGAAGGAAACCCTGTGGCAATCTGGATCTCCCATTAACACGGCCTCCCTGAAAGAAGACCCAGGATACAGGGTACGCTTACTGCATAATAACATAAAATCACAAAGGCACAAATGAGATCTCTTTCATATCTCATATGATTCTCCAGGATGACTTTTGAATGGTAGTGTTCACATGCATTGTCATTTGCTTCTATTTGGATTGCTTCTATTTTAGGAGAAACATTTGAAACAAGGTGCTTTCACATAACTGAGAACTCAATTATATCTCCTGAGCTATGAAAGAGCAACCTTGCAGCAATAAAATCTGTTTCACAGCTCCCCCATAATCTATTTTTGCACACACAGGAAGAGCCAATAATGCATGATATGTTTTATGTCCTTATTTTACAGTATTATATATACAGTAAGAATTTTTTTTTGTCTGATATATTGTTTTCTGATTGGTACGGTTGTTTCCATCCTCCATGAAACTTTATTTCTGAGCCAGTTTTTGAAGTTTATTGCTGAAGGAAGTTTCTTCCCAAAATACAGGCTGTGACGAAGTGTGTTAAAGGAGAGTTTAAAGGCATATGTAAATCTGTGGAATCTGTAATGTGGAAAATATTGTGTCGCTAGCTGCTGTCTGACGGATGTCTGCCGTATATGCAAAGAAGTCTCTTAAACTAAATATACACAATACTAGAATTAGAAACAGTGGTATAAAAATGCAATACTGTACATTTTTTTAAAGCTTGTATATTGTTTGTATTGACAGACTATCGCTAAAACTCTGGACCGAATAGCTCCTGCGTTCTCCTTCAACAACTGCAACTATTTGGTGGAAAAATCTCGGGCGTCCACGGCACGTGTGGTCGTTTGGAGAGAGATTGGAGTCCTCCGAAGCTACACCATGGAAAGCACTTACAATGGCTGCAATCAAGGCATTTACAAGGTTAGCCAGTTAATAATTAATTTTAATTTTCTATAGTTGTGATCAACTGCACTATAGGGTTTCAACACTTTTGCATGCACAATTCTTATTCACTGACCTACCAAAAAAAAGTTGCTAACCACATGCTAAATGTGCACTGTGACATTTGTTATACGGCACATTTCTGAATGTGAGTTGAGCTTGTAATTCACAAAATATAGTGGATGTTTTTGCAAATAAAAGTCATTTCGAGAGGATCGCTGGACGAGTCAATCACGCACGGCTGCTAGCCCATCATCTAATTATCTCCTCGTTAATTCACACCCAATGAAATCTTTTCCCCTCTCTATAAATGTTCCCGTTTTTTATTTTCCGCATCTCGCCTTCGTGCACCCCACCTCCGCCCCTTCTCCGCCTTTCCCATATTTCACGCTCCTCGGGGGGGCAGGCCTGAACCGAGCCGAACACTGAACTCTTACCCACACTAGGGTTATAATCATTAGGGTTCAGAGTTCGCCGTTCTCCCGGCTTTGCATCCCAGACAGCACGCCAAATTCGCTTTTGATTTTACTACGAGGTAAGCGTGAACTATTGAAATGGGTTTAAGGACAATTAATATAAGGATATAATAAAAAAAATTATAGTAATAATTAAAAAAATATATATATATTTACTGTATGTACTCCAGCATAGTTTGGTGTCTGGCTCATAAAATACAGTAAAAAAAAAGCTTTTAATTTGAATATATTTCAAAATGTTATTTAGTCTTATGGTGGAATGCTGAATTTTCAGTAGCCGTTGTTCTAATCTTCAGTCTCACATAATTCACTTATTGTTTTCAAGATTCTTTGAGTATTTATTTTAAATAGATACATTTTTGAAACATTACAAATGCTATTACTGTCACTTCAGATCAATAAAATGTAAGCATTAATTTCCTTATCTAACTTCTAAATGGTAGTATTTCTTTTCTAGAAATCATGGCCATCAAAAGATGGAGAAAAGTATTATAAGCAGACACATATCGAGACATATGGTAAAGTCAAACATCTTTTCATTCATTTTCACACAATCAAACTTTTGTAATACGTCTGATATGTACCGCAGTGCATATTCAAGCGGTTTAGCTGCAAGCGTACCGTTTCAAGCCTAGCTTAAATCTGACCTTCCTCTCGTCCCTTGGTATTCTCGATCTGGCCTTCCCACAGTCTTCCTCTTCTCTAATGATACTGTCTGAGGGACCATCCCTCGTTTTCCCAGGTATTCATTACCTACTCATCCTCTCCCCATCTGTAAGTTTACGAATCATTCATTAACCTGCTTATTTAGCCACATGTGGTTTTAACATTATAGCCTAGATACCTGCGTATAAGCTTCCCCAAGAATTAACTTTCAGAAGTTTCCTGTCTATGTATATTTTTTTATTCAAAGTTTTGCTTGGGTTAGTAGTCAGTACAGTATAAGCAGAGGAAACATATATGCAGTCCCAAGCAGTTAATGGGTGCCATCAGAATAAGAGTCCAAACAGCTGATACAAATCTCACAATTATCAATCAAATATTGTCTTGTGAAGCACCTTGTGATATTTCTTTGCAGTGAAATGTCATTTTATCTGAATCAGTAAACCATTAACTGTCCAAAACAAGTTGTGTGTGTTATTATTACATTTTTATCAGCTGTTTGGACACTCTGATGGCACCCATTCACTGCAGAAGATCAGTTGACATAGTGCTACATTTCTCCAAATCTTTTTCAATGAAGACAAACTCTCATCTTGCATGGATTGAGGGTGAACTGTTCCTTTCAAGGGACTCGGTTTGGTATTCAGCTAGCAACCAGTAGTGTTGTACACAGCCAGACTTGGTAACATTGGAGATACTGGCAGATGGTATTTAGTCAAAGTAGAGTGATTCTAACGCAGTGACATTTGCAAACGTTCTGGGAGGTCTGGCAGCCCTTTAATAAAGGACGGGGGCGCCGAATTACTCTTGACCAAGTACTGCACCTTTAAAGGTTCAGCAAGTAAGAAAAATGTTTTCGGAAGGTGCTAATGGTTGAGGAGTAAGGTCTGATATGAGAATGTCAGCTCTTGAGGGAGACGTTTTATTAAGTTTAAGTCCTTATTCCCTGTCAAAAAGGGATTGTAGCTCAAATAAAACAGAGACAGGATCTGTGCCAACTATCAGGTGGACATAAGGTGAGAACAGCCCTATCCTTTCTTCAGTATTGACTAACAAGCAGCCGATTTGGATGTTATCACGCGATTTGAATGGGACGTTATCAGTTGTTATCAGCCCATTCATATGGGTCAGTACAAAACGTAAGATTAAATTAATTATTCTAGTGATTAGATTGTGTTTATTTTAAAATCTACACCTACCCCAACCCTAACACCTACCCTTTACAATGATAGAAAAACAGTATTATTGACGTAAAGTGTTAAAAGAAGAAAAAGTTTGATTGATGTGCGCATGCGCAGTAGTCCTATGGATGATAACAGCCTCCTAAGCCTACTAGTAGGTAGTCCTATGGATGATAACAGCGTTCTAAGCCTACTAGGTACGTAGTCCTATGGATGATAACAGCCTTCTAAGCCTACTAGTAGGTGCAGCAGGCCCCTACTGACCCATATGAATGGGCTGATAACTACTGATAACGGGCCATTCAAATCGCGTGATAACAACCGAAGCGGGTGCTAACAAGACCTTAGACTTGGATTTATCCATCCGTAATAAATGTTTGCTATCCAATTTCCCTTATTTAGCTCAATCTACTGTTTTGTTCTTATGTGGCAGTGTTAGATCTTCCCTCACATTCTACCTAAAAGTTGTTTAGTATGTACTCTTCAGTGAAGCTGCCAGCCAAGTGCCAGTCAGGGGTCTGTTTCTCAAACTGGAGGCTCTGATGTACTGCTCGTCTTGTTGTTGTGCATCTGGGACATCCATGTCTCCCCCTGTCCTGGTTAGATGCAGTTTGCTTTATTCTTGCAAGACAGTATTGCATGGAACAGCCTTCATTTCTCAAAAGAATAACAAACGTATGTATTTCTAAAAAAGTGTGTTTGCTTTTGCGTGGGTATGTATTCAATACTTCAGCAACCAAATAGAAAATGCATTTCAAGTTAGGGCTGTCAAATCGATTAAGCACATCCAAAATAAAAGTTTATGCTATGTTTGTGTGTGTGCTGTATAATATAAATACATTCAAATACAGCATATATTTAAGATATTTGTATATACATTTATATTGTCATATTCTTATATACAATTAATATTATGCAAACAAAAACTTTTATTTTGGATGTGATTAATCGCAAATAATCATTTGACAGCACTCATTTTAATACAAATTAGCTTATATATAAATATATAAAAAAATTCTTAAATGTATACATGTATATGTGTGTATTGTACATATAAATATACACATATACTGTATTATGTAAAAACGATCTGACATCCCATATATTAATTAATTAATTCTGAGCTCCGCATTTTCCCTGCAACTCCAACTATACAGCATGATTTCACTGTCCATTTGGATTCATTAACTATAACCCCATCAAGCTCAGACAGAAATCTTGGTGTTATCTTTGATGACCGCCTCTCCTTCAAAGACCATATTGGGAAAACTGACCGATTTTGCAGGTTTGCCCTACACAACTTTAGAAAGATCAGGCCCTTTCTTACAGAGCAAGACAACTCCTTACCCAGGCCATGGTCATCTATAGGCTAGACTACTGCAATGCTCTTCTAGCCGGTCTTCCCTCATGCACAATCAAACCTCTACAAATGATTCAAAACGCAGTAGCATGACTGGTCTTCAACGAGCCCAAAAAGGCCTATGTCACTCCTCTCTTCTTCTCCCTGCACTGGCTCCCAATTGCAGCTCGTATCAAATTCAAGGCACTGATGCTTGCATATGGAACAATCACCGGCTCGGCTCCCGCTTACCTCCAATCACTGCTACCACTCTACACTCCCTCCTGTACTCTGAGATCTGCCAGTGAGCGATGCCCTTATTGTACCATCACGAAGAGGCACAAAATCTCTTTCCAGAACATTCTCTCACACCGTTCCTGGCTGGTGGAATGACCTTCCCATCACTATCCGAAATGCCAACTCCCTTACAACCTTCAAACGACTTCTGAAAACCCATCTCTTTCAACACTTTCAACACAATTTTTACATAAAAAGAAAAAAAAAAGAAAAAAAATGTAACCCTACTATTTATTTCCCTTTCTAGCCTGCACCAATTTGAACATTGCCTGTTTTATGGTATTATGAGCACGTCCTAAGTTTTTTTGCCTCTGTATGACTAATTGCTTATTGTTTTTCCCCACCTGTATCACATTGGATAAAAGTGTCTGCTAAATGAATAAATGTAAATGTAATTAATTAATTCATTCATTTATTCATTTATTCATTCATTCATTCATTCAAATAATCATCCAATTATTTTGATTGTGTGGCTGAAAAAAAATATGTCCTAGAACATCATTTATTTATTTATTTATTTTTACAAAATATATAAATGAAAATATTTAAAGAATATACAAATAAAATAATTTAAGATTTTATAAATAAAAATTGTTAATGTGTGATTACTATTACTAGACACAGTGGCATTTCCTTTTTTTAATTTATTCAATTTATTTTTCAAATATTTTTTCTATTTAAATGAATACCATTTAAATAGTTAATTTAACACTTGAATAAAAAATATGTACTTAACAATAAAAAAAAAAAATTAACAATAAAAAATGCTATAATGCTTTTTCCAAAAATTAACCATAATGATGTTTTTATACTCTTGTTGTTCTTGTTCTTACTTTTCTTCTTCTTCTTCTTTTAAATGTATTTTTTATTGTCAGCTACACATCATTTGAAGTCAGTTATTGTGTCTCCAAGCCTAGAGATTGGCCAATGTCAGGGTAAACCGCATCCCTGTTGGTGTTTGAAGAGCGTGTCGGACAATATGCAGGACACATGAGCTTCTAAATGTGTATAGATTTGGACTAATGGATCAGAAAATCAGACATTTCATTACGAGCGGCGCATACAAGCGCAGCTGGCAGGCCAGATGTTTTGGTACATGTACTTTTAGCAATGGGCGGCAGCCCGAGAGTCTCTTGATTAAAAAGTCTGTACTAATATTCACTGCCGATGTCAGGAACCTGGCAGACCATTAGACTGTGGAGCCAATTCAAGTGGGCCCTCTCCGGGTCCTGTAATGTGAGTTAGACGATAGCGGGGATGTAAAAAAAAAAAGAGTGGGGAATGGATAGAAACACTCCCTCTGTTCACAGCTAATTCATGCCAATTAGCAGCTCAGACGAGCTCTGGGATTTGAGAACGGAGCGAAGCTTAATTACGTTCTCAGTTAGTAAATCAGAGTCCGGGTCATTCAGAGTAACGCCGCCTCTGAAATGTCATCACTGCCTAGAGGAATCCCTGATCAGATAGACAGCTACACGTGTACTGTAAAAGAAGCGTTGCGTTAAATCTGAGCTTCGGCCGGCGTTGCCGCTGAGTAATGTACTGGTTTCGCATATTTTGATGGACAAGGAAGTGATGTAACATTGCCAAATCAGTCGGCTGTTAAACAACTTCGCCTGCGGTTGTTGATTTCATGAGGAGTGTGGGAACCTGGGAAGCTTTTTTTTGTTGCTCCAGACAGAAAGTGAAGTGAAACTTATCCATTTTCCCAGATTGCCAATGACAAAGCTAGGACCACTTCTGACGGTCTTCCTCTCAAAGCAGAGGTGTCTTTTGCCAAACGAAGGATAATCTTCAAACGGAATCTCATTTGCATCACAAAGACGGCACCTTTAATCACCTTAGCTTTGCAATTTCAGAGTACCGAATTAAATTCCCCACTTCCTTTCCTTTGCACTTCTTTCTCCTCTATACTCAATCAACTATTGTCGTTTTTTTTTTTTTTTGCTGGGAAACACGTGGATTAAAATAAACGAGAGGCTTGATGAAATTGATACAAACTTTGTTTAATTGAGAATGCCGAGTGCTACATTCTGATTAGGTTCAGTTTAGTCACAGCTGCGATAAACACTTTTGTCTCGAAACGAAACCATGACGCAAAGTTTGGGGTTTAGCTTAACGAGTCCTACAGGGAGTTTGCAGCAACCGTGGAACAGTTTTAGTGGGTAATTTATCTCCTCATTTAAAAATCGACAAGTGTTGGGCTGTAAATACTGTCAGACTCAATGTCAGATGTTTAGACTTGGTGGTTTTGTTACAGTAGTTTGAAGGTTGGAGAAACGCAATGCTTCAGCAAAGAATTTCCTTTTGGTCATTAAATAAAATGAAAAATAAAATGTTTTTGTGAGCCTCCATATATTTTTCAGCACTTTTGTGGTTCTGTAAACTTAGCTAAGGGAGAGAAAAAAAAAAAAAAAACTATATATATATATATATATATATATATTTATTTTTTAGCTATATATATATATATATATATATATAATATATATTTGAATACATTTAAAATAAATAAATATAAGACATAAAATAAATTTAACAAGCAAATTTATTTTATTGGTGACATCATCAAGGCCACCAACTTTTAGCCTAAAAGCTCCATCATACAGTATGTAATTTTACCTCAAATCATGTCCCATTTTGCCAAAATATAGGACATTATTAGAGTAAAATAAGTTGTGAGCACGGTTTGATGTTCACCTTGGGATAAATGTGTCATATAAGGGGAATTTTGGATTCGCTACGACAGGCCGGAGACATGAATCAGATTGACTGTTTGGATGGGCTGCCGCTGAGAGGCATTTCATAGAAGATGACCGATCTGATAATTGTATTTCAGGACAGTAAGTGGAGTTATGACCCATCCGATTTGCAGAAATTTAATTGGGTCTCTAAAAAAAAAAAGAAAAAAAAGAAATAATGATGGCTATAGCCATTTTGAGGAACATATGCTGGAGACAGTAATTTGATGTTTGCAAATTGATTAAAGCAACTCTCATAATATGTGATTAATTTCAAAGGACGGCTTTTAATTATGGCCCAGGCAAAATTCCGCAAGGCGCAGCAAACTGAGGACACTGAGTGTGCTGAGTGTGCAGGTCTGACAATCAGCTGAACACTGCTTTTAAATTATACGCCAAAGATGAGCTTATGTAAAAGTGGACCAGCACAAGTACCATTTTTAAAAATCATAAAAAGTTTAATTTTATTACTACATATCCTATATAAAATAAATGTACTTAAATATATGTAATGTTTCATTTTCTTTCATTTTTGGTAAAGCTGATGTTCATCTGGACTGCACAGCTGGTTGTGTGATATGCTCTTAGATGTTCTGGATGCCTCCAGCATCTCCATCTCGAAGGTTCTCAAAGGTGAAGGGAGAGCTAGCACTTCAAATGCTGAAGATCTCACTAAATCATTTCTGCAGGTCAGGCTTTTAGAATCGGATCTCTGTTTCCATTCACTATTCATCAGTGGCTGATGTTAAATGATGGTGCGATGCAGGAACGAGGGGGAAATGTCAGATGTCTGGTCTACTGGAAGAGAGCGTGGGTTTTAGATGAGGATTCACACTGATGCACACCACGCTCACACACACACACACACACACACATGCTCACACATTATGCGTTTCAGAAATGTTAAAGGCAGTACTTTTTTCAGTGGGGTTAAGAAGTCCAAGTGTAGAATCTGTATTGAAACTGCAATTAAACATCTAACTAATACATTTTGACATATTTAAAACGTTATTGGTTTATTGTACAGTTGATATTAGCACAAGTGGTAATTAAAGCATGTGAATATATTGAAAATTAAAATGTATAAAATTGGAAAAAAGAATGTACCGTTTTCTTAGCCCATCAACCCTTAATGTACATAGCCTTTGATAGATAAGAACGTGAGAGGTCATGCTGTCCCTCAGCATTTCAAAAGAAAATAATTCATGTGTAATATTTCAATCAGAGGTTTCTAATTTGATGAAGAAGGTTCAGGAAATAAGAACTCGTTTTCTCTCAAAAGTAATATAGGTTTTCGACTATTCAGTATATTTTTAGACGCAGTGTGGAAACGGTAATTATGGGATGGGATTTGAATGTGTGATGTTTACTGGATTTGAGCAGCTTGAATGAACAGGTGATGTTTGCCTGAGGTTAATTTCATTATCGCCTTCATTAAAGCCACTGAATACCACTTAGTTTGTAATTATCAACCTTTAAAAGTTTCTAGCTGAACTCCAGAGTCTAAGTGAACATATGGTCTTTTAAAACCAACCCTGACTGTCTTTAGATTTTCTGTCCAATGAAACAAGACTCCTCTGATCCTTGCATTTAGTAGGACTTCATGAAAAATTCACCTATCACCAGGCTCGCTTCCAAATTCTTCATTATTTTATAAACACTTTGATATTTATATTGAGCATCAGAAAAGATGTTAGTAGGTTTTTAAGCCTCTTTTTTATTTTAAGATTGACAAAGAAGGAACAAAAACTTGTTAGCATCTGTATTGACTGCGTTAGGGTTGTAGGCCATAGACAGCAGTGATAAAACAATGATATAGAAATTCTAATTAAATAGGAGATTTGACCCACCAAAAGTTGCCTAAATATATAATGAAAGTGCACCAGGCACCACATGAAAAAAAAAAACACTTTTAATCACAGTATTCTATGAAGGTCAAAATAAATGAGGAAAAGCATTGCTGTTAAAAATATATGTTATATATATATATATACTACGCAAGCAAATATATTCCAGATATTTCTCAGAGGACATCTGAGTTAGCTAAAAAACAGTAAGTCATTTGCTCTTGTATTCTTAAAGGAAAATTAGTGCAGTGAAAAAGCTGAAAGCTAGAGGGAGCCACTGAGTCAAGAACTCCAATCCCATCATGACTCACTTCATCAATGACACATAGGCTTGCTTGCAGAGCTCTGTTATGCTTGGGCTTCTATTGGAAAACGAGTACTGTGCTACCAAATGTCCTGAAAGATTGTTTAACCACAGGGCTAAGCTACAAAGGCCACGGGGGAAATAAAGCACTTGGTTGAAAGTGGTCAGGTAGCTACTAGTTAGCGATTGTGTGACTTGTCATTGATTTATGATAGCAGGCTGAAAGGAAGAAAGGTGTGTTTTGTGAGTATATGTCAGGAGGTAATGGGCGACGCGACGCAAGACCAGACAGTTTATATGTAATACATCACTGTCATCGGAAATGTCGAGAGTCGCATTAGCATGTCACATGCTAATTAGCCAAGTTGATGTGTGTAAAACCAATGAAATGCACAAGAATGAGTGATGCCAATGTTCAAAAGATAGACTTGTGGGCTGGGATGGTCAACTAGTCAGTCAGAGAGACCAAATGTCTATTAGTATTTCAGTTACAGAAATTCATCTCAGTTTCCTTATTTTATGCTGGAACGATGTTAAATTAACTTGTGTACACAATGTCCTTTTGACAAATATTTTGGTCATATTTTTTAAGTGCCCTATGATAAGTAACTTCAACAAATACGTTAGCTTTTAGCATGCTAAACTCTTAAATTCGACCTCTAAAATCTCTTTAAATTCATTTGTTTAAATATATTTGTTGAATAAGTCCATTAAGATAGTGGACAGCTGCACTAGCATCATGTTTTTTATGTTTATCAGACATATTTTTTAAAGATTGTATGTCAAATTAAAAATATTTTTAAATTGAGGACTCTCTGGTCCATTCTTTTGCATTTTGTCTAGAGCTAAAACTATGGTGGCCCACCGTAGAGCAAAAACCAAGAGAAAGAAAACGCAAAGTTTTTGTCATATGCATATTTGAATGTTTGTGGATTGTTCCTGTCGAGTTGCGCTAGTTCAGTTGTGTTCCCTTTTTTCGTTCATTCAATCCCGTTATGCACCTCAAAAATTGTTCATCTATGCAATCACTGTTAAAACACTCTTTCCAAACTTTTAATTGGTAAGAGTTTTTGCAGGACAGTACTTTGGCTTCTCTATCGCCATCTGTGGTTGAACGGAAAAAAAAAAACGGCAGTTATTTGTTAACTTCATCAACTTCTATAATGGATTTCAGATCTGGAAAATATTTCATCTGAGGAAGTTGTTTGCATATCTGCCACCATAATAGCTAGGTCTTCTTTTCTATACATGACGTAAAAAATCAAGTATAAATCACCAAGTCTGACCCAACCAATCAAAATATTAACCACTATTTAAGAGCATGATAACTGCTAGCCACAGCCATATCACCCTGCAGCCCAAGCCTGGTTGCCCACTGAAGCTAAGCAGGGTTGAGCCTGGTCAGTACC
>JAUCMT010000059.1:6208408-6227038 GCA_032357475.1 Enteromius thamalakanensis
TGTAAAGCGCTTTGGGGTGTATGACCATACATGATAAAGCGCTATATAAGTGCGATATTCATTCATTCATTCATTCAACTAACATTTTACTGATTATTTAAATATATATGGTACAGTTTGTTTAATTTATTTTATACAATATATTTTACAAAGGATGTAGTATTTAACATCCCTATGAATGTGCTTTCATCCATCCAAATAAAAAAAAAATTTATTTGCTGCCACGGGGCCATTTTCTCCGATTGATACCAGTCTATTCAGTGGCACAGAGCCATGGCGATCAAGCCGTATGCCACTGAGATTAGCTTAGAGTTAATAAGAGCGTTCAGGAGGGGTAATTTACCTCTCTAATGGCTTGGGCCCTCTGAAAGGGCATGATAGCTGCTATGCCTGTGTGCAGTTTTGGCAGTCTTCCTGCTGCCTGCTTGGCTCTCCTCAACTCTGGCCTTATCAAAGGGAAAAACTGTCACTCCAATAAACAAGGAATTTGCCCCCGCCGACCGAAACGCTTTGCTGCATAAGTGAGCGAGCGACTCTTTTTATTTATTTATTTTTCTTCTCTCTGCCACCCAGAAATGAAAGAGTTTAGGCTCAGAGTGATTTATTTGTAAACAAGAGTGTGCAAACTGTGTGTATTTGTCTTTGTTTGGGAATCATCTATTATGTGAGATATGTAATTTTTTTTGAGATATGTAATTTGTTGTGTTTTAGTGCTTCAGTGAGTGTTAAATCAATCAGCATTGTTAACTGGTTGAAAACTTACTCATTTACTTTATTTCATCAAACAATTAATCATCTCTGATGCTTGAAAATATCTTTATCCTGTAAATGCACATAGACACACACACACACACACACATCGATATTTGTGGTTTATGGGGACTGTCCATAGGCGTAACGGTTTCTATACTGTACAAACCGTATGTGCTATTACCCTACACCTGCTGTAAACCTACCCCTAACCAGGAACTTGCAATCAAAGATTTTCCACAAAAAAAAGAAAAGAAAAAAAAACCCTCTGTCATACCCACGTCAATAAACAAAATTGTATCCCCATAAAACCACAAATACCAACACACACACACACATATTTTCCATAGACTTACAAAATATTACATTATACTGACAAAACAATATTTTTTTTACCCTGACTCCAATTCTACCCCTTACAGAAAACCTGTTTGCATTTGTTACACTTTCAGATAAACACTATTTATTTATTTATTTATTTATTATTTACAATATTATCATATTTTATGTATAAAAAATATATATAAAATAAATAAATATTAAATATAATATGTGTTTTTTTTTGTTTTGCTTTGTTTAATTTATTTGTTCCCACAGCCCTAAGTTCATAATACATTTTGCTGAAAAAAGGACTGGAGATTGATCTTTTTTTTGTTTATTTGTTTGAAAATTGTCAATTGTGATTTTTGTTTGCTTTAATTAGATTTGTTTTGTTCTTTTTTCCTTTTTAACTGATTCGTGCTTTTTATATGTGTTATTTATTTTTTTTCCCTTTTTGTAAATATTATGAAAATTAATTCTGAAATCCTACACAGTGCAGGTTAAAGACCATTCTGAGTAATCCATGTAGCAAAAACTTCATCTAAATGTTGTTCTAACATCTGACGTAAATTGTAATATTGACACTGAACGTGTTGCATAACAGCGACCGCTTTTAATATAGTTGCTTTGCTGCGCTTAATTTGCAATTAACTCCATGCAAACATAGCAGATGGGTTCAGTTTCCGCTCGAAAGTCAGAAGCGTGAGTGTTTTGACATGACCGATTGCATCCGAGCGGAAATTAAAGGGCTGCGCGTCAGCTGAAATGATCAGTGTGGCCTCCTCAACGCAAACATGGTGAGAATTGATTTTCGACTGCGAGCAAACAGCCCAGGCTCTATGCATTCTACACATGTAACCCCCGGTTTGCCTCTAAATTATTGAACAGTGATACCCAGAACACACCGCCGCTCTCATACTGAGCAGTTCTCCCTCGCTTTTGGCAGCCTGGCATCTCACTGGCCAGTTACAGGAACGCTGCGGTAAACGTCTGTTTGTTTGCTGCTGTCTTGACAGAGTTAGTTTGTGTCTGCGCTGTGGATGCGTGTGTGTTTGTACACTGTGTCTCTATCACGTAAAGGTCAGGTGTGGGTAGGTGCTCCTGGTGTTGCTCGCAATTCATTCTCTTCCTTACACAGCTTCCCATTAATTTGTCCGCTTCCCCAGAGTGTGGCGAGACTCTTAAGGTATTAGCGCTGATGCTAACTCCCTTCTGACTCATCTGGCCTGCTGAGTTTACAACTATGGCTCACTTATCTACAGCATCAAGGCTCGTACATGGGGATAGAAAGAAGGGTTGTTGGTTTCATGTGGGGCGAAAGATGCAGCCAAATTCGGACACCTTTTTTCTCGCTTGATTCTTACACGGCACTGTGAGTCGCGGTCGCTCATAATGAATCGTCTCTAATGGAGATTGCATTGCGGCAAAGCCGGGCTCAGTCGCACCAGGCCGAGGTTGCAGTGAATGAAGGGCTCACAGGGATTTGCCGCATGCTCTCTAGGGAAGCGTGCAGCGTTCACACGCTAATAACATGCTCGAGTGAGCAGGTGCAGCTGCTTCTTGGTGAAATAATCTGCAATCATTATTTTGTTATGAAAGGCGTAATCCGACAGAAAACTGATCGTTGAAATGGGCAAGGTTAAAGATTTTATTTGGGTGAGAATCGATATGATGTGAAAGGAACAGCTTGTGATTATGACTAGTTATATTTCGTTTAACTCTTCATTTTATGACTGACTGCACACAGTTGTTTCTTTTGATATGTTTACAGCTGTTCATTAATCTAAGGGTTAAAACGTTTATAGCGAATTGAAATAAATGTATAGATGTATTTCTATTAGTGGTCACCAATGTGTCTAATATTATTATTTTTATTAATTAGTTTTTTGGCAATTTAAAAATGACTTTGTGATTATGAATACATTTGAATGATATATATCTGTCTATCTATGGCTGTCTATCTATCATCTCTCTATGTATCTCTCTGTCTGTCTATCTGTTTGTGTCCTATCTATCTGTCTGTGAGCCTGTCTGCCTACTTGTTTGTCTGTCTGCTTGCTTGTCTGTCTGTCTGCCTGTCTGTCTGTCTGCCTGCTTGTCTGCCTGCTTGTCTGTCTGCCTGTCTGTCTGTCTGCCTGTCTGTCTGTCTGCTTGTCTGCCTGCTTGTCTGTCTGCCTGTCTGTCTGTCTGCCTGTCTGTCTGCCTGCTTGTCTGTCTGCCTGCTTGCTTGTCTGTCTGCCTGCTTGTCTGTCTGTCTGCCTGTCTGTCTGTCTGCTTGTCTGTCTGCCTGCTTGTCTGTCTGTCTGCCTGTCTGTCTGTCTGCTTGTCTGCCTGCTTGTCTGCCTGCTTGTCTGTCTGTCTGCTTGTCTGCCTGTCTGCCTGCCTGTCTGCCTGCCTGTCTGCCTGCTTGTCTGTCTGCTTGTCTGTCTGTCTGCTTGTCTGCCTGTTTGCCTGTCTGTCTGCCTTTCTGTCTGCCTGTGTGCCTGTCTGTCTGTCTCTCTGCCTGTCTGTCTGCCTTTCTGTCTGTCTGTCTGTCTGCCTGTCTGTCTGTCTGCCTGCTTGCCTGTCAGACAGTCAGTCAATTTTATTGATCATACTGTTTGGAAGCCGCATGCATAACAATTTAATAAACTGTAAAATGGAGCATGTTAGATGGAGTATAGCAGGCCATGATATTTAATGTTAACTATCCATACTAAATCATGTTGTGTCATATGTACTTGTTATATTTAACAAAATATAATTGGTTTATTTTAAGACATTTGCTGTATACAGTCAATGCATGCAGGAAAGTCTTTGGTTTGAATATGATGGAAACATGAATTATGACTTGGCTGAGCAGATAAAAGCTCCACAAGCTTCTTTGTTTTGGTTTCACCGGTGAGTGGAGCGCTGAAGAAACATGGAGACGCTGCAGATTTATTGATTTTGTTAACCTGCAGTAATCCACAGCTCATTGAACCACTGGGTCAGGACTTTGGGTTATTGCAGGGTTTTGTGTGCCTAGAAAAGCGTGAACGTTTCAGTGCCTGCGCTGTGTTTGTTTACTAGTGGCAGAAAATATTGTTAGTGTCTGGATTTCCATTAATGGTTGTTTCCGGAACAATGCATTATATGAGAGGAGAGTTTGTGCACAGCGGGAAGTGTGCAATAACGTTGTGGTGTCAATGCAGATCCATTTTGGGACCTGACTCAATGCTGCTTTCAGCAAATTTTCGAAGTGCTACAACAGGCTGCAAAATACAGTGGCGGCGAAATATATTGGGGCACTTCAGTCTCAAATGAAAATGTCTCATTGTTACCAGATGCAAAAACATCCAACCAGGTGGCATTTGCAAAATAAATAAAGTTAATTGTAAATCCCCCCCCCCCAAAATATTTTCATAAATATTTCAGTTTTCACCTTTATTCAGAAATGTCTTTTGTTTTGTTTGCCTTGTGTGTGTGTTTTGTTTTGTTCTGTTTTTATATTCATTATGTTTTGTTTGCACTTTGTTTTGTGTTTTATTTTGTTTGTGCTGTTTTGTTTGCGTTCTGTTTTGTTTAGTTAATTTTGTGTTGCTTTTATAGACATTTTTTGTTTATTTATATTATATACGGCATTTAAATATTTTAAATTTTTTTGCTTGTTTTGTTGTTGTTTGCCTTTTTGTTTTATGCTGTTTTGTGATTTTGTTTTATTTGTGTTTTTATGTTGCATTGTTTTGCAATGTTGCGGTCTGCTTTTTTTACTTGCATTATGTTTTGTGGTGTTTTTTGTTTTGTTTTGTTTGTTCATTTGAATTTTTGCCTTTAGATTGTTTTTGTTTTTTGTTCTTGCATTGATAATTAATTTTATTTTATTTTAGTTTGTTTTATTTTAGTTTTTAGCTTGCCTAAGTTTTAATTTTACTTTAGTTTATGGAATTTTTAAAATTTAAATTCAATAGTAATCGTACAGTATGTTCTCTTGTGTGTTCACAGTGTTCACAGTGCCTCCACTTACAAAACTCTAAAATAAAGAGACAAGTCTGTACATGTAGTTTGACAGACCCAATCAATCAGTCTGTCTATCATAAATCTGATCTGTCAATCTCAACTATCTTCACCTCGCAGGGGTTGCAGACAGGGACACGGGAGCTGGAGGAGATGGGAATGAAGTTCAGCCAAAGTCATCTCACCCTCAGGAGGAACGCCATCCATTATAACAGCCGTGTGATCCACTGCGCATCTGCCCTGTTGGACTTGGATGACAGGCTTCTCGACCACAAATCCAATAAGTGAGTTTAAATTAACGTATTCTGACCACAGACGCGTCTAAGGCTTCAAAACTCGCCAAAATAGACCACAATAAAAAAAGTTTATAGTCAATATCAAAGTTTATAGTCAATACATTAAAACAGTACTTCTCAACTGGGTTTGCTTAAGATACAGATACTTCAAATTTGCAAATACCACAGAGTCTAATTAGACACATGGCCTTAAACAAAATTTAAAAAACAAAAGATATCTGAATAATTTTCTGCTCCTTTTTAAATAAGACGGTTCATTTGAAAGATAAATCTGTATTTTATTATTGGAATTTAGCATACTAGCAGACACTTTGTTATGTGGGCATTCAGCTGGTCTTGTGGGGTTCATATTCGATAAGTATAATTGTCTGTAACTATATTATGATAAAGATTCTGCTTCGGTGGAGCAGAATGAAAATAATGCTATTCCTTAGCAACTGCGGGCTTATTCCTTCAGGAAATGTACATCTAGCTCTTAAAGTTTTTGTGGAAATCATCATTTGGGAAGTTGGAGGCTGTGATGGAGGTTTGATTGTTCAATTTATATTATTATTTGAGTCAGATGTCCAATAAAAATCAAAGGAAGTCTAGTAATGCTTTAGTATTGCCATTTATGTCAGTGATGTATTTATATGTGTGTATATGTGTGTGTATGTATATGGAGAGTCCTCACAAGGATAGCAAACCAGACATACAATATGGAGATATATATATATATATATGTATATATGTATATATGTATGTATATATATATATATATATATACATCCATCCATCTTAGGTTACTAAAATGTTGTAAAAACTAAAAATACACAGAAGTAACAATAACAATAATGTGATATTACAATAATTATGTAATCAGTGTAGGTGCATGAAGATAATTATGATGGTTACTGTAATTTTTGATTAAAAGTGAACATGCATTAAAAAAACACATTCAGTATTCCTCAAAATGAATACAAAGTATAAAATGCATTCAGAGGCTTATTCAATTCACTTCTACATTTGCCAAAAATGGAACCTTTTTATATTAGAAACAAACAAGCCCAGTCCAGATAAGAAAAAGTAACGCAAAAATAATGTAACACATTACCCTCCACAAAAAGTAACTTTCCCTAACACTAAAAATATATATACTGTAAATGTAACGCTGAATTTAACGCCCTGTAGAACCTTGTGTTCTGCAAATGAATGATGCAAATTATTGTCCCAGCACAAAGAGACACAAAAATCACTTTCACAGACTTTCTCATTACCTGTTTCCTCCTGGTGGAATGACCTGCCCAGCTCAATCTGGGAATCTGAATCCTTAGTCATCTTTAAGAAACAGCTAAAAAATATCTTCAGTCTTTATTTGACCCTCTAACTCTAGCACTATCTATTTTAATTCTGTTTTATCTAGATTCTAGATTCTGTTTTATCTAGTTATCGTCTTAAGTTTTCAAAGAAACCAATCCTTGCCTACAGTATGTGTATTGCGTTAGACTAAGTGCTTGCATTGTATTGCTCTTTTTTGCTGGTTTTGATTGCTTCTATTGTCTTTGTTTGTAAGTCGCTTTGGATTAAAGTGTCTGCTAAAGGACTAAAATGTAAATGAAGTTATCTACAAAATGAGTTATATAGTAGATGGAGTAATAAGGTAGGTTTGTAACTGTGGCAGTTGCTGAAATGTGTTAACTTAATTAGCGACTACAGGAGATTACATGTAAATTAAAATTTTGGTTTTAGATGAATAAAATGCCACATTAGAGATGTTCTGCTGTTGTCATGACCCTTCTACACTTCTTGCGTTCTGTCTGGGGCTGTGTATTCAGTCGGTATAGATGGCTAGTTATGTGAGAAGTCGCTATTCCCCATTATAGCATTTCAATACTGTATGCAAACAATAGCGACACATTCATTGCGATTTTGCATAGTAGTGTAAAAAAAGAATTATGGTAACTGTACAGTAGCACTTTCTAAGTTCTTATATTAGCATAAGTAGATCACTGACAAAGTAAGGTTGTTAAGAATCACACTGCAGAGCTGCTGTTGCCAAGTGCGGCAGCCATTTTACTTTGGCTTTTTAAATATGATCTCGAGCCGTGGGACGTGGACAGAGATTCATTCAGAGTGCATCAGCTGCCTTTCAAGTTTTCAATTTGCCACTAAAGGGGTTTCCTGGGAGCACTGCCACCTTCTCTGTTTTCCTTTCTCTCCACACACACTTGTTCTCTCCCCTCTCCCTGTATTTTTCATTCCCCAGCATCCTCAAGTTAAAATTCACTTAGAGTCTTGATTTCTGTCATGGAATGAAATGGACCAAAGCTGAGCTATTGATTTCTACGAAGTTCAATTAAATCCCTTTTGTGTGCGTTTTGAATTGTTACATCTTGTCCACACAGAGCTCAGTGTTCTGAGGATATTATCCCACCCTTCTCTCTTCTCCAGGATTTCACAACGTTTCTATTGTTCCCCTCGTCTTCATATTACTGAAGAGAAAACGGTAAACTTGACTGGTTGTACCCGAGAGTATTGCATAACTGAATTATGCACAACTGCAGAATGCTGCTTACGAGCCCTGTCTCATTCAGTTCAGCTCTTACATAGATGTAGAATACAGCTCATCTTCTTTCTTTTTTATAGACAAAGTAACTTGATGAAACAATAACAATGTATTTAATAAACATCTAACAAATCAGGCAACATTCTAGTAGCAGATAGACGGACGGATGGATGGATGGATGGATGGATAGATGGATAGATGGATGGATAGATAGATACTGAATATTTGTTTATTTGTTTATTTAGCAATTACAATATAATTAACAGCAAAAGATAAAAAAATAAAAATAAATCTTTGTGAGACTTGCTAAAGATATTTAGAGATATATTTATCAATGCTATTATTAATTGTTATTGTTAATTATTGTTATTAAAAATAAACTACAAATAATATCTAAAGAATATAAATAAAAAAATAAAAATTATTAAATTATAGAAATATATGTACAACATTTCGGTTTCTCATTTATAGTTGTAATATTTACTATTTTGTATATTTATATTTCTAAAACAAATGTAATTATTTTGTAATATTTTTACATTTCTTACTCAGTATTATTATTAGTATTTATTTATTGAAATACCTTTGCCATCATTTGTTGTGTACTCAGTTTAAGTGTCTTTTTAATAACAATAATTTATTTGCATTGATAAATATATCTCTAAAGCAGATCTTACTCTGGCTTATTTATTTGCTGTTTATTATATTGTGATTGCTAATTGACCAATTTTAGAATTTCATTTTAGCTTAGACTCTGGTTATAGATAAAAAAATAAAAAAATAAATAAAACACACACACATATATATATAAAACATGATCTTAATTATCAGCAGATAAGGCTGACTGAAAAGAAAAAAAAAAGCAATAAATAATGAAAAAATCTGTATAATTTAAATGTTAAAGTTAGTCACTAAACTAACTGTTAAACACTACATGTCAAGGGGAAGTTCCTCTTTAGCTTGCTTGGGGTATATGTGTGTGTGAAGGACAGAGAGAGAGAGGGAGAGTGTCTCTATTAAGGACATCTTTTCTGCTTTAAGGTCTGTAGTGATTTGATCAGTTTCTTTTGACAGTCAACATAGCAGATGACAACAGATGGATATCACTTTCCACTCAAAGGCAGTGACCGGCGGCTTCACAGCTCCAGTCATATTATTCAATCTCCTCTCCTCTCCTCTCCTCTCCTCTCCTCTCCTCTCCTCTCCTCTCCTCTCCTCTCCTCTCCTCTCCTCTTTCATTGTGTTTTATGCGTGTCAGTAGAGGACAGCTTGCTACTGATGTCACGCATCCAAAATCATCCCAGACAAAGTCATGCGGATGGTTAATTCACCTCAAGCCCCAGACACAAAAGAGAAGCGAGCGCTTCAAGAGCTGACAGGAAGCCCTTTTTGTTTGTGACTCGTCTGTGAGGAAAGTGAATTCGCATTCAGATAGATGCTATTTTCCTGCCCAACACTTTTGGTTACGCACTTCCGAATGAAAAGTACCCCGACAGAACGCTCAGTACCTGCTAGATGTCAAATAAAGCCCATGGCTCACAGGAACACTCCGGCTTTCTTCACATGCAGGTCCATTATATCTTTTGTGTCATAAGTTCAGCTTTTTTTGCTCTAAAAGTGCACGGAATTGATTTTCTAATAATAAAGCATGACATCTTTTGAATAGGTTCTGTGAAACGCCGAAATGATTTAATTTTTATATCTGACCTCAATTTTACTCCCTTTATAAATGCTTTCTGATGACGTCATTTAACAGCAAGTGTTTTTTATATATATATATATATATATATATATATATATGTGTTAAACACTAAAGGCCGCTTTTGCTGCCTGACCCCTCATAAGAACGGCTTTGAATGTCTCCGCACCTTTATGACATCTCGCATTACAGCTTGACACATTTGTTCGTTTCTTTCATTACGTACTTCGGAAATGAGCCCCTACGGTACGTTCTGGCTCGCTGTGTAATTCTCCCCGAGCCTGATTTCTTTTCTTCCCCCACATCAGAGCGCTTCGCCAAAGCCTCGAAGTTGAAAGCTTAGTCAACCATGAAACGTATTGGATTGTTAGACACAAAGGATATCTTTAGAAGTGTAAACAAGCAAACAGACAGGCAAAAAAACAATAAATAACTCTAAATAATAATAGCTGCGATTGATTATTAGAATTCGAAATATTTCCAGCCGAATTTGCATGCCAATTGGCCCGTTTCATCTATTTGCAATTGTCCTCCGATTCACCCAGCACCTCCAGCTATTCCAACAATGAGAATTGAGCCGACTTGTGAAACTTATTCCATCAAAAGTTACCACAAACTACATTAACTTGTTAATCCACTCTGAAATGACGGTCGCCCTTCAGGAAACTGAGGAAGGTTGAACCTGCCAGTTAGCTCGCTTCATTTCAATTTATTTAGACCATTTAAGAAGTCTTTAGAGAGAAATAGGCATGCATCACACTGCTTTCTGAGGCAGTCTTCATCCTTTTTCTTATTTGTCTGAGGGAGAGCAGGTTTATGAGTTTAAATATTAGATATTATTACCTTATTACAACCAGTTTCCACACTTTTTCTGTGTTCAGATTTATTTCATTTATGATGTAGTCCTCTTAAATTCTCTGTGAGCCAGTAGTGTCATGGAAGAATTTGTTAATAAAAGGTTCAGAGAAATATTTCATTTTGTTTTATTTCATTTTATTTCGTATTACTACCCAAAATCTTTTTGTATGTGATTTCAACACTCTCTGTTTTATTATCTTATTTTATTTTCTGCTCCAAATCTTTGTAAATAAGTCTTATTTGTTTAAATGTATTTATTTATTTTTGTTATTTTATTTGTATTTGCAATCTTTATAAACAAGGACTTTTTAAATACATGATTCAAAACTATTTATTTATTTACTTATTTATTGTTTGTTATTTTATTTTATTTGTTTTTGTAATTTTTATGAGCGAGGACTTTTAAAAATATATGATTTAACACTATTTATTTTTGTCGTTTTATTTGTATGTGCAATCAATCTAAATATGTGATTCAACACTGTTTATTTATTTATTTTTGTTATTTAATTTGTATTTTAATTTTTAAAATATATGATTGAACACTATTAATATATTTTTGTCATTTAATTTGCATTTGTAATCATTTAAATGTATTATTCAACCCTGTTTATTTATGTATTTATTTGCTTATATTTCTTTGTTGGTCAATAATTCTTAAAGTCATTTTTCTTTGGTCAGTATAATAATGTGGAATTAACGTGTGTGTGTGAGTGAATGAGTGTTCGCATGTGTGTGTGCATATAACTCATGTTTTGATTAATTTATTATATTCATGCTGTAAATGTTACTTTCATGTAACATGGTTAATTTAAGTAATTTTACCTTTCAAGAAAGAAATGCTTTAATGTATTTCTCACATAATTCTACATACAAATCAGGGGGTGTTGACTTTTTCTTTCTAATTCTATCTAATTCAAAATTAAATAATCAAAATTTAATGAGTAAATTACATTTACTCATTTATCCGAGTAATGGCATCATCAGAATTCATTTCTAAATATTCCACCAAAATGGCGCGCTGCACTAATTGTTTTGCACCTCTTAAGTTTGCCAGAACTTATTGCTCAGTTGTTCAGTTTCAGGTTTAATTATTAATGCACAATTGGACAGACTCTCCAAAAGATTCATTATAACCGTACTTAAAATTCCGAGCTGCTGTTCCGTGTGTTACAGTCCCCGCATGAACAAGCTTGATAGCAGTATGTGTTGTAAAATGAAACTGCATGCGTTCAGACACAGAGGCAGAGGAGGGAGGGGAAGATAAGAGCTTGAAAAGTGGGCTGCAAACAGCTTCTGAGTGGCGTTGATTTTAATGCCTTCTAGGAGATATTTGCTGGCAGATCTCTTATGAGGTGTCTGTAATAGTTTGTGAGAGCACACACTGTAAACAAGGGCTGTGTATCCTTGTGCAGCGATGGACGTCTCCCAGGAGAGAGCTGATTGAATCTCTGTCCCCTGCCGTCACACAGACACGCTCACTCCCTCGCCCTACATGCAGCACGCAGCTTGCCCCTTCTAATCTGCAAATTAAATTATTTCCGCAACTTTGGACTCTTATTTTTTTTTTTTTAGTAAGCTTTTTGAAGAGCCAGACATTTTGTTAAAAGTAGAAGATTTAAGATACAAGGGTTAATTTATTTTTATTTTTATTTTTTTTTATTTTTTTTACATTTTAGGTATATATACGTATACATATATACACGTATACATATATACACGTATACATATATATATATATATATATATTAGTGATTAAAAATAAATAACTAAATAATTATAATAATAAAAATATAAATGCAGTATAAAATATATTATATATAATATGAAATAGAGTAATTATTATTAATATTTATTTAAACTTGCTTGTTACATTTGTGCATGTTCGTATAATACATGTATTGGAGTATTGATACTTTGAACAACATCAACTATTGTTATTAATATTATTATTACTATGCATGATATTGTATTATTATGATTGTTATTATTAAACAGTAAATTATAATAATTTTACATGTTGAATAAAATTTGTGATGATAATAATAATTATAATTATTATTATTATTATAATTAATAATAATAGCAATAATAATAATAATAATAATAATAATTATTATTATTATTATTGTTGTTATTATAATATTTAAAAATCTTAGACAACTCCACCACCATCACATGTATATCTATTTGTCGTTTGTAATTTAAAACAAAACAAAACAACTGTAGTAATAATAATAATAATAATAATAATAATATTGTTAAAATGAATTAATAAATTATACAAATGTGTAATTAAATATAATATAAAAAATAATTTAAGAATAAAGGTAAATATTTTTCTATATCGCTATAGTAAATGTATTTATTATGAAATATTATAATATAATATTGATTAGTATGGTAAAATTAAATATATAATAAAATCTTTATTATTACAGTCATTATAAATAAATTTATTTAAAAAATATTCAATTATTTAATATTTTAATAATATAGTAGATGTAATGCAATACTATGTAGTATATTATTTATTAATACAGTAAATCTAAATAAATTTTTTAGTGTTATAATTCTGTAAAAATCATGACATTTCAGTGAAAAGCACAATTGAAGTGCTATTTCCAGTCTTATTTGTGCTTACTGCCACTTCATAAGTAGTTCATGGATTTGAAACTGTAATCCATTGTAAGTAGTTTGATATTTCACTTTATTTATATATATATTTAATTTTTGGACCAGGTCTGCACCGGGGGATTTAAGAAGCAATTACATGCCATGTGGTTGTGCAGCATACCTCTCTCCAGATATACTTAACTCCTCTCTTAAGAGTAATTAAATCATGGTTCTGCATTCCAAATAGCTGAAATATTGGTAATATCATTAACACGAAGCATCTAGATCCCTCCTCAGGCTCCTTTATACTGTAAACTGCATTATGGTAGATAGACGACTAAGTTTAATGTAGTGGCCAAAAATGTTTTTGTCCCAATGAACACAGAAACTAAATGCACATGATAATTATAAGTTGAGCAATTTTGAAAAAAATTCCTTGTGAAAGCAAGGTAGTGTTAAGAAACTTTTGTTGGTGGCATCCAAGTTTGGTTGGAGTACACAAACTGAACTTGCTGAAAGCGAAATTGGTCAAATCAACTTGATGGCACAAAGCTCTGCGTATGAATATAGTGATTTGAATGCATCTTGAGCTTCATGAATGAGCTGGCCGGTTTGTTACATTGCTTGGGCTTTTTGATTTGAATAAAGCAGAAATATGGAAACATATTGTCCAGCTCCAACTGAAGCTGTTTTTTTTTCCCCTCACACTGATAAATTAGGCTTTTAAAATTCAAGCTGCTAAGACCCTTTATCAAAGCCGCGAGGGGAGAATTCTAATGACCCGTGGATTGTTTTTGGTCAGGAGGTGATGAAGGAAGGAGATCGGTCCTGGTCTCTCACATTTCCATTGTGTTCCATTGATTCTGATTGCGTTGGAATTCTTCGATTGGATGACGTTGATAATCCGACTGCATCTATAATTACAAAAATGACAAAAGGCTTTACTGCTATTGTACGAACACAATAGACAAGCCATGGGAGACTAAATGAACAAATGACTTGTGTAAACAAAATATTTGTGGTTGAGTTACAAAAAAACTCATTTTGACAAGCAATCTAAAACCAGGCTGGAAATGTCACAGTCTTATGTTAACAAAACATATTGAGCTAAACTCTATTATATATATATACACTCATGCTCATAAGTTTACATACCCCTTGCAAAACATGTAAAAAGTTAATAATCAAAATAAAATCATAAAAATCACATATCAAATTGCATAATTAAGGTATTTTACAAAACTTATATTTACGAATACTCCACGAGTATTTTAACATTGTTTTTAACATTGATGATGATGATGATAAGAAAAAGAAGACATTTTAAGCATCAAATTAGCATATTAAAATGATTTCTAAATGAGCATGTAACACTAAAGACAAAATAAATGATTGCTGAAAATTAGCTTTGCTTAAATAAATGACATTTAATAATGCAATATAACAATAATATATAGATGTATAACAGTTTTTACTGTATGGTTAAATAAATTCAGATATCAGTCCATCTATCAATCCATTATTTAAATTTAAAAAATTTAAATTATATTAAATTTGAAATATTTTAAAAACAGTTAGTTAAAACTGTAATAACATACACTATATTAGTTTTTTACTGTATTTATGACCATATAAATTCAACCTTGAAAGTGAGATATTTTACAAAAACAAAACAAAAAAAAAATTACAGTATCTGTGCATCCTCTTTTTTTGTACGCAGACACACACACACACACACTTTATTTATTTATATATATATATATTTATTTTTACCCTGTTAAAGGAAAAAAGAAATATGCTTTCCTAATGGTGTGTAAGTCACAGGTTTGTGGTCTATTGATCACTCTTGACAAGAGCTGCCACTGGCTTTGAATTGTAAACACAAAACATGCTGAAAACAGCATAAATGCTAAGGCACATGTGACTAACTCTGTGAGGTTACTCAAGGTAATGATAATAAGCATAGTGCTGCTTTTTGCAGAGTATAGCCCACAACACAAACAAATTGTTAGAAAATCTTTGCTTGTTTGGAAGTCATCCTCTCAGCAGACATATACTGCCTGTCGGAATAATAATGCAATCAAATGTCTGCATTGAGGACGTGTATGTAGATTGCAAGGTCAGTTTCTGTATCGCTTTGTTTTGTGTACCAAAGGGAAAAAAAGTCTTTGCATGTCTGTTCTCATATTCATCGAGATATGGCAAAGGACATTATTAGCATAATACATGAATGAATGATATATTTACAACTACCCAAAGTGGAATTCAAACTCTTTCTGCACGTGCTGGCGAGATGACAAATGGAGAACGCTAGTGTTTCATAAGCAGCGTACCAGTTTAGCCGAGCCAACAGAGACTTCTGTAGATCATTAAACCAAAATAGTGGATTTGTCTAGCTGCTTCTCGAGCCTAAAATATGACTCCTAGCATTTAGGTCTTTGAAGCATCAAACCTATAGCCAAGCTTAAGACAGATGCTGTTTCTGCTGGGTAAACACACACCGGAGGAGGGAAAGAAAATTAGGGCAGGATGTTTTTATCTTTACATCCAAAAGGCGCTTTTGTCCAACAGTGGGAAACGTTTTATTTCCAAAGAAAGGAATTTCAATTGCATATTTTTGTTGATGATAATGTTATATTGAGAGAGTTACACTGCTGTCTTTTACAATAGAAGATAAAACTGTTGGCTCATCAACAATTCAGTCTGAATTTATGACATCATATATATATTTACACAACCTAGTGACATACAAATGGGTGGTCATATAGAATTATGGGTAGGGGTCAAAGGTTATCACCAATAGTGGATGCACCTTAAATGGTTCAATTAGCTGTTAAAGAGCTTCTTACAGTAATTGTCAACATATATAACATAACTTTATTCAGATATTTTTTTGTTCCTATATATGTATATATCTCTATCTCTCTCTCTATATCTCTCTATCTGTCTGTCTGTCAACACATGCATGTATATATTTAAGAAAAATAAGTTACATTCATATTAAATATATTTATACTGTAAGTAATATAAAATGTAAGGATGAGTATAGATATATATATAGATATAGATATATATATAGATATAGATATAGATATAGGTATAGATGTATAGATGTATAGATATAGATATATTTAGGAGCCACAAGTTTGTTTATTGCAATACATATTACTAAAATACATATTATGTATTATTGTAACATTATATGTCGCTGGGGTTTATTTGTAGCAATATCCAGAAATACTCAATCAAAATTATTTATTTTTTTATTTTTTTATGCCAAAAATCATTAGGAAATTAAGTAAAGATCATGTTCCATTACGATTTTTTGAATGCCATTTTTGATTAGTAGAATGCATTGATAAGATATTAATTTGCACAACTTTAAATGTGATTTGCTCAGTATTTAGATTTTTTTGCACCCTCTGATTCCAGATTTTCAAATAGATGTATCTCCTATCCTAACAAACCATGTATCAATAGAAAGCTTATTTATTAAGCTTTCATATGATGTATACATCTTAGTTTTGTAAAATTTTACCGTATAACTGGTTTTGTGGTCCAGGGTCACATATATGTTGTATTTAAAGAGGCTGTTCTCTTTTGATTATGAAATATACTAATGTAAAACCACAATGCTGATTTCTGAATTACAGTTTAGCATTAGTAGCTTAGTTTATGTAGGGTGTCATTTTTGACTTCTTATTAGATTGTGGCTGCAGTAAGTTCAATCCCTTACCTCTACTGATCAAGAAGACCCATGTTTGGTCTCCTCCTTGGCTTTGAAGGATGGTGGAGTCCAGGTGTCTGTGTCTGTATGTTCAGCACGCTTCAGTTAGCCCCTGCTGGTAGACACCGGAAGCATTTAGAAAAGCAAGTGCTATAGCTAATAGGATTTCCTTTCAGGACTATGTGAAGTGGTCAACCGCAAACCCTGCGACTGTCTGTTTATCTATCCCCCTGAGTCCCTGTGTTCAGGCTCCAGCCGCAGCAGCATAATCCTCCTGATAGTCATTGATTGTCTTCTGTCCGTACAGTGAATTACAAGCGATCTTGGAGTAATTGAAATGGCAGGTGATTGTGTTCTGGAAGCCTGCAGCAAATTAGCCACGCAGGACACGCAGCTACCCCAAAGACACCAGAATTGAATTGTAGAGTTTATTCTTTCTTTTTCCGTTTCTTACTTTATACAATATACGTTTAGAGAAATATCTGTGGGTGTGGAAATTATGGAAATTATGACTTTTTTTTGTTGATAACTATCCTTTTAGATATGCCTTGAATTTATCTTCTCTAACGAACATGGAGTAAAAAATGTGACCGCTAGCCCCGGTCTCTCGTCTGTCATCTTTTGATCTTTTGAGTTGTGTTTTTATCACTAAGTGCTGAAAAGCCAACCTGCTGACTGGCACAAAGATGCATGGACTCCCTCTGGCCGAGCGGCACAGAAATGAACAGCTCTCGCTCTCAGCGGCCACTTAAAGTAATTGAAAGCAGACCCGCGTAAGTACACAAAGTCTTTGCTTTCACAAAATAAAGCTCATCAGAAACCCGCATCACTGTTGAGCAGCTAGTATACGGTAGGTCGTGTTATTAACACAGATGAAGGTGCCCTGTTTCTTAAAAACCGATCGAGTTTGTGCTGTTGTGACATTAAAACGTTATTGACAAAAGCCTCTGCAGTAACTCTATGGAAGTCGATAATGATTTTGTCCTTTCTGCAGTGTCATAATGCACAGTCTCCAGAGCTAACATGACACTGCTTAATTGAAATTGTTTCCAAACATTTTTTTACGTCCAAAATTACTAATCATTAATAACGACTATACTTGTTTTAGAATGACATCATCTGAATGTAATTTTTATATTTATTTTAAAATATAATGACGGGGGCAGTCGTGGCTTAATGGATAGGGAGTTGAACTTGCAACCGGAAGGTTGTGGGAGTGCCAGGTCTGGCAAGGATTGTAAGTGGTAAATATCCAGCGCTCTCTTCACCTTCAATACCGTGACTGAGGTGAGACCCATAAGCAGAGCACTGATCCCCGAAATACTCTGGGTGTGTGTTCACGGTGTGTGTTTGTTCACTGCTGTGTGTGTGCACTTTGGATGGGTTAAATGCAGAGCATGATTTTAAGTATGGGCAGGGCTGGACTGGGAGGAAAAATCAGCCCAGGCATTTTATGGTTCAGCCGGCCCACCACCACATATAGGCCTGCTATACATACATACATACATACATACATACCAGTGTTGTAGTCGAGTCACCATCTGTCGAGTCTCGAGTCCCAGTGTTCGAGTCCAAGTCACCAAAGAACAGTCCGAGTCGAGTCCAAGTCGAGTCACCATTACCAGAGTTCAAGTCCGAGTCGAGTCTCGAGTCCCGTATTCGAGTCTGTATACAAGTAAGCCAAATCAAGCAACATTTTTCAGGCACTCTTTCTTACAGCTAGAAATGTGTATATCTAATCACTAGAATTGTCTTTGACCTTAGTTAAAATCATTGTTAACTAGCTGTGGCACGATTATATTTATTTAATAGTTTAAATATTTTTTATATATTTCTAATAGGC
>JAUCMT010000059.1:6228920-6240387 GCA_032357475.1 Enteromius thamalakanensis
TCTTTTGATTTATCTACACACACTATATATATATATATATATATATATACACGGTGTATACACAAACACACACACATGCATGTATTTATTTTAAAATATAAAAATAAAAAATAAAATTATATGAATATAAATTATATGTAAATACATTTGAATATTTTGAAAATGTGTATGAGTGTTTAATAAACTTGCACAACACAAACACACACACACACACACACACAAATATATATTAATTTACATTAATATATATTAATGTAAATAAAATCTTTTATTTTGGAAGCAGTTAATCACGATTAATTGTTTGCTGGCTTTAATAATTAATATTTTATTTCAGCTGTAATATTCATAACAATACAAAAAATAATAATAAAATAAAAAATAAATGTTTGAATGATAATGTCATTGCGTTTGTTTCCACAGTTGTTTTGAGGACGACGAGCCGCCCTGCATGGAGGAGATCGAATACTCATCCTCCGGCGATCCGTTTAGTGCCAACGAACTGGACACGGAGGTGAACAGTAACACTTCAAGCGAAGAAGATGATGAAGAAGATGCAGATATCTGTAGAAACGGAAGGCGGTGTAATGACAGGAAGTCCCACCTCATTCCTCACTACTTGAAACAGGATGCCCTGGAGACTCCAACAATCAAGGCTGGACAGTGTAATGGCATCGACATCAGTAATGGCTACTTATATTAGCCATAGTTTGTTTGTCTTTTCTGTTATTTATATTTTACGTTAGCCTATCTTAATGGTGATACTGAAATATTTAGCATTTAGTCCATGAAACAAAACAAGACATGGACACCGGCAGAACATTTAGTCCCACCTGCTTTCCCTGCTATAACTATATATGTATTCCCTGCATAAAAATGCACTTGAAGAGTAATTGATTGTTGCAGAATCCTAATAGTGTGATGAGCTCATGCTTTGGTCTGTGTGGTGAGGCATTGTGGGTTTGTTTACGAATCACTCTTACTGTAAACTAGAGGCTAGTAGATTCCTGACAGACGTTCTCTGCTATATACCTGGTCTACCAAGAAAACTTGTAAGTAAACACTTACTTAAAAGGTTAACTTTAATAATATATGTATCATCTGAAAATCAGTAATCATGTTTGTTTTTATTGTTTTTCCAAAGTAATACATGCATATGAGTATATTTGAGTGAAAGGATCATTTGCAAAGACAGACAACTCATTTTCAAAAAATTATTTTCAAAATTCATGTGCAATTCCAATTAATCCCAATCAAACTGGGTTATTTCATTAATTAATTAATTTATTAATTATTATTTTATTTAAAAAAATACAACTAACAGTTAAGACAATAAAAACAGGAGACACAATTTCAAATGTTTTTGCATAAACTCTTCATATATAACGTTTTTTATATACACTACTATACTCCTAGAAGTAAGATCTGTGTTTGAAAGGCACCTCATATATTTGCTTATTAAGCTTATGCTTTGATCAAAAATACAGTAATATTCTGAAATGATTCTGCAATTTAAAATAGCGCTTTCAAAAATAATAATATAATAAATAATAAAACCAGTGAAAGCGTGTTACTTATTTCAGCAAGGATATGGTATATTAATTTTAAAATATAACAATACAGACTTGAATTGTTACAAAAGATCTCTATTTTGAATTAATGGTGCTCTTTTTATTTAACAAAGAATCATTAAGGGGAAAAGTCACAGTAATTATTATTATATTTTATTTAAGTTAAAATTAAATCAAATTAAATTGCCATAGTTTCCAACATTGATAACAAATCAGATGCTGACAATTCAGCTTGCTCCCATAGGATTAATGCACCACAACGTGAGGAACAATTATATTTTAAAGTTCAGTAAAATAGTAAACCGTGATCTAATTTATGATTTCACAATATTACTGTTTTTTTGTGTTCTTGATCAAATTCATGTAGCATTGGTGAGCATAGGATAAATCTTACTGATTCTTAACTTTTGGACAGTAGTGTATATTTATGTATATACGTGCATACAGTATGTATATACATAAAAGAAAAGAATAGAAGTGTTTCCGAAAAGTTCTGCACTTACAGACTGTTATTTGGTGAACAGAACTCAGACTGTCAGTCTCTGTAAAAATTTTTCCAGAGCACTGATACAGTATAAAGAGACAGACACCAAATTAAATGTAAAATACTGTCAAATAAATGTTGTTTGGCTTGGTCTTTTCTTTAGTTCCCCACCATACCCCCCCCGCCTCGTTTGATCCAATTTAGGCTGACATAGGGGTTTTGGTGAAGAAATTTGTTTTACAAAAGCCAATCTGAGGCTTTGAGCCAGATTTCATCCAAATTCTCCCCAGAACGTTTGGTATAATGAGTTCCGTCATCTCTGCTCAATTGGATCCACACATACTTTGGTTTGGAGCGAAGCTACAAAAACTAAGTCATGTCAGTCCATGTTTAATTTCAGGAGCCAACAGAAGCCTGCGATTAGATGCTGACACTTTTAGCTTAAAGGGAATTCTGCCATTGTGGAGTAAACGGTTTCATCTTCAGTCTTTCAGAAGTTTGATAATCAGCAACATGTTTGTATGTTTTATGAATGTAGCAATGCTAGAAATATAATCATGGCTGAAGGGTTGTTATTAAGTGCAACATGCACCACTGGTCTAGCAAAGACTGTATTACCAATATATCACAACCCTGAGCATCCTATAGCAGCAAGCATGTGTATATATACTCATTATTATATATTCCGATATTATTACATTAAGATTTTTTTTTTTCCAAGTTCCAAGATTGAAGTTCATTCAAATGTTCTAAAGTGTCTTATAATTGTCATTGCTGCTGTTATACAGTATAATAAAAATCTCTCTCACACACACACACACACACACAAACACATTAATATATTATCACTTTAAGAAACTGTATAATTTCAGCTGAAAGACTGTCAGCTGTTTCTAATTTTTATAATTTTTTTTTAAATAATTTAAAAAGTTGAAAATTCAATAATATTTGATGAAAAGTTTTATCAAATATTATTGAAATAATAAAAATATATAAATCCAAGATATATTATTATCAAAAATACTTTACACGTACTTATTTATTAATATACCTTATTATGAAATTATACTATATAATTAAACTTGTTACTTTAGGAAAAAAAGTGTTATTTTCCTATTCTAATTAGAAATATATTATTATTATGATTGCAGCTGTTGTTGTTGTTCTATAATACGATAATAGTAAATACATTATATATATATATACTTATTATTGTATTAAGTTACAGTATTAAGAAATCATTACATGAGTAAATTATTAATTTGAAAACATTATTTTATCTCAAAGCCTATTCAGATTACCCATATTATGTGGTTATTTAAGAATTTTATGTTTGTTAAATTTAATAAATAATTTCTTAATAATCTAGCTAAAAAGTGAGTGTGTATATATCACATAATTACTATTATATTTATTTTATGATAAAAAAAGTTTTTTTTCTATTATTTACACACTTTTACACAAAAATTAAATAATACAAATTTTGTAATAAAAAAAAGTCTTTAAGGTGAAATAATATTGTTATGAAATACAGAATGTAACATATATATATATATATAATATATATATTGCAAACTCTGCACAGGACTGTAGTGCACTGAATGTAAGTTAGTAAACAGTGCTGTTGCAACAACAGAATAATAACCAGGAAGGGTAAGTGCAGTGTGTTTCTCTGAATAAAGGCAGTATGGGTAATGACTATATTTTCATTCTCCCTGTGTCATTCGGGGCTCAATCAAGGGCTAGGTAATGACTTAGCTGTGACCTCCAGCAACCCGCAGCAAACGGCATGCTGTCCTGTCCTGTAATCTCATTCCCATTTACAAAGAGATGGTCTAATTAGATCCTGGCAGGGTGGGCAACGTACCTGAGCAGGGAGAGGTGGGCAGGTCTTCATTGGTATGCTGCAGACGCCGAGCACAGCACACACCACTGCATTTCTTAATTGTGTCTCTCTCCAGGTCTGTCTGCCGCTCGGCTCTAGCCACCGCAGACGGAGCGGGAAGACGTTAGCGAGAGCTGCATTACTCTCCCCTCCCCTCCGAATGACCCTCCTGGAGCTCTCAGGCCTGCAATAGTGATTACTACATTATCACATGCGTTCAGCTAGCAGGTGGCTTTCTCTAAATAGCTATAGGGAGCTCTGATTTTACACTGTACTGCTCCGTATCGCACAGAGACACGAGCAAGAAAGGTAGGATGCAGGGTGTTTGGCAGAAGATGTTTACAATACCAAAATCTGTAAACTAAAATTCATATATGTATACTCTATTGCCATCTCTGTTTGAAGCCTGCAATTGCATTTATTTGCAGAATTATTTTCTTTAATCGGGTTGTGTATCGGCATGGCACTTCGGGTGCGGATGAATCGTTTCGTCAACGCAAAAGTGTTCATATATTCTGCATTTTGGAAGTATGTTGAAAATAGGAAATTTCAAATGTCGTCTTAAGTAACATGTCTTCCACCAACATGAAAAAAGACAACTTTACAATAAATCACGCTACTACTGGAGATTAAATCTAACAATCGCAAAGTTAGCTCAGATCAGGTAAATTATTATTGTTATACTTCTCAAATTGTTAGTTAACAGTATCAACACTGTACGACTACATATATGTAGCATTAACTGAATGCTGGAAGTTATATGAATATTTTGACCACATCTCTAATTATGTACAGTAGCTGTAAATACATTTTTAAACATTTCTGGAATAAAATAACTTCTTTGTCTTGCTAATGCTAATTTCATAGCTAACATTTTTAATACAATGTTTTGACCTATTATAGCCTAATGTTAGATATCAAAGCCAACCTCCTCACTCTTCTCCAGCAAACCATCCCAAACATAGCGTCTCCTCCAGCACTCCTCCATCTTCCACCAAAGCCAAAGAGAAATAAGGACTTACCAACCCATCGGCTGCTCCGCATCATCGCTCCTCCAAGCAGCCAGCCAGCCTCGGCCGCACGCCGGTATCAGCCGCGCCAGCCCCATCCCCCAGCCTTCACGTCCCAGCAGTCTCCAGCCAACCCGGACTATCTGCTACCTTTCCTCAGCTTACTTTTCCCTTCACCTGGCCAGCCGCTCCCGTCATCCCTTCGACTCCAGCTCCAAGCACAAGCCGTATTAACTTTCCTTTTTCTGTTCCCACAGACAATCCACCCCAAGGACAATCATTTCCAGACTCCTCTCTTCTCCAGGGCCCCCCTGCTTCTTTAACCCTCCCCACCTTCCAACATGTTGTTTCCCCTCTCTTCTCTTCCCTTCCCGCTTCTGCTCCTATCCCGCCTCTCCTTCCGCTCTCCCTTCTCACTCGCCACTGCCACCGCCCTTCCCCCACTAGTCAACGCTCTAGCAGCCGAACCTGGCCCCCGTGTCTAACGCACTCCGAGCACAAATTCTCCAAGGTAACGACATTGATTTATCCTCTCTCCTTTCTCCCCCAGTACTGCAGACCGCAGGGTGGATTGCGGCGAATTTACCCTCACTCTTAAAAACACTCTCCTTCTAACCCTCCACGTTCTCTTTCCTTTCCAGAGTTTACTTTAGCTTTCTCTCGTTTCACTGACGTCATCTGTTCCACCTACCCTCATAGGACACGCGAGCTAGGAGACTATCTGGCCATCATGGCGGAGCTCGCGTCCTCCTATGGGGGTGCGCACTTTTATACCTATCACCGTATGTTTTCCGCTATAGCTGCACTCCGCGTGTCCCAGTGGAATCAATGTACTTACTGGGGCGCGTTGGATTTAGACCTTCACAACCGGGTGTTCATTGGCTGCCGCAACTTCACCTGTGCGGTCTGCAGGTCAGTTTCCCATGTCTCTTCCTCCTGCACATTTAATCAACTCCTCCCTCCCTCCTGTCTCTGACCCTCCTAAATCCTCCAGTTATGTTCCCCGCATCCCTTTTCTTTTTCAGCCAATTTTTCCCCGCCCACCTTCCTCTTCCCTCTCTAATATTTGTTTTAAATTCAATGCCAATAATTGCCCCCGATCATCCTGCAAATTCCTTCATGTCTGCAGGGGGGGGGGCATTCCAAATCCATCTGTACCATTGTCAATAAAAACACCAAAAAGTATTTATCGTCTCCAGTGAATGTGTTTAATTTGGCTGATGAACTATGTTTCCATCCTGATTCTAACTTTACCCATTATCTGTTGTCAGGATTAACCCACGGCTTCCACCCCGGTGTTTGCAGCCTCCCCTCCCAGTCTCTCACATGTCCCAACCTTCTCTCAGCCATCACCGACCCAGAATCAGTCACGCTTCTTCTCAATAAAGAATTAGAAGCCAAATTCATAATCGGCCCCTTTTCAGCTCCTGCCTTTAGGACTTACAGAATCAGCCGTTTTTTGCCAGAAAATTTTCCTGTTGGCGACGCCTATTGGGCCTATTGATCTCTCTGCTCCTCACAATTCCCCCATCCCCAGTATAAACAGTTTAATTCCAACTGAGGAATTTTCCCTAAATTATCACACCGAAGATCAGGCCATGTCCATGATCAAAACAGTAGGCAGAGGTTCTTGGATGGCTAAAGTTGATATCACTTCAGCTTTCAAAGTCATGCTGATCCACCGGACAGCCTGATACCCCCACCAACATCCATCTTTTCACTGACGCTGCCCCATCCATCGGTTTTGGAGGCTATTACCTCAACCACTGGTTTGCTTCCCCCTGGCCCCCCCAGTTTTCAGAAATTACCCTCCCACCTACCATATTCCGCCCTATATAAAATCTACCCCATCGTCGTCGCAGCAGCGTTCTGGGGTAAAGAATGGACCTCCCTATGCATTTCGATCCATTGCGACAACGAAGCAACGGTGCACTGCATTAATAAACAGAGATCCCACTCCCAAGCGATTATGCCCTTCATTAGAAAACTGGTTTGGATTTCAGCAATCAACCAGTTCATGCTTTCAGCCAAACACATCCCAGGAAAAGAAAACATTGTCGCTGATTCTCTTTCTCGTTTTCTTTTTCAGAAATTCAAGACGCTGGCCCCAGATGCAGACCCCATCTCAACCCCAGTTCCTCTCTTTTCTCAACTCTTGTTCCAGTAGATCATCCTCTAAGGCCCCTCTATGAAGCCTCTTTGTCTTCTATACTGCAAGCCATTGCTCCCAGAACCATCCAGTCATATATTACAGCTTGGAGGTCTTTTAAAAATTTCCATTCAAGCTTTAATCTGCACTTCCCCGATTTTTTGCTCCTCTCTATAACCTCTTTCATTTCATATCTGAACTCCCACAAATCACTCCAAGCCAGATTTATCAAAAGCTATCTAAGCGGCTTACAGTTTTTCTTCAAACTACTGTACGGCTCTCCCTCCCCCACCATCTGCATTGCTCAAACTTCCCTGCTACTAAAGGGCATTCAAAAGCTAAACCCACCTCTTCCCGACCAAAGACTTCCTATTACACTCGAAGTCCTGACTGGCTGCATCCGTACCCTTCGCAATGGCTATGCTAACCCTCTCGTAGCCAGAACCCTTGACGCCATGTTTACCCTGGCTTTTTTCGGGTTTCTAAGATGCTCCGAGCTCACGGTCAATTCCGCCTATAATCCCCTCATCCACCCCTCCATAGCCTACCTGTCCATCCTTAACAACCACACCGCCTCCTTCCTTATTAAACAATGCAAAACAGACCAGCTGAAACAAGGCCACTTCATCTATATTTTTGATCTCCACTCCCCTATCCAACCCTTCCAGACCATGTTAGCTTTTCTAAACTTCAGAAAGTCTTTCACCAGCTCCCTTTCACTGACCCCTTATTTCTAGATGAAACCTATCGCCCAGTATCCAGGTTTTGTTTCCTAAAGCATCTCAAAGCCGTCCTCCGCTTTTCTGGCATTAACCCTGAAAGATTTTCCTCCCACTCTTTCAGGATAGGTGCCGCTACTACCACAGACGAAAGAGGCCTGCCTCCCATCATCGTCCAAATGCCTGGCCGCTGGTCTTCAGAAGCCTACAGGAACTACATCTGTTCCAATCCCGCTTCCATCCAAAGGGCCTTGCAATCTCTCGTCACCCCCACACAGCGAGGCTTCCCCTCCAGCCACCAGTCCTTCAGCGGAGTTTCCCCGCCTCAGTGAGGTTTCCCCTCCGGCCACCAGTCCTCCAGCGGAGGTTCCCAGCCTCAGCGAGGCTTTCCTCCCCACCCACCGCCAGTCTCGTCCCAATCCTCCAGCGGAGGTTCCCCGCCTCAGCAAGGCTTCCCCTGCAGCCACCAGTCTTCCAGCAGAGGTTCCCCACCTCAGCAAGGCTTCACCACCAGCCACCAGTCCTCCAGTGGAGGTTCCCCACCTCAGCGAGGCTTCCCCTCCAGCCACCAGTCCTCCAGCGAAGGTTCCCTGCCTCAGCGAGGCTTCCCCACCAGTCCTCCATGTGTGGGCACGCCGGGTTCGGGCCGGCCTCAAGCCCCGCCCTAGCTAGGGTTATCGTTACCAGGGCTCGATCTTAACCCTTGGCTCGCCCCAACAGCACGCCAAACTCGCTTATTATATTATTTTTTTATTGAGGAAGCGTAAACTCTTGAAACAACATCAATTGTAAACAGGCAAAGGTGTTGTTAATTTATTAAAAATATTAATTTCCTCAGAGATTAAGTAAATGTTAAGTAAATATCAAGTAAATGTTATATGTTATATAGGTTTAGGCTGACATAAATATTTGTGGACCACTGAATTACATGAATAATTAAGAATAATTAAATTGTAAAAAAATTTCATTGTGTGAATATGTAATCATGTAATCCATAAAAAGTAACCACAATCTGATTATGAGCATTTAAAAATGTAACATAATTTAGTTTTTTACTTATTACTTATAGTACTTTTTAAAAATCTGATTACATAATTCAAATTACATATAATGAGTCACTATCAGCACTGCTTGTTAATAATTTTGAAAAGATTTTAACCTTCAAATTATACTTTTAATTTTGTATTATCTGGCTACAAACAAGCAAATAGTTTCAAGGCAAATAACAGTAATAAACTGTTAATGTGAACTGTGGGGGGAAAAAAACACAAAAAAATTTCAAATAACTTGGAACAACACACAGGTGAGAAATTATCTGTTTTTTGTTATTTTATAACTTTAAGCTACATGAAGCATGCATGACACTAATGCTGGTTGTTAGTTGTCCTGTTTTCATCTCCAGATTTGGAACAGGGTTAAATGGGGTCACCATGTTTTTCTTTTCCAGTGGATTGGCAGAGGGACGGCTGGGGCAGAAGTGCCTGAGGTCTCAGGTGGAAGGACTGCTGGGCAGCAGGACATGGATACCCAGAGGAATACAGGACAATCTCCTTTACTCTTTAGAGTTCAGCAGAGTGGAATCTTGGACAAACATCTCCAATCACAGGCATGAGTATGCACACAATCACACACAAAGAACAAATTTGCTTTTGATGATACACATGAGATGCTTTAGAAATTATGCTCCAGGGATGCGTTTTTTGGAAAAAGTATCTTGGACAGCACTTCCCAGTTTTAGGTAAGGCAGGTATCAGGTATTTTCTTGCATACTTATACTTATTTATCAATGTAATTTATCATATTTTAGCTGAATGGAAAGTTTACTGCTGATGATCAATTAATTAAAAGTATCATATTTTTGCAAATTGTCACACAGTTGGTATTTGACCATTGAAAATGTGTACAAATTAACTATTTACCCCAGAGTCATATTGCGATCCCAATATCTCTGGAACCAAGCCATATAGGGCCTTAAAAAGGAAGATGCCAAAAACAAAAGTTTGTTAAGACCCAAAATCTAAAATCTAGAGCATTAAAATATTGTCTTATGAGTTACAGGCCTCAAAACTTTAAAATAAAATGCAGTTTCTCCATTTTAAGTATTGGCCCATTATGAAATAAAGATTGCTAAAGTCTTATTTAATGCAGCAGATGGTTCAGAATGCAGCTGCCAGGCTCCTTACTAGAACAGAAAAAGGCAGCCTATTACTCCAGTTTTATAAAAAGTTGCATTGGCTTCCAGTAAAATATCGTATTTAGTATAAGGTGTCGTTGTATGTTTTGAAAATTGTCAATGACATAGCCCCAAAATATATAAAGAATCTGATCCATATGAATTCTAGTAGATCTCAAAAATCAATCAACCACTTTTATTTATATATCTCTTTTAACAATACAAATTGCAGCAAAGCACTGGACTTTATCAAATAGGAGAATAGAGTGATGGTAATGTATAATGATGAGATTAAACTATTTATTCATTAAATGCAGAGACAGTCTCTGTAATCAAAAATGACGATGATCATGAGATAGAAATTAGGTGCCCCCAACTAAACAAGCCAGAGGCGACAATGGCAAGGAATCAAAATCCCATCCATGAGAGAATGGAGAAAAAAAAACCTTGGGAAAAAACAGGCTTAGTTGGGGCCAGTTCTCCTATGGCCGGATGCCCAGCACCTAATTTCAAATTCAATTGCATGTCAGATTGTACAAAGGACTAATAGTGTGTGTGTGTGTGTGTGTGTGTGTGTGTGCATTTGGTTCCGGTGATCTGTCCACAGCGTTCTGGTCATCTCTTTGTGCTGATGCACCATCTGATCTGGATATGGATTGTGAAACAGAATAAATCAATCAATCAGTCAATCACTTTTACTTATATAGCCCTTTTAACAATAGACATTATAGCAAAGCACTGAACATCAAATAGGAGAACAAAGTAATGGGAATGTATAATGACGAGATTAACTATTTATTTATCAAATGCAGAGACGCTCTCTGTAAACAACGATAATCACTACACTGTAAAAAAATTGCTGTAGTTATGCAGCTGTTTGCCAGTAACTTACTGTAGATTTAAATTTATGTTCTTTACTGGCAACAGTTTGTTCAAAGTTAAATGAACATTAACAAGCCATTGTCTTTACAGAATACAAATATAAAATAACAAGCTACTGCAAAGCATTTGGGGAACCAGAAACCTTCATCAACCTTTTTCTGTTTTTTTTTTTCTCTCAGATTTTGGTTCCCAGAATGCTTTGCATGAGGCTGTTTTTGCGATGTAAGGAGTAAATCGTGTGTTAAGGGGAGTGTTCCCGGTTCCGACTTGAGCCTAACAATCCTTTAACAGATTTGATTAATAAATGTGTATTGGTGTGTTAAGTCTAAGCCAGAGTAAAGAAATGTGTCTTTAACCTAGATTAAAACTGACACAAGCCAAGTTTTCATTCAAGGCATTTTTGCGGAAAAATATTTAGTGCTTCAAATATTTTACAGATATAGCTGATGGAAATGCTAATTATCCATAACATTTTGTAAATGTCGACACAGTATTTTTCCGTTTAACTTTATAATAATACTAGGTGTGTTCGACTTAATGCGGCGCCGCAAGAAATCGGCTGCCGCCTTACAAAACAATGCATTCTGGTAAGATCAT
>JAUCMT010000059.1:6257442-6274920 GCA_032357475.1 Enteromius thamalakanensis
GATTGGAGGAAGAAGAATGATGAGTATCCTCCCAATAATGCCATACCTACAGTGCAGCATGGGGCTGGAATCATCATGCTCTGGGGGTGTATTTCTTCACAGGACAGGACGACTGCACTGTATTAAGGAAAGGATAGTCTAAGCCTCAGATGACATGCCCACAGAACGTTGGCTAAACGTCTGATGCATATGGTACACCTAACTGGAAACCCTTCAGGAATGCCAAAGTCATCAAATGATTTGGTTGAATTTTATCGGATTTCCGGGAAACGCCAGTGTTGAGTTTATTTTCGATCCGCCGGGAAACAATGCACAGACGTGTGATTTATGAAAAGAAAAAAAAAAAAAAATAACTGTCACGTTTACATGAGTGACAATAAGCATTTATTAAGATCAGTTAACGTTGGATTCTCAAAAGTATGCGAAGTTCACAGCATAGAATCTTTAAGAGATGTCCAGGATCTATTGTCCTATCTATTATGGAAGATCAAGCGAAATCCTAACTGAGAAGGGGATCAGCCGCGTTTGCTGGGAAACATGAAACAACAGACGCTGACATCGTAGCTGGCTGATTCAGTATTGTGTTTGATTCTCCAGAATTGTTTGTGGGTGTTAAAAAGTGGAGAGATGTGCTTCAAACAGATGTTTACCACGACCGTCTCATCAGGATTTTCTATGCTGATTGACTTGTTGCACGCAGTTCTCTTGATGTGGGGACATTTCCACGCCCCGAAACATGACGCTGAACGAAATGAACTGTGACTGGTTGTTTGACATGTCGGTCAAACGGCCTTAAGCCGGGCCACGACCAAAGAAAGCGGCTATGAATTGCAGACCTTCAGCCGTCAATCTGGAGGTCTGGCTTCGCGAGACTAAGGAGAGGATGAACGGGGCCATGTATTGACATATTGGGCAAAAACCTCCTTCCCTCAGTCAGAGCATTAAAAATGGGTCGTGGCTGGGTCTTCCAACATGACAATGACCCAAAGCACACAGCCAGGAAAGCTGTAAGAAGCATACCAGAGTTTTGGAGTGGCCTAGCCAGTTTTCAGACCTAAATCCAATCGAAAATCTTTGGAGGGAGCTGAAACTCTACGTTGCTCAGCAACAGCCCCGAAACCTGACAGATCTAGAGAAGATCTGTATGGAGGAGTGGGATAAAATCTCTCCTGCAGTGAATGCAAACCTGGTGAAGAACTACAGGAACCGTTTGACCACTGTAATTGTTAACAAAGGCTTCTGTACCAAGTATTGACATTTTTTGACTCAAGTGATCAAATACAGTACTTATTTGACATAGTAAAAGTCACACAATGTACAATTCTTCTTTTTTGATTCTGTCTCTTACAGTGGAAATGCACCTATGCTAAAAATTGTAGACCCCTCCATGATTTCTAAGTAAGAGAACTTGCGAAATCAGAGGGTGATCAAACCATTGACCTCAATGTGTGTGCGTTTGTGTGTATATATAAATTAAAGAATAAAAAATGTGTAGCCTATAGAAGAGAGAAATAAATCTAGCAATTTGTTTGCAGTGATGAGATCGCTTTTGTGTGCAGCCTAACCGTACAAATACTTTTAGTGGTCATGTCGTTTGGCCCCCCTATAAAAGTGCAGCTTTTAGTAAAGATAGCAATCAGTATTCAGGGTTTTTTTTTGGTTTTATCTCCTCTGAAGATGACTTCAATCTGCCATGGACAAACTCCTGAGGATTTAGGAGCTTCCCTGTTATTGACTGAATCTATTCAGCATCTGGTGATAAAAAGCTTAGATAAGCTCAGCTGCCTTTGAAATAAACACAAGCAAAACAGCCAAAAAAAAGTGTTATGTTAAAACCCTGCACTTTATTTACATAAAAAAGAGAGGGAAATGTCTTGTTTTTGAAGAGTTTTATAATCATATTGTTCAAACTGACAGATTATTTAGAAAACAATAATAAGTGATAATTCATTCATAACCAGTATTGTGACTGTCAAGACACTGACTAAAACTTTTGTCATGAGTCAATGTTGGATCACAAGCATGACAAACTGGCGTATTCCCTCAACAATATTTTTTCGTTCCATCTTTCATTTTAGTCAGGTTTCACGAGTGACAGACAGAGATTACAAAAAAAGAGAGTATTAACTCTTCCAAGAATGGAGGGCACAAAGGGAAGTCCGTGAGAGGAAGCACTGGAGAGGAAACGGCTTCCGATCCTCTTTAATTAGAGCAGCAGAGTCTCAGGTGAATTTTTCCACCCAATCATATAAAAAAGGCAAAATTCAAAGACTTGCAGGAACAAGATGATCATGACATGTTTAATATTCTTTTCATGACAAAATGAAGCCATGAGTCCCTGTGAGAGAAATTTTCATTTTTCTTTTACTTTTATCACTTTTTCACAAATAGGGTACATTACTATACGAGTACTAGATTTTATACTATAAAATATAAAATGTCATTAAAAATCTTTGTATAATATATTTTTGTATAATAAATTGTTGAATAATTTTTTCAGCAGAATGTCAAACTGACAATTCAGAAGAAATAAAGCAACATTTTTATTTAAAATCAGTTTTATAAAATTACATTATTTAGGGCTGTCAAACAATGATTCTAATATAAGTTTATGTTTACTGTATTTATTATGTATATTAAAATATGCACACATACAGTTTATATTTTGAAAATATTCGCATTTAAATTTTTATATTTATATAATTTATTATGTATTCTATTTTATTTAATATATATAATTATATGTTATATAAACATAACACTTTTTTTTTTAATATATGGATGGATATGCACATATTATGTAAACAAAATTTTTTGAGACATATTAACATTAAAGGTTTGTTTCAGTAATCTAGTATTAAGTGAAAGAGAGAGGAAAAAATGTTTTGGAATGAACATCTTTTGCAAATAATGCAATGCCAACACCATTTTTTCACATTATGAGTCCACAGATACGTCCTGTTTTCATCAACAGTTATTTGGCAGATCTAATCATGCAGGAAGTGAACCATACTTCTTCTTGCACAGCAAGCAATTCTACCATTAAAACGGTTAGCTGGGGCTTAGTTCTAATGGTAGAACTGGAACTAACTCAGTTCAAACAAAGTGAGGCGGCTGTCAGGCCAGTTTGCACACAAACAGTTCAGCACCACGGACAGCAGCACACTGTACTTCAGGGCACTGCCGAGCCCTTGCAGCTGTCTGAAGCTCGTCAAAAAAAATAAAGAGCTTCAAGATGGCTTTGTGCAACACTTAAAGATTAACTTAAATGTTTCAGCTCATGTTATCTGTAGATTATGGGCATGCATGTATCAGGTATGCATGGGTTCCTCTTATGGTTTTTTATAGTGGCAGCATTGTCTTAATGTGAATGAGAATAGAAGAACCTTGTTTCCTGTGAAATTTCTCTGAACGACCATTGTTGTGTCCCACGACAGCCTGAAATATTAAAGGTTCAGAAGAGCTGCAGAGTTCAAGCATGACTGCTAATCCTTGTAGGGCTGTAGATTCGCGATATGAAACCGAAATCGCGACTCTTAGATCTACGATCCTGTGTCGCGGTGTGATAAGGGAGAATCGCGACACACCCCGTGACTACCTTTCTAATCATGTGACACCTGCCTGCATAAGTTGAGCTAGTTGAAGAAGAATGTGAGAAAACATGGCAAACAACCCAGAGATTGCGGCCCTTCCTCCTCATTTAAGTCAGCAGTATGGCAACATTTCGGCTACCCGGTGGAGATAAAGGATGTCACTTCCAGAAGTGACTAGAGTTGTGACGTTTGCAAACAAACTGATTATTTTGAACGGCTTATAAACATGGATGATGGGAGCCGAGTCGCGGCTGAGGGGGGAGCCGTTGTTTCTGTTGTTTTTTTTTACCTATGCGTGTTTCACACAGATGCACACAAATTAGCTCCTCCGTGAGACAGAACAAATCGCGATACAAACCGAATCGTGTGTCAAAAATCGTGATACGAACCGAATCGTGGGTTTCGTGTATCGTTACAGCCCTATTATCTTTAGCAGTTAATGAACAGATGGAGAAGATATGTAATTTCCACAATGTAATGGTTACAGAATATAAAGCTGTCAGAAAGAGTGCATTTTTATTGGCACATATTCACCACGTTTCAAATGATGTAGTGTGTTTACTGCTATTGTGTGGTTGACATGACATCTACTGTATATATACTGTATATATATATATATATATATATATTTTTTTTTTTAACAAACAGCATGTTTTTATTTTTAATACATTATATTTATTTGCCAAATAGAATATGGCATAATGTGTGTTTTGCATAAATATAATGTATGCATTCATTTGTTTGACCTACTAATGTTTTTTTTTATTTATAAAATTGTATTCATTTACAATTTTTAATATTTACTTGCCAATTTGCAGGTTTTAAGCTTTCACCTATTAAAGTACAAATGGCTTGTAGTTTTCAGTTCAAATGGAAGAGATCAGCAAAAGCCTCTAAGTACGTAATTTTTCTTTAAAATGAAGATTTCTCTCTGGCTATTTTGTATAGGTTCTATGTAAGCACTGGTACTTTTCAGTGACCTGAGGCTGACGTTTAGCGTATTTGAAGTGAAAGTGCTTGATGAACATATACTGTGTGCGGAGAGCATTCACTCAGTGTCATTATTGCATTTTTTTCACCAAGATGGCTTTTAGAGTTATTGCATCTGAACTGTTCAATTGTATTCGTCTACCGTTCCATAGCAGTTAGTTAGTTAGTTTCCAATTAAACGGCAATCTTCAACAAAAAAGATACAATAAGCATAAACATTATACAAGTTTTAGTAAAAAAAACTGCTGAATAATGGAAAACTGCTGGGACATCAAAATACTTGTAGTTGTAGAAACATGGACAGTATTTAAATATTACAATATAAGCCAAGAATTTACTAAAAGAAATTTACCTACAGCTTTCAGTGACTCCTCAAGCTCTGAAGTGTGCTTTTCTTCAGTAAATCAAACGTCTACTTCCAGCTCTTCTCCTCCGTGAACCAGAAATCAGTATTAGTCCTGCCATTTTCATTTAGTCCCAGTAGTGAAGAGGATCAGGAAATGTGCTTCAGGATATTTGAGTATGTCCTATCTCGGATGTCCCACTGATATAAATACATTTAAGCTCTCAGAGGAACATGCTTGATGTTAAATGAAAGGGGAGGCCATCACATGTGTTTTCTATTAAAAAGAATGTGTGATTTAAGTCATGGAATATCTTTCATCAAACCTGTGCAGGGCAGAGATAGTTTGATAAGAAGTATGGAGTCAGTTGTGGAAGACTGCTCTTCATCACTGTCACTTGTTTAGTGTGTTATTTTCCTCTTTCTCAACATGTGAAAAGAATGGAAGGCTGTCAATTTGATAGATGCCGGTATGACAGATGAGGTGGATGATGGGTTCCCGCCACACGCTTCGTAGAAGATGTTACGGTTAGTGCAACTAGGCCGAACCTCATCTGCTTCCTAAATTGGCTTTCAGTTGTTTTCATATTTTTCTCAGTAAGATCAGCAGTAGATGTAAATCGATGGAGGTGGATCTGATTATTATTTATTTGGCTTCTGTCCACTGTTTTTTATGCATTTTGTTTTCACTTTTGTTTACTCATGCTTAATATTTATTGACTTATGTTTGCAAGTTTTAGTTAGCACATTTTAAATTACATACTGCTTGACATTTCTCAAGAGTGACTGTAGAAAAATTTATTTTCTTTATACCTTGTTTATGGTTCCAGTTTAATGTATGCAGGATATTTGAGTATGTACTTCATTCATTCATTCATTTTCAGGATATTTCAGTATGTCATCTCTTAGATGTCAGATTGGATTCATTCATTTACTCAGTTTGTTCTGGGCTTTTGAGAATGCTCTTTTTCAGATGTAAAATCATTAATTCATTCGTTCGTTTATTCATTCATGAATGTCCTTTCTAAGTTGCCAGATCATTGATTCATTCAATTTATTTTGGATATTTGGTATATTCTTTTCTCAGATGCCCGATTATTCATTCAATCATTCATTTTGGATATTAGAAAATCTTCTGTAAATTCATTCATTCATTCAATTTATTTGGGATATTTGAGATTTTTCCTTTCTCAGATGCCAGATTATTCATTCATTCATTTATTTTTAGGATATTTAAGTCACTTTTTAGATGTCAAAATATTAATTAATTCATTCATTCAGTTTATTCTAGACATTTGAGTGTTTTTTTTCAGAAGTAAATTCTTTAATTTATCCATTAATTCATGGTATATAATCCCTTGTCAGATGCCAGATTAATAATTTATTCATTCATTTAGTTTATTCTGGATGTTTGGGAATGTGTCTTTTCAATGTAAAATTATTTATTAATTAATTTAATTAATGTAGGATATATAATTATGTCCATTCTCGGTTGCCAGATCATTCATTTAGTTCATTCAGTTCATGCAGAATATTTGAGATTGTCCTTTCACAGTTGTTAAATTATTCATTCATTTGTTCAGTTCAGGATATTTGAGTATGTCCTTAGATGCCAAATTATGACATCATTAAATATTCAAGATTTTATAATTTAATATTAACAAAACTAAAATCAAGAGCATATAATAAAACATAATCACATAAACACACGTCATAATCACCATCATTGTTTCTGGTTTCTTAAACACAAATTAGGATTTACAATCCTATTTTTCATGAATAAATGTAAAAAAAAATATTTATTTGTATATACGATGCTAGCTATAAATTAGCTTAAGCAAGGCAAACACATTAGGTTTTTTTTTTTTTCTTCCAAAACCATAAAAATGTCATTTCCATACCAGAATGGTTTTAAAACAATACATGATTTAAGCTGTTGTGGAAATTACATGTCAGAAAAATAATGACAAAAATAACATTTTGTTGACAGACAGATGCAATTTATTATCATTTATTTTCTTAAAGTCCACTGCATAAAAAGAACAGGGTGTGTATTGTATCAGAACGATCCAGCCCCATCAGTCCTTGCTGTCAGCTTTAGTGGTCATGTTCATAATATGCAGTTTGAGAGTTTATACATCTCCTTCGAGCAAAGGGCCATAATAATTCAATTCTCTGTTATGCTCATAGTCAGAAAATAACTGTGTCCCCTTCCTCTCGTTTCAAATCAAATTGGATAAAACAGTGGCACACAGTTTCCAGTGTTGTCTTGTATGTAATTACAAGGTAGATGGTGCTAATTAAACAACAGCAAGACTGCTGAACACACTGCTTTAGATAGTATGACACTCTTCTGGAAAGCTTAAAATAAAACAAGCCATACAAAGTGCTGATGTTGTAATCCACAGCGAACAATAGCTCATTTATATTTCTTGGTGGTGGTACATAAATAGCTGCAAAATTAGATTGTTTAAGACTGGAGAAAAACATGCTTGCATGTTACATTGAAATGACAGTAGGAGGCATCAAGTTAATCACTGAATCTTTGCCTTTTTTGACATTGCGGATTCATTCAAAACACTGTTTTTTATTATTATTTTTTTTTTTCAGGAACATAACAGGTTATCATTGATAGAATAGATTGAATTGTTAGTTCACCCCAAAATTAAAATTCTGTCATTAAAAATGCCGGATAAACTTTGTTCATCTTCGGAATAAGAATAAGATATTTTTACATCAGAGAGCCATCTGACTCTCTTTGGAATGACATGAGGGTGTGTAATAAATAACATAATTAAAATTTTGGGGTGAACAAACCCTTTAATGTCTTTATAATTGACTAATTGAATCATTCACTCAACTGATTTGTTCGAAAACAGCATTTCATTTTGAAACATGAGACCGTCCTTAGGAGTGAGAGATCTTGATGGGAAATTATACAAAAGAAAAGAGAAGAAAGAGATTACTTTTTTAAAATTCATTTAATGCCTTGGTTTAATTTAATTTTACCAGCAAATAATTTTGTTGCGCAGCCTTAGTTGCATTCTGTGTACAACTATGATATCAGTTCCAAGCAGATTGTAAAATGGTATGTGTGTGTCTCCATTTGCTTTCCCTTTGTAATCTTTAAAGCCACTTAGTGTCTTGTCATTTAATCTCCCCTGGCTGTTGGACCTTATCTGTCCATTATGTCTCCACTCAGACTCCAATTGTCCCTTGCGGGGTGGCCTCTAGTTGTGTCCATCTAACTATCACAAAATCCAGTGTCAGGCAGTACAAGCTTCCCTTGCCTCTAAATGCTAGCAGTAATTGTACAATAGATATAGTATACTAACAAATATGTTCGCAAATTATCTTTAAAATAATGTTTATTGCACTAAACTAAAACAGATTTTTATTATATTTTCAACTGATGGTACGGTTATCAGCATTTGATGAGCAGGTGGTCTGATATGCCATCATGGCTATGTAACATTATAGCTCTGTTATCACAGCACCCTGATGCGTCTCGTCATCTTTCATGAGGGAGATGAGTGCTGATGGACAAATTCTCCACAGTCCATTTTTATTTTTTTCCACTACCAGCAAGTAATTTTCATAACAGCCTCGAGTGCCCTAAAACGCTGTTTAAAGTCGACCTCTGGCTGGCCCTTGAGGCATCCAAGCATTTGCCTTAAAGGGATAGCTCACTCAAAAACAGAAAGTTTGCCATTTATACAGCCTCATGCGCTAGAACACATACAATGGAAGTGAATGGTGAACATATCTCTCAAGTGATTTTTCCCCACATAAAGCTAAAGAACTATTGGATCCAAGTATATAAATGTATATACGCTACTTTCATTGTGGTTTTTAGAGCATGAAGGCTTATGGTCTCCATCCATTTTCATTCTATGAAAAATAGCACTATTGTGAAAGTGTACTGTTTTGTATTGAATACCCCAGGAGACAAACATAAAGTTAAATTGAAAGTATAAATAGCAAAATAGACGATTTTAACCCGTATTTACTCAGGATTTACTTCAATGATCTTTTGCGAGTTTTCCAAATCTGTCTTGTTGACATGACATAAACTACCTTTGATCTTTTCATTTCATCTTTTCCTTTTGTGAGATCAGATTTGACAAGATGCAAGTTTACCTTTTGATGTGCTATTAAAAAAGATGATGATGATCTGTCAGTATAGGCAGGCATAGTCGTAATTCATTGGCAAATATATACACTTTTCAAGCATAAGTTGTTTATTTGGCTTTAAATGTTAAAATCATACTTCATAGTTAATGTGATGAACTACTCCTGTCCGTTCCCTACTTGTGTGTGTATCCATCTGTTTCAGTCACATTACTTTTTCATTGATTCGCCATATTTATGACCATCAGTGGGGCAGAGTAATGACGGTGAACACAAAATGATATACCAAGGAAAACTGTTGATTACTGGATTTGATCCATTCCGGGTCCTAGATCTAAAATTAGCACAGACCCAAATCAAAATTTGCAGACGTTATGCAACCATGGATCCTTAATCCATTTCCATGCATTGATTTTAACGCTAAATATGATGTATGAAACAAAATGCGGACTGAGTAACTAGACGCATCAATACGTAAAGATGTTCTCTATTTTTTAATCCACCAATGAAAACAAATAATCAAATCAGTCTCTTTGAGTAGAAAACCATTTTGTCCGTTTTTGAATAAATCAGTGCTCTTGAACGAATCGTTTAAACAAATGATTCGATTAGTCTGTCCTAACAAAATCAGTCCCTTTTCTCCACCTGCTATAGCATTCTGGATAGAGAGAAAATGCAAATGCTAAAATCTCTTCATCCGTAACCAATGAAACACTCAAGAAGAGGTGATCCTTGAAAACCGCAAGTTTCCCATCACCAAACAGAAAAATACAGCATGTTAGTTATTTATTTTCAACTAGAAGCTTCAAATTACTTCCCAGAACACAAAAGGTTACACACTGGCATATTTATCATGTCTTTTGTGCGTGTTTTACACCTCACGGATCAAATGCCGAATCTATATAGAAACCTGATGGACATTTTCCTCGCCTAAGGGATTATACAAGTGTTTTAACAGGCGACTCAGTGAGGGGCAGCAGCTAGAGGAAAATAAACAAATACGATCACAACAAAGAGCAGCCTTATAACACAACTATAAAACACCACAGCAGGTATATGAGGTAAAAAGCCCATCTCATTAAAAGCTGCCAGATCTCCTGCAATCCCAGAGTAGTCCATTAAAATGATTAAAGGGAACGGGGAGCCTGCAGGCGGTGGGGGTCTGTCAGGGAGCAAAGAGCTGTGCTCGAATGAGAGGTGAGCACCTTCGACCACAATAGGAATGATATCTGATGTCCATGTTGTCCTGTTGGTTTCCTACTTGGTACATATCACCGAATTAGTGTTGATTTACTTATTTATTTTGAAGTTGATATATTGATGTAAAACTTGATTTTATATATATATATATATATATATATATGTGTGTGTGTGTGTTTTTGTGTAAGTGTGTGAGTGTGTGTCGGAAATGGAAATAAAACAAGCAGATAAATTCACATATTCACCTGTGCTCAATTCATACTAGATTCATACAACCTGATATATTCTTTACACAATGGAGGCACTCCGCTTTAGACAGGAATAATTGTAGAATTGTAGAATAAAGTGATTTTGGTCTTTGTGCAAAAAAAGTATTCTTGTAGTTTTGTCAAATTTATCCTGATATCCTGTATATTTCACATGGACTTGTTTACCGATGTCCTTACTTGAGGACATTGCAGTTGTGTTGGTCCGTAAAGGATCTAAGAGCCCTCGGGTTTTATCAGAAATATCTTAATTTGTGTTCCAAAGACAAAGGTCTTACAGGTTTTTGCTTTTTGTTATGCGTGTGTGACAGAGAACGAGAGGAGTAAATGACGTATTGTGCTTACTGTATTTTGCAACTTGAAAGTGAGTGTGAGGCACTTCCGATTCATTAGCCGTAAGTATAATGCCATAAACCGCTAAATAATTTGTGCTACAAACAACTGTTTATGTATGTAATGATAAATTAAAATAGTGTAATGAGAAATACCAGTTTGCATCTAAAAATAACTGGTAGCTGATGACACCGGAAGCTTTGCACACTGTAATATTAGTTGTTTCATTTTAAAAAATATGTGGAAGTGGATTAACTGGTGTTTAAATACTGTATACAAATATAGCCTATGCAAAACGTGATTTAAATTAGAAATGTCGAAAGTTAAACAAACTACAAATTTCCCTACACAAAGCAGTACACGAGTAAATATGGTGAAACAAAATAAAACATGCTGACTTTTAAGCCATTAAAAAATATAATTATAGTGCACTTCGCAACACTTCAACCCTGGCGCAGTGATACCATTAACAAAATCCCCACTTTTTAGTTTGTGTCACCATACTTGCGTTAAAGTGTTCGGTGGTTTCTAAATTCATCCCTGTTTGGATCCTACGGAAGGAATGGAGCTAAGCTAAAGGCTAACATAGTGGCGCCACACTCTAGAGCGGTTAACAGCACGCACTGAGATGGCAGAGGTGCATCAACTCGTCTAAGTTGATGGAATATGGAAAAACAGTGGTGTTTTCTTTTGAATAGCTTTTGTTAAATTCATAATATATGTACAGTACATATTGTTTCATTCAACTGTGAACCTCAAACATACCCAAGAGATAAATATGTGTGTTCTCCAATGAACAGGAAGTCAACAGTGTGATTCTTTTTTTTTTTTTTTTTCTCAGTCCACAGATACAATCTACTAACATAAGGAGTTTTTAGGTTTTTGCCTGTTCCCTGATCTACCGCAGGTGACCCTGAAATGGAAAACGCTGAAGTGCTACGGAGCTGATTACCCATATTTGACTCATTCACCTTGAACAAGGCTTACAGTGTTTTTACAGTAAAAAACACGAGTCTGTTATTGCCTGTGACCTCGGTAATGGAAACCAATGCCTCTCCACTTCCCTGTGTTGGAATGATCCAGAGCAGATGCAGAAAATTGGAGTCAAATTACCCTGGAGGAGCATTTATGCTAAAAGGTAATTATATGTTATTAATTATTAAGGCAAAAATCACTGTTATTGCTCATGCTTAGCTGAGTCATGCATACAGTATATAGAGACCACCGAAAATATCCAAGCAACCACCTAGAAAACCCTGACAATCAGTTTAGCAGTTTAGTTATTTATAAATATCAACAATACATAGCTGCTGTTTTTTATCTAACTATATATGTATGTATATAACTTGAAACTCAGTTTCCAGTCTTCAGGGCTTTACCGAACAGGGCAAGTATTTCTTTTTATACTCGACTTGGAGGGAGTTACATCTCATTTAATTAACATTCCAGTGGATATGCACTCAGGACCCAGTCAGTGCCAACAAACTAATTAATTACGTTAAAATAATCAACTGGGCTGGGCCACCCTAAGCGTTAGATGCAATATGAAATTGCATTCTCAGTACCCTGTAAATCCACAAATCAAGAGGCTTGTGTAGTATCCTCTAGCATATTAATACAGACTGAGCATTGACAAAGGAGTACAAATGATATCAGTTTGACTGAAGGTTAGAAGGGGATTGAATATTTGTGTAGTGATTAAGGTTGTGATACTTAGTTATTCCTGGACTATTTCTATATTAAACTTTGAGGGATATTAGAGTTTTTGCTTTATTTCTGAAGAGAATATGAATTTAAAATGTGCCATCAAGATTCTAGACCTGAGTGATTTGAGGCAGATCCTATTTGCGTCCAAAGCATAGTTTAGTACTTTAATATGGTTTGAGGTTTGTTTGAATTAGAATTTATAGAGTTTATCACAGGTAATAGTGATGTTAGTCAATCTAGCTCTAATGCTTGGGAACGGACCTGGACATGGAACGGAGTCCATGTAGGCTGACTCCCAAACTAAGGACTCTTACAGTGTGTTCCAGTTACTTTTAGTTAAACAAGCAGCGCAGCTCGTCTAGTACAAACAAATGACTTTTGAATCAGTGCTTATTTTGTCATAAAAAACAAACAGCATTAGCAGCATAATTTGATTCCCAATGAGTGAATCTGACGTTTCAGCTCTTTTTAGTGAATCAAACAAACAAATGACTCTTTTGAATCAGTACTTTTTTGTCACTGAAAACATACACCATAACCAGTGTAGTGAAAGAGGCTTTTACAAAAAGTCTTACAAAAAAAGTTTTTATTTTTTAAACATGCAAAGCAATCAGTGAAGTACAACTTTCAAACATAAAAAAATGAATTCTTATGTCCTGCTTCTTTTAAGCAAATAAAACATGCAGTGCAACAAATGAATGACTTGAATCGTTTTTTTTGTTTGTTTGTTTTTTCATTAAAAACAAGCAGCATAACTAACATAAATTGACTTCCAAACAAATGACTCTTTTGTTTCAGTTCCTTTTAATGAATCAAAACTATCCAACAAATCTAGTATGACTCCTAAACGAATGAATCTTTTTCAATCAGTAAACAAACACTGTAACCAGTGTACTTTGACTCCAAAATTAATAACTCTCATGTCACGGATCTATTCAGTGTATCAAAAACATACAAAGGAACCAGTGTAGTTCGATTCCTGAACGAATGAGTATGAAGTTGGTTCTTTTTTAGTGATTCAAACATGTCCAGACTTTAATCTGATTAACTTAATCTGACAACATTTATAAATGTTATTATTAATGGAACAAATGCCACCGGAATCGTCAAGGCCTGAATAGAAATTCTTAAATTTACTATTCCCATCCCTGCTAAGTTACTCAAAGTGATTCAGTTTTATGACATCACAGCGGGTTTCATCTCATCTCTAACCTGTGCTGTGGGAGTGATCGCTTTATTCACAGATGATTGAACTGCTGAGTACAGCACACTGCAGTTTCTTCTGACAGCAACACTGTGACACTGATAAAATCCTTTTCAAATAATTGAATAGCCTAGAGCATTCTCCTGTTTCTCAGCAAATATGATTTGGATAAAGACACACCGTTAAAATAAGGAATATGATGTATTATATAGATAACTCACTCAGATCTCAGGGCTCATATCTTGATATATACCATTCCTGTGGTTGCCAGCACAGATTTTCCGGCAGAGATTTGTCAGAGGTGGCAAGGAGCGTATTCATTTTTCTTGGCTTTAAACAGTGTTTGCTGATGCTGAATCTCTTTGAACTGATAAATTGGACCCTGAACCCCTTTTCATGCTGAGAAGATGGATTGAAAACAAATTTCGTTTACTTCTTCTTTATCCAATTACAGATCTTTAAGGAGGTTAGATTAAGGATCTCAGTCTTATGGCCTACCTTTATTTAACATATATTGTTTTGTATGCCATTCAATAGTCAAGGCAACTAAAAATGTCCATAATTCACTGTAAAGCCAGTAAACATCAGGACCTCACTAGACTCACTTACCATAAATGTCATTGGAAATAAGACATGAGTGCAATTTAAACTTTTAACAGCTAAAATGAAGCCTCACGATCAACAAACAAAGGATATAGATGTTAAACAGCAATGCTGTTCATAAATATGAGCTGCGTTTTAACACACAACCTCATAATCCTGTCACAGGTAATTGAATCATCAGTGTCCCAGTGTTTAGTGGATCTGCTGTATGTAGTCTTGGAAGGGTGATTCGTTTTAGTTAATGGAAATTGACCACATAAAAAATGATTCACTGATTCTTTTGTTTTACTGAACAAACCTGTGCAAACATAATTAAATACTGCTGTATGCCAGTGTTTTTTGATTATGTAAATTAGTTGCGGAAGCTACTTTTAGGGAAGAAACTCATTTGTTATACTGTAGTTTATTTATACTGCTAGTTACAGTCAGACTGTTCGTTATGGAAAAATGTTACCTATACTACAAGCTATTGATTAAAATATCAGCTATGAAAAGTAGCCAACTACTATATATATATATATATATATATATATATATTATTATGTATTATGTATATATATATTATTATTTATATATAATATATTATTAGAACAGTATTTATCTCACTGTCACAAAATAATACACATTTTGTGTGACATTTAATTTTATTTTGCATTAAAATAATTGCAGAAGCTACTTTTAAGAAAGAAGCTGTAGTGTCACACTTTAATTTATTCATATTGCTAATGCTGCTCTAAAAATGGCTTGCGTTTCTACAATTAAGCTGTTAAATAAGCTGTTTTTAATAAAAGCTGATTAAAAAAATAACTAATAACATTGAATTTATGTATTAGGAAAACATATATTTTTTTATAAACAATAAAAAACGTTTTATAAACGTTTTATAAACGATAATTCAGAGCAGTATTTGTCTGGCTCGGAAACAATGAGTAACTAGTTTTGGGTGAACTTAGAATAAGTGCAGCACAATGAAAACTAGAATGCATAATGTAGTCAAAAGTGGATGATTAGCAAGATTTTATGAAACGTGAAACAAGAAATAAATTGTTTATTTGACCAGTGTATCTAATTTTAATGAACTGATTCAATATAAATAAAATAAGCTTTTTACCCCCCAGAAAGTTATTCCAAAGTCACTTGTGAAATATTAGCATTGCTACTTTTAGTTAGTTACTCTCCAAAACTGAGCACCAGCAGCGCAAGCAACATGCAGATAAACTAAAATTTGTGATTTTCTACCTACGTTGCTTTAACAGTCATTAACAGTCCCTAAACTGCAGGAAAACTCTTGACTCTGATTTCAAAAGAGCCCAAGAGAGTGATGAATGGAAACAGGACAAAAATACAATATCTCTTCCCACAGTCACTCGCTGCCCTGGGTTCTACTAATCCAAGCAGAAATGGGCACAAATGCTCTTAAATTGACATTCCACGTGTGCCTGTAAGCCCTCCAGAAAGGCACAGGATTTCTCAGACCTCTTCAAAGCTCTCAGTGCTGCCTATTGGTGGATATCCGGCAGTGGCAGATGGTGAAAAAGCAAGATGATAGACGCAGCACCTGTGGGTTTCTTCCCACATGGGTTGGGAACCTTGGGGAGATTTTTTTTGACTGTCACTCTTATTACCTGTCAGCTTAAATTTATTTTTTTTTTTTCATCCAGTTTTCCTCCTCTACAGAAGTAAATATCAGTACACTTAGAGAAAGAAAGCCTGAAGGTCAGAAAAATGAATAAAGATTTCTTTTTTGTCTTTTCAGTCAGTTAGTTCAGTTCAGTCAGTTGACTTTTTAAAACTGGACTCTTAAAGGGTTCTGGGTAACTGTGGATTGATGGCCGCTGTTAAACTCTACCAAACAGGAGAAATTAATAGGGATTGTATTGCATGTGGGAATTTCGACGCCCTACTCTTTCAGGTTCCAGCAATATCAGGCCAGTTTGATATCCTATAGGGAAGGCTATTGCAAAATATAGAACTAAGAGAACATCTGATATATAAGATTAAGGGCTCAAAGTAATCCTTTTTCTTCTGGCTCTCTTTCTCCCCAGCTTGAAAACTCCCACTTTTGAGGTATCAGGTTTTCATTTGAGGTCTGCTCATATATGCAGTCGCCAATGACATCATGACACTGCTCCTTAGACGAGATGGAGATCTTATTTGTCCTCATAAAACTTTCAGAGCCTTATCTGGTCTTCCAACTAGAAAATTATGACCGATACGTTATGGTCACGTCTAGAAAATTGAGTGCGTCTGTGGGAAAATGGTTACCAGATGAATTACATGTCCAGCGGTACTGCATTTTGGATAAAAAGGGTTGGGGAAGAAAGGCAAAGCCAACCCTGAGAGCGATGTAGAGTACCTATTTTAATGCATAATTGATGCCTTATCAGTGTCTCCGTCCCCTTTCTGATAAGCCTGACAGCTTAGATGTGCTCATAGCCACACACCAGCTGCTCGGCCAGGGCTGAGATGGATCAAATGTTCGACATTGCACTCCGATTACCAAGTGCTGTCAGCGTCTGTGTACGTGTGTGTGTGACACACTGTTGAAGCCAGTGCTCGACTTGGTTCAGCTGTGAATTGCATTTGTTTGGACAACTTCAGAAGCAATGAAGCAGAATTAGATGAGGTCTGCTGACTTGATTCGCTTTGATAGGCAAATCCTGCTTTTGCTGCTTTCATTCACATAAAAGACACAAAGTCATTTCACAGTTGTTTCACGAAACATCGGCTGTAGAAAAATGAAGCAGTAATGAGGAATGTTCAGACGTAAAGTTGATATGCCCGCGCCTTTGTCTGCTTTGAATTAGGAGAAGGAAATAACAGCATGCCAGATATCTACGGTTTCAGGTATCTAGTTAATTGCCATGTGTGATCATTTGAAGTCTCTCTGTTGGCCGTGCCCGACTTACTATCAGAAATAACACAAACTTTAATTGCCCTCGCTGTGTCGGTTAAAATTGTCAGAATGTCAGAAACTTAAATCAAGCAGTTAGAACATAAAAAACGGAGCGTTTTATGAACATTTTATTGATCATTATATTATATTATATTATATTATATTATATTATATTATATTATATTATATTATATTATATTATATTATATTAT
>JAUCMT010000059.1:6297420-6311100 GCA_032357475.1 Enteromius thamalakanensis
TTAGGTCATTCGTACAAATTCGTACGAATTAGCCACCTCGTAAAATATGTACGAATTGCCGTGAGATCAGGTTGGACAAACTCAATGCGAGAGTTAGTCTTTTGATTGACGGTTGTTCCAGTCGATGCAATAGCACCTTTTGCTGAAAACTTGGGATTTCAAATTTTCATTCTCTTGAGCTCACTCTTTTCTCATTTTCTCTCTTCCCGCAACTCGTACAAATTTTTAAATGCGTGTGTGTGCTTATGTGACAGTTTAGTTAATGTGTCTTAGGTTTATCCAATAAAGCCATATTTATAATTGATAAGAGAAGTATCTTGTGTTTTGTGCTTACAAGTTAATGCCTTAAACTACCGATCTTGTTTCTGTGAATGTTAATATCCAGCGCAGAGTTGATGTTCTACGGCTTGTTCAGTGTATCGCAGACCGACTCTGTGACCAGCCGTAACAGTAATTCTATTCTAATTCCCTGTAGATCCTTAAATGATTCTGATTTGATTCTTTGTTTGAGCTAATTTATATCATAATTCTGAAGGAAATTACATGTTACAATAAAGGCTGAAGTAATGGCTGCTTACAATTCATATTTGCAATACCTAAAATAAATCACATTTTGTAATATATTAAAATAGAAAACTGTAAATGTCAAAAATCTGTTTTTAATAAAAGTTGACAATAAAATATATTGTATATATATTTTTAAGAGTGTAGTGTCCATAATTCAGTCATATTAAAACCGCAAGAACAAAGTCATTTCTATACTTTTACTTTATTTGATGCAGCCTCGGTCTGAATTGTAACACAAGCGCTCTTGTATTTTATGCTAATGCGAGAGGACTTGCTGACAGTCTGAAGAACTGTCTGATGTGTTTCTTTTGTACAGCAGAGTTATTCTCTCATTTAACAGTTTCCAGTTTCTGTAGAGAAAGCATCTACAGCCTGTATGTTATGATACGCAAAATGGGACCATCTCATGAAACTCAAGACATTTGCCTCTGTGGATGGCTTGGTATCGACTTTTAGAAGAGACAGATGATTGTACGTGGTCTCTCGGGTTCCCCGCGCTGACTCCAGCTAGTGGCTGTCTGTGTTCTATCGACTGAAAGTTTGATTTAGTTTCTTCCACTGGCAGAAATGACACCATACGTTCTGATGCAATACAGTAGCCACCATCCCTCTGGCAACAGAATATGAAGCAGTGCATGTGATTGGTATTCAAGCCCCTTCAGTGCAGAACACAAAAACACACATCTTTCTTGCATAAATCGCACAGCACCTATAGATTATGATTCGCTGAGTTGATATTGATAATCTCTGTGTGAAGTAGTGCTCAAAACAGCTGCGACTTGAAGCGTCGAGTGAGGCGCTGTGGCTTTTTTCACTTTTCACAGCTTGGGAATCTGAAGTGGGGAATGAAGTATTTTTGGCAGATCCAGCTGTGTTTGGTCAGCAGAGAAAAACAGAACACACTTTCTCTCACAGAGTCTCTGATTTATATTACTGCTGCATGTTCTCTTTTAAATCTGGTTTATAAATGTGACTAATGAAAATATATAGGATTTTTAATTTTAGGGCTGTCAACTCAATTAATTGAATCCAAATTAAAAGTTTGTGTTTTTGTTTACACACACACACACACACACACACAGATGGTGGACAACCAGAATGAACTTTTTTTCTTAGAACGAAAATGTAAAAGGCTACTTTGCATCGGAACATTTTAAGTGGTAGCCTATTTTAGTAGTCTAGGAAACATACATGAATGTGTGAAATAAAAATATTCTTATTAATAATATTCGTTACAAGTACGTTTTTTATTCATATTTTTAAATTCATTTGATTAAAACAGCAGCAGCGTATATTTGTTTATTTGACTTTTTTATTCGTTACCTGTGCTTTATTATTTAAATATACTTGTGGAAAGATCTATACTTTTATGAATTATTTCCTTTATTTTAGTAAAACGTAAGGCACTGTATTTCACTCCCATTTTTAAGATATGACTAAAATAAGAAACGAATAAGTTAAACCTGCCACGATTTAGCTAACATATAGAAACAGATTGCATTTCTCTATAAAGGTGAGACCAAAAAAACATTAGTTTATAATTATTATAATTATTTATTTTTCCATTACTATTAAGCCACTTCTGCCTGTGCATTCTGGAAAACTTATTACGAGGGCTAGAGCGTTGAATATATTAAGACTCATTCATTGCGGTTAGTTGCATAATATGACTTAAATCAACATATAGAAAGTAGGAAAATCTTTAGTGTGCGGCAGCGCTGTTAAACACATTCTAAACATCTCAGTTTTAAAAGCATTTAAGGAATTACGATGCGCGTCCTTTAAGTGAATCCCACGCGCCATGATTTCACCAAGGAAACATTTACTAACAAGCCCGTTTTTCTATATAAAGTCTCCCTAAACGTTGTATTTAATGATAAACATTTAAATTAATGTTGTAGGCTTTTTTGTTTCTGAAAAAGGAAAGCGATTGCGTCCTTCATCCTTTGCATTCTGCTCAGTGCTCTTCAGCATCTCCGCACAAACATATCCCACATTTATTATTATAGCGCATCTTTAACATATAAACATTAGCTTTCACTGCAATCATTAGCTTTGATTAGCTGTAAAGCCTTGTCTCTTGTCAAAAGGCTCAATGCGACCGCAGACTTAGATTAACACTGTGTGTATATATTGTGTGTGTATATATATATATTGTAACTACAATGTAGTTATACATACACATATTATTTTCCAAAATATACTTTTTTTTTTACATTTTGAGGTCTACATAAATCATGAGGTTTACACACACACACATACATACACATACATGCATATATTTTAGGAAAAATATGTTGTGTATATATATTAAATATATCTAATATACATTTTATGAATATGAATTTCAAATATATATATACACATGTAAGTAAATGTACATATCTTCAATATATATATTGTGTGTATATATATATATATATATATATATATATACACACACTATACAAAGTATACACATATTATGTAAACAAAAATTTGGATGGCATTGATCAAGATATATATCAAGATATTAACACACACACACACACACATACAATTATATAATTACAGCACTCATTTTCATAATGCAATATTTTTTTCTCCCTTTTTGATTTGGTAGCTAAATAATGTTGCACATGGTTACCCCATAGACTCTTATTATAACAACTGTCTTATATTACTGTAATCTACAGTCACTCACAACATTATTTTCAGCACATGGGAATATTTAGTTGCAACATTTTTGTTTTGAACGCATAAATGAATACACACAATGTTATAAGGCTCTTGTCGTACCATAACAACATTTAGTTCAATAGTGGCAATTATGTAAAAAGTAAATAATAATCTATGCTATTCAGACACATGTAATAGTTTGGGAACAGCATCTCTATGTGTGTGTGGCTGTTTGGAGTTCATCCAAACCTTAGTTGTGAAATGTTACATGGAGAACAATAGCCGAAAATTAAGCAGCGATGTTCCTCATTAACGTGTCACACAAGGGAATGTGTGTGTGGTGAATATGCCAACAACATGACATTTCAACATGTGTACCTCCTGTTCATTTCATAGAAAGACGTCAAGTTCAAGATGAGCTTTAGTTAGCGTCTATACCTGTCGAATGACTTAATATAACAGCCAGTGATTGCTTCATTTCACCTTTTTTCATCCTGCTTTCTTTTATTTCTACCAATACCCATAATCTACGCTAAAATTAGCACTGAGTGTGTCTCAAATTGCTACAAAATTGTCAGTATCCAGTACAGACAGTCTATCTCCATTATGCTTTTATTGTTTTATCTCATCTAGGAAATGAGTCTTTACACCTTGCTTTTGCCTATGGCAGTCTTACAATGGTGGTGTTTTACTAATATTGCGTGACTACAGCAAGCCAGAGGGCTAGCAAACAGATAAAAGAAGATTTCTTAATGTTTTTTTTTAAGGAAACCAATAAAATGAGCATACCTCATTATTTGCCAGCTGAAACCATGGCTGCTTGCCGTAGGTGAAGATCTCCCAGAGGATGACGCCGAAGCTCCACACGTCACTCTCTGTCGTGAACTTCCTGTACATTATGCTTTCTGGTGGCATCCAGCGAATGGGAAGCATTGTGTGTCCTCCCACCTGTCGGGAGAGCTAAAAACTGATTATTAAGCACTAATGATCTTCATAAACACAACACCCATTATATTACTAAAGCAAGCCACACTACATGTTGAAATGAAGAGTTAAAATCATTATTATTTGTATGCCCGAAAATATCAAAAATATCCTATAGTTTACATTAAAAACGCCAACAATGCAAATAATGCATTATCTTTTTAAATATGTGCTCCTTTGTATATATTCTTCAAAAAAGAAATGTTTATTTATTTCCAAAATTAGTGTCAAAGGATTTTATTAGGAGAATTTTAGATTTTAAAAAACGTTAATAATAACCAAATTAATAAAGTTTCTTGTACAATATGTACACTTATCCACATTGGGGTAATAGGGTTAAGTTTCAGAGTAGTTTCCGGGTTAGTACCTAGTTACTGTAAGACAGGACTGAAATGCTACACTAAACTTAATCATTGAGTTATCTGTATAGTTCTTGTTTTTGATGTTAAATGGACAATTTCTGCTCTTTAGAAGCTGATAAACAGATCAACCCCTTTTGCTATGAAAAATAACCAATAAGATTTACAAGATCTGTCAAGCCTGTAACCGTAAAACTGAGAAGGCAGAATAGACTGAGAAAGGGAAAACAAATATATCCATTAAAGATTTTTGACAGCTCCAAATCATCAAAGGCCATAAATAAAGTCTCCCTCCAGGCCTTCCCCATGTTAAGCGAGATATTAATCGATTAAAACAACGAGACATTAATCATCTCTGCCCTCGGCCGGCACCGGACTGCACTGGTTTAGAATCCATTTCCTCTTCATGTCTGTTGGGTTGTGTTAATTACAGCTGTGCCAGGACAACTGAGAGTGACGTTTCAATGGCTGCCGCGTGGTTATTGCGGCTTTCAACTCGTAAGTGGTGACTGCGTATTAATTACAAGGCTCATTAGTGGTTTGCTCACATGGGGGTCAGGCTATCGACTGCACACAGAATTACAAAGCAGCCTGCGGCGAACTGTACATCCTCAGAATGCCTGTTTGTTCTGAACATGCGTATTACGCTTTTATTTTTACCACAAAATAAATGTAGGTAGAAAATAGTAAGAAGAAAAACAACTCATAATGAGATTATGGTAAAATGTTTATTGGCTCACGTCCCACAAAGAAGCTTTGGCAAGAGTGTATCCTTGGCAACAGGACGTGTCTCTAAGCACAGAGCACAATGACGACAATTTAAGAATGAGGAAAATGTGACTGTTTGCGATGTCTGACGACGAATAAATCACTGTTTATTAAATAAACAACAACATTTTACTCTGGTTGTGCAGCCGCGCTCATTTAAATGCACAAAATGCAAACAACTCGGAATAATGAGTGCAAATATATAAACATCACGATTAGGAAACTATAGAGGCATTGAGATGTACAATAATTAAAGGTCGGAAGGATTTTTCTTTCTTCCTTGCCTTAATGTCTTCAGTGTAGGGAACGATAGGGCTCTGTATGTTAATCAGCAACGCTTCTGTGATTTTCATTCGCAGCCAGTTCCTCACAGAGGAGGAAGCTGTCCCACAGGCTCAAGTGATGTGTGGCAAATATCCCTCCCCTCACTGGCTTGCTCTTTCTCTCCCGCCTCTGCCCTTTAGGAGGTGTAAGCAATATGCCAGTCCTGCTGCGGTCAAACAACACTCCTCTTGTTCCGTGAGATGGAGTTCAGGGTACTACTGGGCCGCTGCTAGCGCTCCCCATGCGTGGGCAGGAACTGCTCCCTATGGCCATACTGAGCTGCTCGCCTGGCTAACTCTGCCCACTTTAGCGTTAGCGCTCAACATCCTTGCCAAGAAAAGTCAGCCAGGGATGAAGGTAATGAAGGTATGATCACCGGTAATAGACAAAGATAGAGAGGAGAGAGACAGAATAATGTTTGGAGAGCTTGAAACAGTCAAATGAGATGCTAACATATGTTAGCTGCAATGCTAGCAACCAGCTGCCGCTGTGTAAGATCCTTTCCGTCACAGGCTGGTGATATAAATAGCTTATTATTCATAAAAACATCCTACTGTAATGTCTTTTAAATCACATGTCAGAGAATTAAAAAGGTCAAGTGGAACATTTATCTGTCTATGTGTTTTCAATTAGGCTTTAATTAGAAAACTAAGAGCTTAGTTTATTAGCTTAGCGTAGCACTAACTGTTTAAGACTGGTTGACTGGTTTTGATTAGCTAGAACTATGTATCACAATTAAAGGCTACTTTTTTCAGTCAGGCATTGAGGTGAAACACAACATTATAACATTTAATTTGAAATATGGACAAAGTCAGAAGACTGCGTTAATAGCTATAATAAGAGAAAGAACTACAATTGCATGAAGAATTGTAAATGAAAATCAAATTACAAAATGATGTACAGATTTAAACCACTGATTAATAGAGATGTTAATTAGAGATAAAAGACACGTTGGTCACATTTTATTTTAAGGTCAAATTCTTGCCATTAGCAAACCAATAGTTACAACAATAAACTCTTCATTTGCTGCTTATTAATAGTTTGCATGAACATTAAGTAGGGAGATGGTAAAGAGTTCAAGTGCAATTTGCTCGCCGCAGTTCTTACATCGGGGGAGATTTCTTTGCAGAATGAATATATATATATATATATATATATATATATATGCTATTTTTAAGTTATTTGACAAATTGCGTTAATCAAGTTCATTCATCACACAGGTCGAGTGGAGTACACTGTACAGTGTACTCTGTATGCTGCAGTGTATTCATGAAGACTAGGCCACAGTGCATGCTATACAGCAGAAATAGTAATAGTAGTATGTTAGTATGCTAAGCTGAACGCAGACATATTCAGTGTTTTTGTTTAGTGAACATGTCTGTGCTCGAGTGTTTGGGAAATTGAATCGATTGCAATGATTGAACTTCTATTCATCTGAATAGCTTCTCCCGGATTGCTTCCCGGCATCTTTTCCGAGGTGGAACGACAAGGCTGCAGATGCATGTAAATCAGTCTGCGGGGCTTCGTTGAGATCGAAATGAGAACTGGCAGGGTGGTGACAAAAATGCCAACGCAATCTGAAAGGGCACCGATGAAAGGCAACACAATTAGCGACTGGAGGGGGGAAGAATCTGAGACGAGGAGGATGGGAATCACACAGCTGTAATTAATGCATATTAAAATCAATAGCATGTTTGATTCAATGAACAGCTGACACGAGATGATGTCATTAAACGAGTGCTCATCAAAAGCTGAAAAAGACTTGTGCGGTTGGAATTTCGAGTAGTTTTCCATTTTACTAGATGGCTTCATTAACAGATAAATATTCACTCTTAAAAATAAAGGTGCCATAGAAGAACCATTTTTGTTTTGCAAAGAACCATTCAGTCAAAGCGTCATTAAAGAACATTCTTCTTACCTTTTTATAATCTGAGAACCTTCTTTCGAGCCAAAGAACCTATTCTGAAACAGAAATGTTCTTCAGATATTAAAGGCTCTTTATGGAAGCACCTCTAGTTTTAAGAGTGTAATTTTCTTATTCAAGTAATGGAGTAGAAAGTCCTTCAACCTCATAGAAGAACTTGCTAGCTCCATACATTTTAAAGCAAGTTAGCTTAACTTTGCTCTGCCAGGTCTTGCTGGAAGAGAATTGAGGTGTTTGGTTCCTACATCATGGCCTTAAGCACACATTTATTCTGACAAAGAAAACCTGAGCAACTCCAAATCGACCGTAGCTTCTCCACCTTCTGCAAGTGAGATTATATGCCACAATCATTACATGGATGAGGAACCCAGGCTGTTGATGAATACTGACTCTGGGCTAACCAACTGCGATCATTCCCTGGAGACCACCTTGTAGAGGTTCTTTCTGGAGAATGAACACCTCAGAATGTCACCGGTGTCAGAGAAGATGTGCTGTTGGATGCCATTTTGGTTTATATCTGCTCTGAGATGTGAGGCTTATGTGCACATTGCAGTTGGAAGCTAAGACAGACCTGTAGATCAGGTTTGCGTTCACTGAATGGTGATAAAAGCTCTGTTTCTGAAACCTGCTGAGCTGCTTCATACGTAGACAGCTAACTAATAGCAAAGTCACTGATTTGAAATGCTTTACCTAGGCATATAAATAGGATTCTCAATGCTATTTCTGATAATGCTAAAAAATAATAATAAAAAACAAAGCAATAATATATCATCCTGCTCATCTTTAAGTATCACTGCAGATTGCCTCAGAGCTGGATTTAGGTTTGCCTGTGCAAAACTGTGATGGTTTGGGTCACTTCCTGTTTGTTGGGAAGGGTAAATTGATTGCCGTCTCTTTTGTTCTGCAGAGTGCAATCTGCCATTTCACAGTGCCATTAAAAGAAAGTAAGCCACAGAATATACTAAGTGAGAAGAAACGCAATGGTCTATTTGACATTTACTGTTAATGTAACATATTTCCTCTATTGCAGTCGGAACTGATGCTCTTGGGACTGCAACAACCTGTGTCTACTAAAGGATCTGCATTTAGAAATATGTCTTCGAGGCATACAGGTAAGTCTGGCATAAGTCTGTAAACAATTCTGCTTTTTGGTTGTAATTGTATTCAAAATCTTTTCTTGCTTTCTGTCAGTTTCAGAATGTCCAGGATTACATTTTTTTTTTGTCTCCCAAATGCTTGTCATGTCAAAAAAATATACACAATACAAATGCTACAATAAATATAATATATATAATAATAATACAGTAAGTACAGTTAATAATAATAATTTTATAAAACAAATAAACCAAGCAGTCACTAACTAAGAATAAAAAAGTAATATAGTACATTATTATTATTATTATTATTATACCCCACAAAATAATCACATTAATACAATTTTTAAAAAATTAAATAATACAATCTAAAATATTATTGTATAAAATAAATTTATTCTAATAAATTTATTTTAATGCTCTTTAAAAACATTGCAATATTGTTACTGTTATTATTATTCACAAAATAAAAATAACACAATAAATAAAACAGTCACAAAATAATTAAATAAATTGTTATATATTATTATTATTATTAGTAGTAGTTGTAGTAGTAGTAGTAGTAGTAGTATTAAAGTATATTAATAATAATAATACAATAAGTAGAAGAATACAAAATAATAAAATATGTACAATTAAAAAAAATACATTATAAAATAATATTGTTTATTTTAATGCCCTTTAAAAAATATTTGCTTTATAATAGTATAGCATTTGTCTACCCAGTTCACAAGTCTAGCATAAGTCACGATAACATCTGAATATATGCTAATTGAGCCATTGGCTTTATGTTTGGCTGCTGAATTATTCCTTGACTTCTGACAGTGAGAAAAATTCTCATTTATCTTCAGTGCCCTAAAAATTGGAGTCACATTCAAAGCAGTGAGATGAACAATCATGTTCAAATCAGCTTAATCTAGTCGAGCAATAGTGGAGCTCTGTAAACTCAGCGTCACCTCATTCATCCTCTTGTTGAGCGCTAAGTGAAGACATACATTTTAATTCATTTAGGGCCCTCAGCTTGCAAATTGAGCCCTCTGTCATCTAGGCCAATCTACCGAGAGGCCTCTGTCTGCATTAAGAAAAGACAAGATTCTGATTGAGAATCATCTTTAGAAGCTCAAATGTATCTGAAGCATACAGTATAATTGAGCCAACCGCTTGAACGAATCAGAACTGTAGATAAAAGTCTGAATTCACACTCAAACTTTTTAAGGAATAGTTCATCTGGGGAAAAATGCCTTTAAAGCTACAATCATTTAATTTAAATCTAATATGGTTGTGAATCCTCATGGATTTAAATCTACAAAATTATTCTTGCAAATCAAGAATATAATAATTTGAGCTTTTAACATTTTTAATGTAGTTTTAAAATAATCAATAAATGGTCACAGCTCATCAACGCTTGTTTTCAGCTGTATGATTTAGAGGTTGGTCAAATGTTTAATAGGCTGTATTTGTTTGTATTTATGCTAGTATTTTTAATATACTGAAATTAACTTTAATTAGGAAATATGCAGATTTTTTTAACCTTACTCTTAATGAACGCTTGGTATGACTAAGCTAATCAATGTAAATAAACAGTTTAACCAAAGTCTTTCAAAGCACTAAAGCAGCATTTAAAAAGTCGAAAAGCAGACTTTTTTTAAATTCATTAACAATTATGCATGCAATTATGGATCCACAGTTGACAAAGTGGTAATTGTGAATATTTAATGACTAATTAATGAGCTAAATACAGTTTATTCTTTTTACATATACACACCACAATATAAGGTTGGAATACTGTTCTATTTTAATCCATTTTAAAATATAATTTTATGTGTAGTTGAATTTTCAGCATCATCAGTGTCACATAATCCTTCTAAAATCATTGCAGTATCTGATGATCAATCATTATTATTATCGATGCTCAATTATTAATAATGCTTTTTATTTTTGACAGGTTTCACAATGAAACACTGCGTCTCCAGAACATGGCGCTGGCAGCAACACTACAGCGAGTATAATTGTTCAGCCTTCTTTTTTTTGCATAAAATTTGGGCGGTGTTATAAAAATAATCCCACAACATGATGTAAAGAAGTGGGGGCATGTTTTAACGAGCTGTTTAAAGGGGTATGCACAAGTCATAACTTTTATGAAGAATATCTCATTGGTTTGTACGGAAGAGGATTGGGGCCAAGCAATAATTAAAAAATGGACATAATTTCGAGATTAAAGTCATTAAATTGCGAGAAAAAACTTGTTAAAGTACGAGAAAAAAGTCTAAATAAAATGTTGAGAATAAACTCGTTAAATTACGAGATTTAAGTCGTTAAGTAACAAGATTTTAGTTTTTATTTTAGTTTTAAATAACAAGAAAAAACTTGTTAAATAACAAGATTAAAGTTGTTAAATAACAAGAATAAACTCGTTAAATTACGAGAATAAACTCCCCTCATATTTCGAGAAGTAAAAGTGCAGAACAAAAGACTTGTTTTGGAGCGAGCCCGTCAGCATCTCCAGAGGCATAGTTCGTAGAGTAATACGCTTGAGTAAAACATGACTGATTGATTGAAACCATTTCTTGCCAAACTCTCTTTCCTTTCTTTTTTATCACATTACGGATCAGAAAAGTGGATTTTAATTGCCTTAATTATAATGCATTCATCAAGTGGTGCTACAGTAAATCCATTATTCGTTTGTGTATCAGAAAATATTCTAAATGCTGTTATGTCACAGTGTTTCATCTGCATTTCTGCATTATACTCTAGTTTAATTCACCATGGAGTCTGTGGTTTGATTAGAGGTAAAGGGCTATTATGTAGAGTTAAAAACCCCCAATAAGTCAGCACACAGGCTATTTCTTAATGTAAATATAAAATAGGCTAATTTACAACAATACTGGTATCTGTCACCATTTATAAGTAGGCTATAAATCTAGCTACAATTTACACTTTGGGCAGATTTCATTTACAATGTAAATAGCATCTTTGGCAGAGGATTGTTTTCACAGAGCTCGCTGTTCAGTGCTTGCCTGATCGAGACGAGCAACGCGTTTGATCTGAGCGCTCGCGCAGGCACTATCTTTAGCCAGAATTACGGTCCGTGCAGCGCGCTTCACGCCCGCTCTTTTGTGTTTGCTGGTTCACAAGCTGCAGGCCAGGTGTTTTAAATTAATTTCCTGCTGTATTCACTTTGGACACCCCTGCCATACATGCTATTTACAGTGTAAATGAAATCAGCCCATTTTTATAGATGTGCCACTGAATAAAAATAGACGTTTAATTTATGCTGTGTAAAAGTAGCAGATCTTTTCCAAAAACAAGACTTTTGTTCTGCACTTTTACTTCTCGAAATATGAGGGGTGTTTTTCCTCGAAATTTAACGTCTTTCATCTCATAATTTAACGAGTTTATTCTCGTTATTTAACGACTTTACTCTCAACATTTTATTTCGACTTTTTTCTCGTAATTTAACTAGTTTTTTCTCGCAATTTAACGACTTCTAATCTCGAAATGATGTCCATTTTTTTATTATTGCTTGGCCCTAATCCTCTTCCGTAGATTAGAATGTTCACATATTTGTACTGGATAGCAATATTTTGTAATAGTACTAGAAGTAATTTTTTTCTGCGAACACTCTAACTAACATCGTCCTGGCAACCGTGTAGAACTCCCCAGTAAATGCATAGCAACACCACGCCAACCCCACCAGCAAACACCACTCACATTGTCTTCAGCAATATAAAAGTGCTGTAAACATTGACAGTCTCTGCTTGTTTCAGACACGCTCTGCCACTCTTCACCTCCCTGCTGAATGTGGTTTGCGCTTACGACCCGGTGGGCTACGGGATCCCCTACAACCACCTGCTCTTCTCTGACTACCGTGAGCAGCTGGTGGAGCAGGCCATGCAGATACTCATTGTGACTCTGGAGCACGAGGGCGGACAGCCATACCGCCCACCTTCCCCCTCTAGCATGGAGGACCAGGATGTAAGCTCACCACACCCCATTATGTACACATATAGCGAATGTCAACACAAGCCAAAGAATTGGGATAAAATTGGGATAGACAATAGTCCAATGGTCATTGTGTAAGCTAAACCATCTCTTTTTGTTTTTATTCGTAGGCTGTTGGTCCAAATAACCTGTTTGTAAATTACCTGTCCAGAATTCACAGGGAGGAGGTACGGAGAACTTTCATCTTAGCGTATGTTGAAAAAATACAAAGAAACTACAGTACATTGTTCTCTTCATATCTGAGCTGTTTTTCTTGTATCTGCAGGATTATGACTTTGTTCTGAAAGGTTTGGCGCGTTTGCTGACCAACCCACTCACTCAAACATATCTGCCCAACTCAACCAAAAAGATCCAGTTTCACCAGGAACTGCTGGTCCTTTTCTGGAAGCTCTGTGACTTCAACAAAGTAAGAGATTAGACGCTTAAATACAGTCATCTCCAAATAATGACGGTGGAAATTCACACGCATTTCCTGTTGCAGAAATTCCTGTTCTTCGTGCTGAAGAGCAGCGACGTGTTGGATATACTAGTGCCTATCCTGTTTTACCTGAACGATGCCCGAGCCGACCAATGTAAGAGTGTAAAAATGGAAGATGCTAACGATGAAGTTCACCCAAAAACTTAAATATTCAGCCATTTACTCATTCTTATGTCTTTCTGAATCAGCAGAACTTAAGTATACAAGACCTTAAGTGCGAATTGCAGGATACTTTTATTACATAAATATGAAAATTATTAATATTATTATAATAATAATTGTTAATCATATAAAAACCTTGATCAGTGCAAATTCATAGAGCACATCAAATATGGTAAACAGAAGTTCAAATACACAAAAATAAACTTCCTTCAAGTTCAATCTTTAGTGTGTGTGTATATATATACTGTATATATATATATATACATACATACATACACTATCGTTCAAAAATTTGGGGTCAGTAAGATATTGAATGGTTTTTAAAGATGTTTCTTCTGCTCATCAAGGCTGCATTTATTA
>JAUCMT010000059.1:6312949-6328130 GCA_032357475.1 Enteromius thamalakanensis
GATAATAACATTTTTTAATATTATATATATATATATAAAACAACAAAATATAAATGGCTGCATCTATAAAACCTTAAAATATTGACAGATAATAAACAATAATCAAAACATTGATAAGTTTAAACAAAAACTGCTTTCAATTATTCATAAAACATATTCTTTCATAACGGTTCATATATTTTTTCTGAATTTTAAATGCATATATTCATTGACTAATTCTCGGGGCACCAAGGAAGATGCACAAATGACCAGCATGGCGTCTCCGATGTCTTTGTCTTTTCTGAAAGATTAAATTGTTGGCTGTACACATCCATCTTTTTGTCATCCTATATCCCGTCATTCACAGAAAAATAGCCCCCATATTGCGGCCTTGGCCATGATATGTCAATTGGTTTCCCAGTCCCTCTCGCAGCCAGACTTGCATCGCAGGGTGTTTGTGAGGAATCGCTCCTTCAATTATGTTATAATTGCGTTTCGCCCTCAGAGCTCTCAGTTTAATTTTAATTAGAGCTACCGTGGGTTAATCCATATCAGGAATTGCAAAGAGGTTCATGCATTGGAGATGGATGAGGGAACCAATTCGCAGATGGTGAGGTATCTACCCCTATCCATAATGCTTTATTACCCCTGTGTTGCGAAATTGGCCACCTGCACGGGCTGGAGAGAGCAGAGGGGACAAATCTAGCACCACCTGGGGGGCTGTCACTCGTAATAAGGGTCTGGAGGTCTTGGGCATCAGGTGGAGATAGGGGAGAGCAAAGGTACGAGAGAGACGCTGGCAGCTCTTTGGCCAAAATACAAAAACTTGACCTCTCTGAATTCGAGTTGGATGGCTTTCAAACAACAGCTGCTGTGATGGAGCTCCATGAAGCCGACGAAGCCAAGCAGCTTCCCAGAGGAACGTTTTATTGCTCAGAGGTTGCTCTTTCAAAGCTGAGGAGAAACATTTAAGTTTTTCTTTAAGTGTCAACTGTGCCTCAGACCAGATGTTGCTACTACTGTTAAAATAAATATAGATGAAAATGACACCATTGTTGAAAGGCAGTGTATGTACAGAGCTATGAAATTAAACGGATTGCAGCTCAAGCTGATTTCTCATTAAATTCCCCCAAGGAAGGAACAGTTTGGTCTTAGAGAAACCTATTTTTAACCTTTTATTTTAAAGTTTTTTCTTAGGAGAAGCAGGACACTTGCTCTCTATGTAATATCATTGCTGTCTAAAAGAAAAAAAAAATATTAGAGAACTTATTCTTGATTTTCTTCCTATGGGTTTCTGATAAAGCAGGGCATGTGGCTGCTTGTGTTCTTCTGCACATGAGATCATCTTCTGACACCATCACAGGATTCAGAAAGAACACATCAGCACCATCATTCTTGATCACAACGTCTCCAGAATAATATGCTTTGAAGGATGATAAACCATAGCTGGAAGACAGTGTTATTGCTTCAGATTTATTTCTCCGGATGACCTTAACAAAAGCTCCACAACATGATAGCCAACATCATCTCAGAAATGCTGGAAGAGAGGAACCAATGGGAGATCAGGGTGCTGGTAACATTACAACCAGATGTCTATAACTCAAATAAGGGTTATAGATTAAATAAAAAGTCAGAATTGCAAAATGTAAACCAAGACTTTCTTTCTAGTGATTCAGAATTTTTTGTCTCATAATTCTGACTTTTTACCCCGAATTGTAGTTTACATCTTGCAATTCTGTTTTTTTTCTTTGCAATTCCAAGTTTACGTCTCGCAATTCTAAAGTTTTTCCCTGAATTCTGAGTTTACGTTTCACAATTCTAACATTTTCCCCTGAATTCTGAGTTTATATTTCACAATTATAATATTTTTCCCTGAATTCACGTTTCACAATTCTAACATTTTCCCCTCAATTCTAAGTTTATGTCTTACAATTCTAAAGTTTTTCCCTTAATTCTGAGTTTACGTCTCACAATTCTACAATTTTTCCCTGAATTCTAAGTTTATGTCTCACAATTCTAAAGTTTTTCCCTGAATTCGGAGTTTACGTTTCACAATTCTAAAGTTTTTCCCTGAATTTATGTTTCACAATTGTAACATGTTTCCCTGAATTCCCATTTCACAATTCTAACATTTTCCCCTGAATTATAAGTTTACGTCTTACAATTCTAAAGTTTTTCCCTGAATTCTGAGTTTATGTCTCACAATTCTAACATTTTTCCTTGAATTCTAAGTTTGCCTCTTACAATTCTAAAGTTTTTCCCTGAATTCACATTTCACAATTCTAACATTTTTTCCTGAATTCTAAGTTTATGTCTCACAATTTTAATGTTTTTCCCTGAATTCTGAGCTTTACGGAATAGAACAAAAACAAAGCAGTAAAATAAATTGTGACCTTATCTTGTGTCGGAAACGGGCTTCCATTAAAAACAGATTGACAGTTATAACAGGATTTACTCATATTTAATAATATTATTAAGTTCTATAATATTATTTCTAAATTTTTGTCATTTATAACAAATTATATAGAAAACAATAAAATAAAAGAAATTTTATATTTTGGACTTCATACTTCAACAAGTCAGCATCTGTCAAACATTGAAACCTTGACATTTCTAAACTGACAAACCGACACACTCATAGATCAGCATCGATCTAGAGACCATCTTCAGAGTGCCTGAGCTCACTAGACGCTGAGTTCCTTGACCTTGCTGAACAGTCTCATGTGGTAAACCATGTTAAAGCATTATCCAGGAACCGTCTGTCCACAGCGGTGACTTATTCCTCTGTGTCTATGTCATGAAGACTAGACCACAGCACTGCAATATCTTAATACCCTCCCAAACCTTATGTCAATGCCAAATATTAAACGCTACTGTAGCTGATCTCTCCTCGGAGCACAGCAGAGCTCTTTCCATCATTGATCTTAGTCAACAAATCCTACACCACCAAGACGTTTAGCGATCGTTCCCCCGAAAGAAAGCCCTCTCTGCCGGGCACAGGGGGATCAACTTTATATGTTATTTGAGGGGGGCTGGAAAAAGGGGCTTGACCTTTGGAATGAGTCCTGTGTAACTGGAGAACGCCATGGCCCTGCTGGAATGGAGGGATCATCTCTTACCTTGACAGCCACCAGCATCTTGTCCTTAGTGGGGCTTAGGTTGTAGCACTCTGCCAGGAACACCTTCCCAAAGGCCCCTTCGCCCAGTTCCCTCTTAAGCACGATGTCTCTACGCTTAATGTGCTGTACATCTGGAGGGGGAGAGAGAGAGAGAGATTGAGCGGATTGTGTGACAGTCTTCCTGCGGGCGGTGCTGCAAAACAGAGATTGAGGAACGTGTGAATTTCATGAGTCGGATTGCTGTCACTCAGCCTGATCAGGTAATGGCAAGAAGAAGAAAAAACTGAATTTTATGACAAAGTGTGGAAGAAAAATTAACAAAAAAATAAACCAAAAGAAATTTCAAGGCAATATGAAATAAAAAACAAAGCTATTTTCATGATTATAAATATATTAAATATTTTCACATTATTATTATTATTATTATTAATCAATTTGTAAGACAATTTTTAACAACATTTAACTAAATTATAGCAACAATAATAAAAAATAATTATTATTAACAATAATAATACATTTCCATATTTATAAACTCTGAAGTAGTAGTATTTATTATAGAAAGTAAATTTTGATAAATATTTACTTATTTCATGTTTAATATTAATTATTCTGTTAAGTATTTATTATTGTTATTACACTTTGCAATTAAAAAAAAATGTAAATAGCATGTGTTTGTATTTACTTTTATTAATAATTCAGTCAATATAACATATAATTAATAAGTCCTAATTACTGTCGCTATCATTAATACACTTTAAATGTATATATATTTTTAATATAATAATATATATATACACATACATATACATACATGCACACGCACTGCATTATATAAAAATAAATGTTAGTAAATATGCATTTAAATGTATTATTTTTTCCAATCAAGTAAAAATAAATCCTTAATGTTTCACTTTTAAGAAAAACATATACAAGCAATTCGCTATATGTTGATATTATAAAATGTAATTCAAGGCAACACAACCCTGCAAAACATGACACACTGATGCAACCCTTTAATGTAATTTGTTTTCCAGCATTCATGTACTTTCATCACTTTTATCCTAGATAGCTGCTGTGATCTCTGAATGCAGTTCATTTAACACGGCTGCTCAGTCTGTAGCGTACATTTACACACACACACACGCACACACATCTGCATCATTTTACATCTGAATTTGTGTGTGAGCACCCATTGGGAGCTGCAGTATGAAATGATCTAAACACAGGAGATCAGGTGGATTTGCCTCTGATACGGAGATGAATGAAGTCACGCTTGGTCCAGTGGGCAGACTAATGGAGCAAGCACCAGTCTGCTGCCGGTTCAAGTCCCCGCTGAGCTTTACTGCCGCTCTGCCCTTGAGAGAGGAATGTAACCTCAAACACCCTAATAAATACTGCTACGACAGGTGATAATCTGGAGATGATCATCTCCTGTCTGACTTTGATGTCCAGATAATCGCTGGATGTTATGAAGAAACGTGATCGATAAAACAACATATAGCGGGTCACCAGGAGAAATGAAAAGCAACAAAGAAAGCTTTCCAACGGCACTTGTTTTGTTTTTTAGTGTACTGTTAACAGTATGTCTGTATAACTCATACAAGCTGTTGCATGCAAACTATCAGGAAGACAAATTATTCAATAACAAAAATAACCACTTTAAATATTTTAAATAAATAAATATATAAATAAAGAAAGTAGAAAGCTTCTATTCAGCAAGAATTTGTGCCTTGGAAAACTGAGAACAACACAAAAGTAACCACATTACTAACAATAGGTGTCATTCATGAAAGAAGCAGAACAAAGCGTTAAAATAATACATTCTTATATAAACGGCAGCACAGTACTGATTGTCAACTCAATGTACAAATGCTCACATTTAGGAAATCACAGTATTGTAAATGCTATTTTATTTTGTGTTTACATTATTATTATAATAATACGTATTATTACAATTTTATAGTTAATGTTAGTTAATATATATTACTATTATTAGTATTTATTAATACCTTATTCTTAGATTATTATTACTACCACTACTACTACACTTTTATAGTTAATGTTAGTAAATAATTATTTTGTGTATTACTTAATTTTATATTATTATTGCTACATTCCTAAATATATTCAAACTTAAAAAGCAATTTAGCTCGCAAAAAATAGTATACAATTATTTTATGCATTTATCATTTTTTTTTTATTTTATCTTCATCTTTTTCTTATAATTAATTGAGTTTATTTATATATTTATTTATTATAAATTACAATCTTAAGCAATCTTAATTGCTTCGATAATGTTTTTTATTTTATATTCCAATTACACATTCAGAAAGTGTCCAAATTAAGAGAAATGTCATTTAAAAGCTATCTTTGTTTCATTTACAGTAATAAATAAAATGTTTGCAATTAATCATTATTTATCATTTATTTATTAAAACGTATTGATATTTCTATATTAAACATTCAAATATGCATGTTTATTTTTATCTCTTTTTTCCCCCACAAACAACATACTAACAAATACATTTTTGATAGTTTTTGAATAAAAGCCAATGCAATTCAATTCCATTCTGGCTCATTTACAAGTTACCTTCGCATGTTGCACACAAGTTGACGACCCATCTTCAACACAAATAGAAACGTCAAACTGAGTAGATCTAACCACGGCTAGCGAAGCGCAACTCGCAGTGATGTAAGGCAGCCTGAGCAAGTATTTAATCTCTGTACCTTCCACCTGCTTCCATCCCATGCTCTCAGTCTGCTTCGAGGCAGCGAGCTCCATATGGCCGACCATGACGGCATCTGCTATTTACTACAAACAGGAGTTTTGGATAAGCCCTGGTCCAACATCAACACTTACTGCCTGAAGTTACGAGTCATTCTATGATTTGTCCCCAAGCCGACAGGCCAATTCTCCAAGGGGGAAAAAACCCAATATTGATGAATGGACAGCACTCAAGGATAGCTTTTTGTATTAGTTGGCAATCACCCCGTTCTTCGTCTAAACAGAGGCTCTAATCAGCAGAAACATATTAGGGACAATTTCATTTAGGGCTGCTGAGGCAATTGCACGTTGTGGCAGGCGTCCAACAACGATGGTAAATATTTCAGCGCACTCGATTGTACGAGTCTCCGTCGCAGAAGGTTTTTTTTTTTTTTTACAAAGGCACCAGTGGAGATTAAGACAAAGAATGGCGAACACATGCATTACTTCCAAACTAATTAAAAAGCATTTATTTAATCAGGACAGAAAAAGACGACGAGAGAGAGCTTGAGACAAAGATGGAGAGAGAGAAAGACCTTTTGTTTTCTCCATTTCCTATTCTCCATTTTCCAGTGAGTGATAGGTTCGCAATTAGCAGGTGACGGGTGCGTTGGAAGCGCTTTCAGCTTGCCGTGCAATTAGGAAAGTTACAAATTGCGCGGGCTAATTGTCTTATTACGCCAACTGTTGTGCTGCGTTCACCTCACAGGTTGCGTTGTGAGAGGGCACTCAGGAGAAGAGGTTACGCACGCTAGACGTCGTCTGTCTAAACATAGCGAGCAGCTGGGAATACAGGACATGGACTTCATCCTAATTAGGCCGTTTTACCCCCACCGCTCTCCCGCAGATGTTTACTCAGTCTCACTGAAAATGACACAACGGACCAGACCGAAGCTGATATGAGTTCAAATGCATGTAAATGGCTGCAAGAAAAAATAAAAAAACGAGTAAAAAGAAAAAACAGGATTAGGCCGGACTTTCCCCGCAGCAATTTACTTCCTCGCTCGAAAGCGACGCTAAATGAATCTGAAAGAGCACCTGTTCGTTTCCAGTCAGCCACAAAGTCATTTCCTCCTGCGTGATGACTTAATGCACTTACGACTGTTTTGTTAACGGCTCCTTTTAAAATGCTACGGTCTCTGAAGGCTGAGAAACAACAGAGTAAACAAAAAGCTGGAAATGGGATATCTGACTGGAGCAGTGAGGCTGAAACTCAAAGCTTAAGGAATAGTTCATAAAAAAAAGGAACATTCAAGATGCAGACGAGATCAGAATAGATTCTACATCACTTGCTCACCGTCAGAATAAGAATACATTTATGGAAAAGCTTACTTATTCTGCTTTCAGATGATATATATACAATTTTTACCCAATTTTGACTGGCTTAGTGGTCCAGGGTCACAGATAGAAGTCCATAACCGTTAATAATGCTTCATTTCTTCATCTTCTGTTGTGCTCTCACTCAATAAAATCCACCAACATAATTTTTTTAAACTGATGTGGACCATTTCACTTGTAAATAATAGGTGATCTGTGCATATTTCTCTCATGATTCAGGTATGTTTTTTCACTGGAGAAAGCAGGATTATGGGTATGGATTATTTTCAGTAAACTCTGGCCTCAGGTGAAACCTTATAAGCAACAGTGAATCCTTGTAGACAGCTTTTCTACATCGACATCAACATAAAACCAAACCAATGCAAAACAAATTATATAATTTTACATCCACATTTAGTAACTTAAAAAAAAATTAAATACACACATACTGTAGGTATTTGTATTTAGCATAAAGAAAAACTAACAATATTTCCAATAATAATTACCACATTAAAAATATAATATTCTATGTTTTCTGAAACAGTTAATTTAGTTTAGTTTAATGCAAAAAAAAAAAAAATTAAATAAAGAAAAAAAATTATATTTCAATAGTAAAAATCTTATGTTACATTAGAATGTGTATTTACTCAAAACACAGTCAAATCAATTAATTAAATAATTATATATATATATATATATATATATATACTGTATATTCTTCAATGACATGCATACACTTAAATTTTCCTAAAATATATATATATATATACATTTATACATATAATAATTATATGTGATCATATAATCAAATGTACGTAGATTTATATAATTATATTTTATAATATTAATATCTATCTGTATATCTATTTTCTTTCTTTGTATGGGGTCTGTAAGAAAGAATGTTCTTATGCTAATCAAACAATTTTTGCAGGACCAGAGTCCATTACTTTTGAATTAAAAACAACTTTTTAACTGATTTGACCGACAGATTAAAACCAAACAAACACAAGAGCCAAAGAAACGAAACACACATCAGGAGATATTGTTTGCCAATGTTTTACATCCCAATTAAAAATAACTCGTGCCATGAGAGCAACACACCCCCGCTAAATAGAGCTCTGTGTGACAAGGCCACATGTTGTGTTTGCAAAGATGTCCAAGTGTTATTTTTTTTCCCCCAGTCCTGATTAAACGAGCACATGTGCTATACAAGCGCCCTCAAGATACTATTAATAAAGCATGTGGGTGTGCAGCCATTTGTAGGCAAGGTTAATGCAAGCCTGTCTTCTGCGGCGTCCCTGGTTGCGTGTTTACATCTTTTTGCTTACTATCGGGACTTGCTGTCAAAAGCAGCCCCGCGAGGACTGTAGCAGGGGACCGTGGGACGTGTTCCTGTCTGTAAATGCACACACGCCCTCTTCCTGCCCGTCAGAAGCCACTCTGCAGCGCTTAGAACTGCCCACTTGACAACCATGTGTCCTACATACACCACCGTGCCATTTCCTCACTTTCCTCCCACATGAACATGTAACAAAGCTATCTGGCTCACGATTCAGGCCTGTTGAGAAACCAGCGTCTCGGCGGACTCAATCCAGGTAGTTTTATGTAAGGCCTGCTTTTTACTATTCCACAATCATGTTATTTTCCTCCGTTTTATCTCCTTAGTTCTACATTTCCCTGTGGTTGAGAAAAAAAGCTTGCTTTGGAGCATCTAAAAAAAGCTGATATGTGTAGGTGAGAAAATACGGCTCGTGGGGAACAGATATTGTTAAAAGCCAGTCAACAGCAGGTGAAATGCATGCTCCGTGTGGTTATACGCTGGTGAGATATCACAGGTTTATTTAGTGTTCCTCATATGCATTGCTATGATGAATATCTATCCCCTGGTCTTTCCTACAGTGGTGTTGAAGATAGAGCCTGGGACGATAGATCTAATCACACTTTTTCAAAGCCTACATGTGAACTGAACAAAAACATGGCTGTTAAGATGGATCACCGGCTTCTGCTGCTCTCATGAGAAGAACACACACACACAAAGATGAAAGGAACATCTTATTTGAAGATGGTAAATATTACATGAGACATTTCTAATAAAAACACATTATGCAATATCTTGTAATAGTAGATTGTTCTCAGCAATAACAGCAACTAATATATAGCTTACGTAATTATAGTTTAGATATAATTTGTAATTAATTAGCCATTTTTTGTAATATTAAATTATTATAAATTATATAACAACAGAACATTTAGTGCAAAATGGAAAATTAATGTTCTTGTTAAAAAAAAAGTTGAGTTTTTGTTATTCTTATATTATTAATTCAAAAAAGGAATTGTTTAAAATATTTATTTGTATTATTATTATTTTAATATTCATTCTTTTTCACACAAATTTTTAATTACAAAATATTCATATATAATTGCAAATATAGGTTATAATATATAAATATAGGTTAATTGTAAAAAAAAATCCTTTTAAAATACTGACACATCAAAAACAGATGGATTTCTTTTTATCATTTATTATAATAATTAACAATTAATATTACATTATTATTGTTATTAGTAAGTAAACATGCACTTTCAAAAATATAAATATGTTGTATTAAATTATGACATATATTATGTAATTATGTTACATATATTTTAGCATCTTAATTATATATGATATAGTCCATACATCTATAAATGTATTTGTATGAATATTTTTTTTTAACAACAACTGCATATACTATAAATACTTATAAATACTTATACATTCTAAAACATTTTTACTATATTACATTTAGCAGAAAATCGGTTAACGGCTTCAACTAAAGCGTTACATCTGCATAAAAGTATCATATATTTCAAGGGCGGCAGTTAAAAAAAGAACTAAGCAATTCCTGTCTGTGTATGATTTCTGAATGACAAAAACAGGTTAAGCAAACATGACAATCACATGAATAAGAAATGAAACTTATCCGCGGGCACTTGTGTATAAAAAAGCTTGTTGATGCCATGTGTATGTGTCAAGAATAAGATTTGAGCTTTGTGGTGATGCCGTACAAGTAGTAGGTGCAACATGAGCAAGGACAGTCAATTTTCCACTATAGTTAGTCAGACAGACATCAGACAGTGAGATAATCACAGGCCAGGATGTTTGTGCACAAGTGTCTATTGGCGCTACTAAACATGATGCAAAAAAGCTAAAGCATTCTGCGGCAGCGGTACTTGACAGTCAATTGTGGCACAAGATATGTCACTGAAATCAACGTACTGCAGATCGAAATACGTTTCATGAAAATATCTCCAAGACAGAGTTATAATCATCTGCCAGGGCTGAGACGCTTTTCAAGAGGAAATCAGGATGTTTATTGAAGGAAATAAATTAAACAGTGCAATGCTTGCATCAGAGGCCCGTTTTTTTTTAGCTCTTTAGAAGTGTTTAATGTTTGATTGACAATTTGAGAAAATCATACAACAGAAAATGGTTTTATTTATGCCTTCTCGTGATCAGAAAGCACAATCCCATTACTGGAAACTTAAAAAGATGTGTTGCACGTTCTCTGAACGATTACTCGTTTACAGAATTCCTGTGTTTTCATCTAGAGCCTGGAGTAATCTTCAAGCGCTCAGTGCTGAGGGAAGGGAATGAAGTGAGTGTGGGACACATTAGTCCACAGCACGTCACGTCAGCTCGGCTCTTTGAAATGGAGTGACCTAGAGAACACGCTCCCCTGATGATTGATCTGGATGAAATTGTGTGGCTCCAAAATGTTCAAAGCTGTCAGAGCTTGTCCACTTTCAGACGAGAAAACAGTACAACAGAAACAGAGGTCTCTCCATTTTAGAAGTGTCAGTATTTTAAAAGAAAGAAAGATAAATATACCTTGTATATAAATTTTATACATATATATATATATATATATATATATATATATATATATATATATGTATATAAAATGTAAAAAAGTGTGTGTAAATAAAATAAATTGTAGCCTATATAAGAGCCTGTATGTGTATGTTAAGTGATTTTTTTAAGATTAGTGGTTGTATACATATAAATATTATGTATTAATTAAATATGTAAAGCTTATTAATCACAATTCTATGTACTTTAATGCTTCTTTTGTAAAAAATAAAATGTCAAAATACGGGTGAAATAATGGTTCAGTGTAACAGATAGATTTATTAAAATAAATCACAGAAAACTGAGCATACCAAACTGTATTATATTTGAGTTATATGAACTACTCTTACTCTTTTTACATTTGTCTTCTGTAAATCATGGTAAAAATGTATGACAAATTCAATTATATATATTTTTTTGCTCAGGAAACAAACAAACAACAAAAAAACCCAGAACCCATTCTAATATACAGCCTTAAAATCCATATTCAACTTTTATTGTTTGATGCTTGAAAACTCTCTTCTCGTCTTTCATGCGTGTGCGTACTGTTCTTCCTTAAACAGAATAAAAATAAAACACTGCCAAAGACTATTTATGATTATTTAGTTTCCCTAAATCATTCCTCCTGTCTGACTAGCCCTGCCTCGAGCGTCAAGCCTCTGGTTTTTGTCTCTCTCAGAACACATCAGATCCAGCAGAAGTCGCGGTCATGTACTCTGAGTGGCGTTCTTTACACCTGGTGGTCCAGAGTGATCAGGGTCACCTGAGCGTCTTGCACACTTACCCAGCAGGTGTGGGTCGGGACGTGGCTAACGCTGTGGTGCGGCCGCTGGGAAACAGCCTCGCAGGAGCGCCGTCTGAGTGCCTCCTCAAGACTGACAAGGAGGTAAGAAGTGTGTGTGTGCGTGTGTTTCATTACATCTCTCACCTCGGAAGAGTCTTTAGTCTTAACCCGAGGCTGTGCAGGAATTCAAGGTTGACTTACTGGGTGGCGTGTTTGAATTAATTCAGATGTCTAACCCTGGTAACTATTAACTTCCGCTGCGCTCAAGAGCAACATCCAGCGTTTTGTGTGGAAAGCCTTTGGTTTCTTCACAGCAGATTGTGGGCAGTTTGACTTATATTTGACATGGTTCACATTCACTTTTTAAAAGACCTGCCAAAAAGAGTGCTTACCAGCCATGAATATTACTTGTTGACAATGCAACAGGATTTTGCATTATTTTAATATAGACATATTTAAAACTTTATAAATGTAAATTTATCTATTATTTCATTTGAGTTGCTTTAACGTTTTATATATTTTTTTCTGCTTTTGCATCCAATATAAAAAAAACTTTACATAATATATATATATGTATGTGTGTGTGCGGTGTAAATCTATTATGTATATGTAAATACAAACACATGTATATATTTATATATATTTAAGAAGAAGGTTTGTTTAAATACTATATATACATATATATATATAGATAAGAAAGATATATATGCATGTAAATATTTCCAAAATATATACTAAATGTCTCTGTGCGTACGTGTATGTGTGTATATATGTATATATATATGTATATCTATTTGCACAGTACACACACATGTGTGTGTGTGTGTGTGTATATTTATATATATAAAAATTTGCCTTGCCTAAAAATCTGAGTTTTTGCGTGTTTATCTTGTCACTCACAGGATTGTATACGCTGCTGTATAAACCAAATTATAATTTTATTTGATATATTTAGGGTCTTGAATGTGTCTTGAATATTCCATGAAAGTTTTGCATTTTGTTCTAAAACATAAATTACATTCCAAAAAAATTAAAGCCACTGTTCTTTAAAGTATTCTTGTCCATGTTACATGAAATTGTAGTCTTTTTTTGTCTTTTTTTAGCAAAGCAGCGACTTTAAGTAATGATAACCACTGATATTATTTATTTCTGAATCCAAAGCTGCTCTTCCAGAAAGCCGTTTAACTGCTGGTGAATTAGCCTCCGGATTGGCTACAAATTGACTTTATGAGCTCTATTTGACCGTATAATGTTGCAGTTCCTAATAAAGTTAGATTTTATTAGGAAGTTAAAGAGCAGCAAACTCGTTTATTTGCATAATTTGGTTAGAAGCAAAGCGCGCTGCTCAAGTTACGTCTTGGTCTAAAATGAGAAACCTGCTGCGATGTTATTAGTGTACATTTGAGTCTGTTTTAAAGCTTTGTTGAGATTGTTCTGTTGTTTGTTTGTGTATCTGGGTGGGTTTCAGTGCTTTCTTGTAAGTGTGTGTGTGTCGCTCTGACTTCCGTTGCATTGTGCGACTGGTTCCTGTAGGCTTCTGTGTACTGTGATAAGAAGAGAGGAAATCCTGTCAATTCCCTCTCTGCCTCTGATTTCTTTTTTCCCCTGACCTTTTTTTCTGACCTCTGATCCGGCTCATGGCGATGTGGTTTGGAATATAACCGCACAAAAGTGCAGATCCATTGAATGCAGGCCTGTTCTGTTTCCTGCCTACAGAACCTGTGTGTTTGTCATCCAACCTCTCTCTCAAGCTCAAGGACTGTTGATCCATCTCAACCCGGTGTAGGTAGTTATTGGTCCATCTAACACTGTCCCTGTCCTCAGGTCAAATGGACCATGGAGGTGCTGTGTTTCGGCCTGACACTCCCGCTGGACGGAGACACGGTTAAGTTGTGTGTGGACGTCTACACGGACTGGATAATGGCCCTGGTGTCTCCACGAGACTCCATACCCCAGCCCATCATCAAAGAGCCCAACCTCTACGTCCAAACCATCCTCAAACACTTGCACAACCTTTTCCTGCCCAGGTGTGTTCAGTCTATAGTATTAATTACCCATGATCCACTATGCACCAGACACTTTCTACTGTACAGTACCTACAGTATATATGTATAATATATATATTTTTTTATTAATAGTAATAGTGAGGGAAGCATTGCAAAGGTTTGCAACGACAATTTCAAACATTATTAATATAGATGTATTTATATATTTATATAATTATTTTTATTAATATACTAATACCTATTATTTTATGTATTAGAAATCTCATTAAAATGATTAAATATTTAAGCTTTGTAGTGAAAATAATTAGCTTGTCCTAGAATTATTTTTGCATTTGCACATGTAATGATATGCTTGTGTTCTGTGTAACTGTAGCACTTCCTGTTTGTGATATTGAAAATTCATTCTTCTTTCTTTCAGACCAGAGCACTTCAGCCTGGTGCACTTTAAATTGTGTCAGCAAGTGCTGTCTGCAGTGCAGAAGTTGGCACGTGACTCGAACGGCATGGCCAGAGAAACATGGGAGGTGCTGCTCCTCTTCCTGCTGCGCATCAATGACACGCTCCTGGCCCCGCCCACTGTGGGAGGTGCGTAGGTCACAGACACACTGGCGTTGCCTCTAAAACACAGCCAAGTTCTGCATTTAACTACTCCTTACATAGACTGACAAACAAATGAAGAAGGTGCACGCTTTGCATCTAAACAAACTGCATTTTGTGTGCTGTATCCAAATGAGCTGCTTTGATGTATTTCAGTTTCCTGTTTTAAGAGAACAAGTGCAGAAATTTTTAAAATTGCCTCTTATTTTTACACAATTAGAAATTCAGTTTTTCTTTTTAATCAGCCATGCATTATCAGATTAATAGAAAGAGATCAAATTCTGCACATTTGTAGCATTATATTTATTCCTTGAAGTGCTTTTACAAATGACATCTCTTTTAAGGTTCCTTACACCAAAAGCGTCATAATCACATGAATATTTTCAGCCTTTGCAATGTTTTAATTGTTTTTATATGCAAAAATATCAACCAATCGTTCATAGATGCAAACACCTCATCTTTCAGGGATTACACACTCTTTTGAGATCAAAGTAGGTCACCTATGACATTCTCTTCAGTCCAGTGAGACAGTATTTCATGGGCGTGGGGGGTTGCAAGGGGGACAAAAAACTGGTACCTGTTACTAGGGGTGGCACGGTTGACAAAACCCACGGTTCGGTTCGTGTTGTGGTTTTATTGTGGTTCGGTATGGTTCTTGTTATTTTTTCTTTTAATCTTTAACACTCCAGAAATGTACTTCAGCATATGATATATAGCTTAATT
>JAUCMT010000059.1:6367554-6378672 GCA_032357475.1 Enteromius thamalakanensis
ATAGATAGATAGATAGATAGATAGATAGATAGATAGATAGATAGATAGATAGATAGATAGATAGATAGATAGTTATTCGGCCACTCATTACATAAATAATTAACTAGACATTAACTATTGATTGATGCTGATTTATTTTTTTATTTATTTTATGTAAGAATAAGTGAGAGACATATCCAACTCAAATGCTAGAAGACATTTTTTAGATGTGGAGAAAAGAAAAATAAAATAAAAACAGACCAGAGACAGGAAAGAAAGAGTTCAGATTCAAAAGTCTCTAAAAGCCATCTTGGTCAAAAATGAGAAAACGACACTGACTGAATGCTTTTCACACATAGTACATTTTCGTCAAGTACTTTCACTTCAAATATGCTAAATGCCAGTCTTTAAGCCACTGAGAAGTACCAGTGCTTACATAGAAACCTATACAAAGTAGCCTTAAAGAAAAACGTCAGACACTTCACATTCTGATTTTCAAAAGCCAAAGCTGGTCTCTTTTTAAGCAATGCAAGTTCACTATCCGAAACACTTTGGTAGAGCAGTAGCAAAGCTACAACCACATTTGACTGATAAAATGTATATCTTGAACGCATGCCAAATACAATAAGGATGGCTTTCCAAATGCCTAAATGCAAATGAATACAGGGGGCAAAACAACAGAGAGGGGAAGCCTGCCTGAAATATTCCCAATAATGAGTCTGATCCCTGAACAGATAAGATGGAGATTAGGAGAACGCTCTCTCTCTACATCCTTTTCACTCTCTGGCTCGTCCTTTATTTATGTCTTTGTTCAGCTGGAAGTGATAAAATCCGACCGCCCGCACAATCGTGTCTCTGTAACTCACCAACTGTAACTCCAGCCATTCAATAGCACAGATCCACACTCTCTTCCTGCCCACACGCACACGTCGTGACAGAATTACAGCCATTCAGAATGCACAAAATGCAGCGAGATGCATGCGCGGGTCGAGATTCCATCAAAATATGACAGAATTAGATTGCGTTAATGGTAAGAATTAGATTTAAATGAATCACTGTTGAGAATCGGCCTTGGATTGAATTAATGTTGTTACCATCGACATGACATTAACAACAAGAGCTTATTAAGAAAGATTTGTTGACCAGTCTGCATGATGTCAGTCTAATTCACGGTTGTCATGGAAAATAGAGGCCAGAGACGTCGACTCAGAGCTGGTATTCCTTGTGTAGAGTGGGCGATATTATGATTATTCATAACAGTCAAGAGTGCAAAAACAGCTTGTATCACAAAGCAAATATTATAAAACAGATACGTTAGATATCTTCTGCCGCAGCATGGTATATATATATATATATATATATCCTCATACATCATAACTCTACACAAGAAGAATTTGTCAGCTGTCTCAAACTAGAGATGGTCCTTTCACAGATTTCCTCTGCCCTTTTCAAAGTCCTAATGAAAGCCTGTGTTCTAACGCTGGATCTCCCAAGGCTCATTACTCCAACAACACATCACCTGCCGACCTCTCTGAGCATGAGAAATAAAGGAAGTAAAAGACGAAGGATACAGATGTTGACAGTGATAGAGAGAGAGAGAGAGAGAGAGAGAGAGAGAGAGAGAGAGAGCTTGAGATAAATTGAGGAGAAAATCTCACAAAGCCTGTCAAGAACAGGTTTGAGTCATATTTCATGTCAAAATCAAAAGAAAGAAAAATGGTTTGCTTAAAAGTAAAGTGTGTAATTTCTGCGCAATCGCTTCAGCATTCAGAAACGCAGACGTAATCATTTAAATAGATTTAAACAGGCACTCCCACTTTTCACAACCGATTGCATGCATAAAGGCAGGTTAAATAAATAAAAATAAAATAGCTAATGTAGCTGTGTCAGAGGAACAAGGCAAAAAAAAAAATAAATAAATAAAAAAAAAATATATATATAAAATTAAATTAAAAAAATAGTGAAACAAATGGACATAATATAGTGGTGCCAGAATGGGAAAGACAAAAACAAAAAACAAAACGAAACACAACAAATAAAGCAAAGCAAAACAAAAACACGAAAAAATAAAATAAACGTGTCTGGTTGAGCTACTCAGAATCAGACAGACAAAACAAAAGGCAAAAATAAAACAAAAGCAAAACGAAACAACAAAAAACACAATAAATAAATAATAGTCCTGCAGTAATAATAATCCAAGCATGTTTAATTAATTCATAATTAATAAGAAGTATTAAATTAGAATTAAAGTAGAAAAAAAAAATTGTCTGGGTCCATCTCAGTAGTGAGAAATGGAACGGACATGGACTTAATCCTAATGGTCCTAAAAATAGGACCATTATGCAAGATGTAATTCCTTTTTTTATGATTTCAAGGTGAAATATGGTCTTATACAGGAAGAAAATACAAAAGGAGATATCTACATCACTCTCAAAGGCAGTTTCAATGCTAATTACCACCTCCCTTTTTTCTCATTTTCCTCTCCACGCACCGAAACACTTCTCTTCCGCCTGACTGTCTGCGACGTGTTTATCCAGACGGCACCGCTGTGTATAAAAACAACACATGTAGGTGCCACCGCAGGGTTCTCGTCCTGTTTTAACCTGCCTCTTCCTACAGCGACTAGCATCATGCTAGTTTCCTCCTCGCCGTTTCAAATCAAATCAAAACCTTTTTTTTTGTTATGCACTTACAACAAGCATTATATTTCAAATTATAAGCCTCTTCATGCCTGTAACATGTATACCTTCTCCTCAAATGTACAACCTAAATTCGTCTCAGACACTGAGAAAAACAACACGGCTCTTGAAAGAATACAACCCACATCTTCAGCTTTCATTTCACAGTTGGGTTTGATGATGTATTGTGATGTTCCACAGATAGAGCCTTAATCAGATTTGCTCCATGGCTGTCCTCTAGAGTCAGTGTCACCCGTCTGACTTCGTCTCTTTCTCTTACCAATGAGGACTCTTTTGGAAATGAGGTCCTTCAGGAAGCCACCAGAGAGCATTTCCCTCCTTTCACAACGGATGTACTTCCTGCACTTGTCTTGGCTCATTTGCATCTCGAGCTAATTGGCAACATTTGCTCATCAAGGTTCCTTGAGTTTGTAAATGACTTGTACAATTGAAGCCAATTATCAAGCTCACTGATTTAAAATCGAAATGATCTGTTCTTAGCAGAGCAGGAGAAGTAAAGAGAATAAAAAATAAAAATACTGACATGACCCAGATCAATATGAAGAGAAAGGTTTGCTTTAATGGGAAGACTAATAAAACATGAGCAAGTAAACTCACACACTTATATTCACCGCTTTGTCAAAATCAAGCTTGTTTTGATGATCCAAAAATAATTGTATTATTAAAAATAACAGCTGAACATCAGTTCATGAAAAAATAATTCTTTAAATAAATCATTAAGCTGAAAGTGTTACTGCCTTGGTTGCTATTTCTTTATTTTTTTTATGTTTAAAGCTTAAAAACACTCAGCTGATGAAATTTATACAAACAGAATAGCCTATTAATTCATAAAAATACAAAACAACTACTAAAATAACTGTGGTTTTAAGTAATATTTATTTAACCCGAGAAAATGTAAGTGGGATTGAATTTGCACAAAAAGTCAGATGAATTTGCAATTAAAATACTATTTATATTATAGTATTTTTTTTATATATATTTATATTAAAATTAGAGAGAAAAAAGCTCATCAAGATTAAGATTATTTACATGTTAAAGCTCAGTAAATAAAAAAAGATGACAATTTTCTACAAACATCTATTAAACTTGTTTCAATAGCAAATATTCAAAACTTTTAAAGGTGAATAAACATCTAAAAGATTGTCTCTGTCTTATAGTGTACTTTTATGTTTTGGAATGAATGTGACTTGCACCATTTTGGACTTTTCCCTCAAAAAAAAAAACAAAAAAAACATTACATATACATTGTAGGAGATAACTGAGCTATATTTAGAGACCAAAACATCATTAACGCTTGAAGATCTTCAACTTGGACCAGAAAGAAACCACCAGGCAACCTCCCAGAACCCCTTGGCAACCACATAGAACAATTCTAAAATTAGCCAGAAGATCCAACCATCCAAAACACCTTTAGCCTTATTCTAGCTCTGGTTCCTGACATGTTATACGCTCTCCAACACATTCCCCCTCTTCCTTCCTCTGACGATTCATATTTTTTATTCAGGTGAGATTTATCACATTAACCAATCACAGCCAATCATAACAAGTCACATCCAATCATATCGCAATGGAGGCATTGCCTCCTCTCACATGGTTTCCTCCCAATAATTCCTAATTATCCTCCACCAAACCCAATGCATGCTTTAGGGAGTCTGTTAAAAACTCAATGGGTTTAAATGGGCTGCTGTAACTTTGCCTGCTGGAGTCACTGCTGGACCGTTTTAATGTTGGAAACACAGTGATTTATATGCTTTTCATGTCTTTTGTATTATTTTTTCTCATCCAATTTTTAAGGAGGCACTGCCCCTTAAGAAAAAAAAAAATAAAATAAAATAAATTAATCTCCTGGTTTCATGGCAGCAATGTACCTGGGTACACTTTTTAGCAAGACACAAAATATGTATCAATAAGTACATATCACTGCAGTTACAGTTACAGAGTACATATGCCTCTCAAAAAGAAATCAGCACTAGGCAGTAAAACTCTGACACCTTTTATTACTTTCCATTTGGTGTAAGGCATATTTCCAACGTTATAGAGCATGTACTTTTAGCAACACTCCACGGATATTTAACCTAATAAAAACACAACAATATGTACCTATTGCAACATAATAAAAACATGCCGGATTTCACTTTTCTCTGTTTTAGCGCTACTTTTTTTTTTAGACATTTCTCTTTGAAACTGGCAAAATGTGCAGTAAGACACGTGAAAACAGTGTTGCATAAAAAGTGCACAGAGGTACATATTTTCATGAGACCAGGTTGGGTAAATGAGAGTGAAACTACAGCATGTGGATAACATGTAGTCCAAACACGGTAAACCTAAAATTTTTGTCTGTTTGACTGACAGATCTCGTTGTTTCCAGTCGTGACAGTGATGAACCACTTCACATCCTCTACGGATCCACACACAACTGTCTCTCAGTTGCCAAATCCCTATTTGAAATGGCCTCATTCTGTGTAAAACATGACTGACAGGCAATTATCTTTCTTAAAGCTGCGTTTCATATTTTCTTTGCCGTCCTAGAGAACCTTTCCTTTTTCGTAAGCTTACGGTGTCTTCCGAAAACAAAGATTCATCAGCCAGCCAGCTTCACAAAGCTTTGGCTATCACACGTGTGCGAGAGCGGGACTATGATGGTAAAAGTAGACCACAAAGTGACAGCCATCGCATAGGGAACCGAGGGAACGCTGGGCACACACACATTTCTCATTCTAATTGCCACCCATTTATTTATAGGATGTGATTGCCTGCAAGAATGATGGGCTTGTTTTGCCCGTCTGCTGGTCCTGATACCACAGGAGAGTTAAGACGGGAATTAGGCAAGACGTATTCCCTCGGTAAGTAGGTAAATAGCCCAGAGAGATGGAGTAGAAGCATCATTTTGCCTGAATTTTATTAGACAAAGAGTATGAACAAGGCTAGTTGAAAGCTATTGATTCAGCTCACAGTACTGAATAAATGCTGTGTGTATGTGAGGTAATGTCAACCCTCCAGAGTTGTTTTCTGATTTCTTTGCTGCAGTCCAGCTGCCCCGAGGTCCCTAACTCATTCACTGGAGACAGGTGGACAGATACTGCCTGTCAAAGCCAAAGATGATCGGTGACCTTCCAACTTTGACCGTTCCGAAATCAATACGAGAATTTTTCACACATAATTTCACCTGCCACTCCTGCAGATTGATGCACGTCAAATTTATGGCATCTAGAAAGGGATGCCCACAGCTGGGACAAGAGAAAGCTGCGAGAATTACAAATTTATAACCTCAAGGGATAGTTTGTGCAAGAAATACTTAGTGGTGTAAGAATGTTTTAATATTTCAGTAAAAAAACAAGTTATTTTTTGCAGTGTTCAGTTTCAATGATGTCCAGAGACTGATTTAATTCATTTGAACCATATGGCAAATGTTAAGAAGCAGTCCCATTAAAAACATATTTCCATTCTCTTTATTTGTAATATAAAATGACCAGATCAAGGTCAACTTCTCAAACAAATGATCTACTGTACACACACCTGCCAAACGCTTATAACATATAATAAAAACACATTACTCAAAATAATAATTTTCAATTCTAAGCTTCTTGCTACTGTACAATGCCAAGGTGTTCTTAGAGGCCATCCTTCTAAGATGTTGTCATAGAAATAGTTCAGAAATATAGAAAAATATAGATCAGTAGGGAAATTGAAAACATATCTCTTCAAATACACTTGAACTGTGTTTTCTTTTTGTCAAATGATCATTTCAAAAATATATCAAATTATACGAAAATATTCAATAATCATTTTAGAGATATACTTAAATTAGATTTAAATATTAACACAGTGATACTTGATGCAGTATATTTTATTACATTGCACTATATGCGAATAGTATTATAAAATACATTTTAGAAAAAGTAATACAGTTCTCAATTTACAAAATAAAACGTATGAAAACAGGTCTTATTCAATTTCGCATCTGGTTTTTAGGATTTTTATTTTTCATTTTATTTTATTTATATATATATATATATATATATATATATATATATATTTACACATATATAAAGTATATATATATTTATTACCAGCCTTAATGTAGTTTTTATTTTTCCCCACAAGTGATATTTATTTTATTTATTCCAGTTTCTAACCCTAAGAGTAAAGTAATCGAAAATTCAACTAATTATCCAGCAATTCTAGACGCCAACAGCCATTATAATGCAATGCTAAAATTCAACATTATCAGAGCTCAATTATCGGACTGAACTTTCTGCAAGGTTTTTCTTAGGCTAAACAGAGAGCAGGCAAACAACGACAAGCAATAAAAGCATCAAACAAGACCAAAACAAAAGCACTTAATTACAGAGATTTCAATTTAAAGGGCTCTTAGTTAAGGTATTATCCACTTTGTCCCCACAGCCTTCTAGATTAAATGAATGCACGGCACGGCGAGAGGAAACTGCTCCACTGCGGTCTGCTGACGGGCCGTGAAGAAGCACTTAGGGGCTTCTCAAATTCCACATTTAAAATGCAAACCATTTAAATTAACTGCAACAAGGTTAATCTGTAACTGCTCCAGTTACAGCATATGGGACTGGTTGGGATTTTGGCAGCTGTATTAGAGATGTGTTTGACATTATATAGAAATGGCATATTGGAAATCACACAAGGCCAGTTAGGCTAGCGATCCCCAAGGAGCGAAGCATATGGGACCTCTTGTTCGGAGGCAACAGAACGTTCTGTACAAAGGATGCCACGTGAAACTATCTAAATGGTACGTCTGCAAATTTTGTACGTCCTTTGCATGCCTATGCACAGCCGCACAGGTGTCTAATTGCTGACAAGAGGCTAGGTCCTTCAAATGTGTGCCAGCTAGCCCATTAGAGAGAGGGAAAGCACAGGTGTTTTTCCACAAGCACAGCTCAAGCTTGGACTAGAACCTATTCCCCCAACTGCGTTTGCAGGGAGCAGTCTGGGTCCAAGCCATGATTATGACTCGGTTTCTGTAGCAGCTAGCATTTTGTCTGTAGCTCTCAGATATGTCATGCTATTGTATCGCTAATTTTCCACGGAATATTAAATGTAACCCAAGAGGAACCACTGTACTCCTCCTGTGCCTTGATGAAATACTGCTGTAAACAAACAAAGACGGAAGAAAAAAACAAGACAAGCAAATTTAATAATAATAATATTGATAGCAAAAATGATAATAATAATATAAATAATAATAATTATTATTATCATTTCCAAAACTCTTATCAATTTAAATAGTTGTTAATTTATTATTCTTATTATTATTCTTATTATTATTGTTGTTGTTGCTAATTTGTTGTTGTTGTTTATTTTTTATTTATTGCTACTGCATTGCTTATTGTTGTACAGACATAGGGATTAATAATAATATTAATAATTAATAAGATTATTTCCTTTAATTTAAATCATAAATTGCAAAAAAGATAAATAAAATACTGTAAATAAATATGGTCAAAAGACGGTCAAGATGGTTATTATTATTATTATTATTATTATTATTATTATTATTATTATTATTATTATTATACAATAGATGTTGTTATTATTATTATACAATAGATGTTATTATTATTATTATTATTATTATTATTATTATTATTATTATACACCTTTAAAAACAACTATTTATATATATATATATATACACACACACACATATATATAACCACTCGAAACAATGGTGCAAAAGTAATTGTTATCATTATTAATGTCGACTTTGAAAGGGTGTGCTTTATTTAGAGTTGAGTTATTTGCTTTATTATCCTACTTTAAGAAGCAGAACCCAACCTCAGTTTAAGTCCCAATTAGTAAACATCATGCACACTCGGCTGGAGTCACCACTTTTACCCCAGAGATAGCTTAACGTCCCATAAAGACTTGGAATGAATCCTTGTTCATTGACAACCTGCAGAGTCGAACTTTAATGAGAAATCCAATAACAGAAAAGTCCATAATTTCTGGCCAGGTTTAAAAATACAGCAAAATAAGAGTTAACGTCCTCCGGCTGGCTGGGGGCCATTAAACAAAGAGCTGTGAACTGAAGGCGGAGCACAGGAAGTGGCTCTCAGTGGATTCATTTATCCTTATCCATCAACCAGCAATTGCCACTTTTTATATCCCTCTATTTTTCCTGCCCTCCGCCTATTTTTTTCCCACCTCCTTTGCTGTGCCTCTTCCAATTTTTACAAATTAATAATTAAGGAAAACGGCTAGTGATTACACAACAATTATTCCCAGCTACTTAAAAATTGAAAGATTCACTCATGAAACATTAAGAAGCTGGAGTTCTCATTTGAGAAGAGCCCCAGGGAGAGAACCTTCCAGAGGCCACATTCAATGAGGACACCAGCCCAGTGCGCAGACTAGTCGCTGGAGAACTCAACTCCAACCTGAAGGCATCTTCACACGCTCATAGAAACGCTTCAGCTAGAAGATCCTGATGAGGCAGAAAAAAGATTTAAAAAGCACTGGGACAGAACTTTCTCTTCTGCAGCTGTCTTATACAGGAATTATTATTGCCAAAAACAACTTGCATTATTTTATAAAAATGATTTAAATAATAAGCATATATAATTTTTATAATTTGTGTGTGTATGTGCATTTATTACAATTTATTAATATTGTTTATTACTAATATGAATATTATGACTAATAAGAGCAACAACATTTCAAAAACTATTGCAAATAATAATAATAATAATAATAATAATAGTTATAATTGTTATTGTTGTTGTTGTTACTACGACTAATGTTACTACTGTTGTTACTTACAACAACAACACTTCAAAAACTATAGTAAATAATAAACATAATAATTATTATTATTACTCACATGAATAATATGAATAAGAGCAAAATAAAAAACTATAGCAAATAATAAAAATAATAAGTATTATTATTATTATTATTAACATCATCACTAGTACTACTTCTACTAAATTAAAATTAAATGTTATTATTATTTTATAAAAATGATTTAAAATATAAGCATATCTAATGTACATTAGTGTATCTATAGTTAAAATATAATAATAATAATAATTATAATAATTATAATTTTTGCATTAACCATTTTTCTATTAAATATTTTTTTGTTATTAGTATAAATAATAGTTTTGCCACTTTTAACACTTGTGTAACAGCTGTAAAAATAATAATAATAACAATCATATTAAAAAACAAGCAAACAAACAAACAATCTATAGCTATTTCTATATTGTTCTATGTATATATTTATATTGCACTGGTCCAATCCTGGTCCATACAGCAATTTTTAACTGGTCTGTTCTATTTGTCAGTCTTTTCATTTCTTTATGGAGTAGTTTGATTTGAGCAATAACACTTTCATTAACACTGGAAACGTTAGCGGGTTAGACATAGTTTATGACATCCCTCATTTTACTCTTTTGGTTTAGCTGTCAATATTTTTGCCTAAGGTAAGAGTGAAAATAAGACATACTTGTACCATCTGCCGAATACCATTAATTACAAGAGGAATCAGTTTTTACAAAACTTTCAAACCCGCATCCTCCCTCAATTTACATGATGAAATGGCACTAGCTCTAACTGAGAAAAGCTGTCTGAAAGTTTTCCCACAAAAAGGAAATGCACAGACCAATTCAACATGTTAAAGTTCCTTTGAATGTAGCGTAATTAGTTTCACCAGACATTTCTGTTGAATCTCCCATGTGCCCCTCAACACAGCATGTCTGCTGCGAAGCGGCACCATGTACACGAAATCGAGCGGCCTGCAGAGAACTAGCATAAACACACCATCAAAGCAGCAACTGAACTGCCTTATGAGGGAAGTCCAACCCCTTTTTCTTCTTTAAACAACACTCAGACATTAGCCAAGCTTGAGATATTCACCAATTAGCCTGCTGTCTTGAAAGCGGAGGACTGTGGATTCTTTTGGGTCGCTGCACGCCTGCCTGTTTGAAGCTTTCCAAAGCAAGGCTGAACAAAGCTTGCCATCAAAACTCTTTACATAAGAAGCGTCTCTAGCCAAGGATCTACCATGTTAACTGTCACTGTCATGGGATTTCGAAATCATCTGAGGCCTTTGCCTCGTCTATGTTGGACCAGACGTCAACAGAGTCACTTTTTTATAGTAGCACATCTCTGCAATGCCAAGAAAACTTCATAACTCAACTGTCACAGTTCCAGCTCTATTTTGTGGATTGAAAATAAAAGGGAATCTGAGTAACATTGTCTAAGTCACGCATTATTCATAAGTATTGTGACGAGTCAGCTGCCTCCCCTAGCTATCATCGCCACCCCATTCCTTATTTGCCGCCCTTCACCAGACTCTCGACAGTAGTGGTGCTGCGTCCGAAATCGCCTACTAGGCGAAAAACAGCATGCGAGGCGAGTAGTATGTCCGAATTCGTAGCAGTCGAAATTCAGTAGGCGAGAAGTACCC
>JAUCMT010000059.1:6433272-6458297 GCA_032357475.1 Enteromius thamalakanensis
ATTGAGCGAAAAACAGCAGGCGACACCCAATCACCGTTATAAGAAGATAACACAATGCGTATACCGTTTTCAGGGGCGTGGTCTGCACTATATTTGACCCCCCCAAAAAGCAGCAGCACTGATGGCAGATTTAATGCTGTAATGGAATCACACTACAATAAACAGATGATATTGCTTGTTTGAAACTTGCTTTCATTTAAAAGCTCCATGTTTGAAAGGTCTACAATTATAGTCCTCTGTTCAATACCTTCCAGGAATCAAAGAGTTGTTGTTGTACAGAAATGGCAGTGGCGATATCCTACTCATTAGACAAACTTGAAAAGGCAAAGTGAGTTTTTCAGTTACAGTATCAGTTTATATCGAAGCCAAGTAAGTTGTCAATCATGTTAGTCATTAGATACGAAAATAGGTTTTATATAGAACCTACATCATGCGGGATATTCTCATGAGACGGCTATTCTATAACCTTGGGTCATTACCGCTGCAGTCAAAGCCATGATACATCGCAAATCCCTACCCACAATGCCGCAGAGGCCTGAAGGTGCCTGTGACACCACTGTCCTTCTTGTGGCCTTCAAGGACTGTGGAAAAGGACAGTAGACGCTAGGACACCAAAGACAAATCTTGTTCTATAATCAGCAGGGAGCCATAAATCAGTCCAAATATGTATTACAACCTGTGAAACTACGCCTAGCTGCCACAGTCACAAACAAAACAAGGAAAAACAAAAAAGGATATGTTTGTGCAGGGCATGCCGAGCGGTGGGCCTTGGGTCGGTGCGCTAATTGTCTCTTTAATGATCTCTGACCGGCGCTTGTCTCAGTTCTGCACTTCACAGTGAAAGATTTATGACTTTTCGTGAATAATCTATTTAGTGCGTTTCTAGCGCAAGGAGTGTGAGATTGCGAATGCTCCTTTGGGTCTTGGGCACAGGGCATCAATTAGTGTTGTCACTGCTCAGAGCTGTGAAACAGAAGGGTATGGTTTACTATAGTGTTTTCAACATTTGAATTTTATAATTACAGATTAACTGATGCTACAGCAACAGAATAAAAAAAAAACAGTTTTTTATACTTTATGAGACACGGCAGAACGGAAAGACTGAGGTGAGAATGAACGGGTGGAAGTATCACACACACCGACTGACAAGGATGTTCTCATAATGATCAGTTAGCATGGATAAGCTAGCGCTTCGCCACAGGCTAATGTGGATGTGTGTGTGTGTGTATGGGTGTCTTCATGTCAAAAGAGAAACTCAGAAAGAAATTGAAAATAAGCAGCTGGTATAATGCCAGCAGCACCCTGTTTCTCTTGCCCTTCTCTGTTGCTCCATTGGGAACAGTTACCAACTGAGCATTATATATAAAAACACTGATCTGGAAAAACAAGGATTGCGGTGTATACAACACCAGCAGAAACAACCAGACAAACACACACACAGAAAAATGAGAAAGAGTAATTTTGTGTAGTTGAGAATCATCTTCATACATCTTATAAAAAATAAATCTTAAATAAAAAAATGTATAAGGGATTTAAAAAATCTATTTCTTTTGCCTTTGCATGTTCATTTGTCTTTTTATTTATTTTGAGAAATTGACTCCCGATGTCCTCAACCAAGGTTATAGTATAATCTTATTTTGTTATATACAGTACTAGTCAAATATATTTATACTATAATATAATATTATAATAAATATTACATTATTTTTAAAGCTCTAAACAATGAAATCAAAAACTATTTTTTCCCCCTCTGGCCTTAAGAGACAATTAGACTAAATTGTTTTCATAAATAACTTAATATCAGAAACAAAAAAAAAACAAAAAAACAAAAAAAAACAAGGGTTCAATAATTTTTGTTTGTTTGTATGTTTGTTTTTTGATGGAAGCATGTCTCACTGCAAATTTGCAGTTGATTATAAGACATTGGCAAGGTTTAAGCAAATGACTGGAGGAGAAGTCCAGCATACAAGTCTATTTCTCCACCAAAAGATCAAGAAACCTGACCTTTATAACAATAAGATTAGTGCACTGTTATATTTACTGTTAGTGAATCGGGGCGATATATCCTAAAACATTATGAAAATGTTACATTTGAGACAGGCTGGATAACAGTGTCTTATTTAGGCCAAATTTGGACTTGGATGCAATGTTCATTCATACTTATATTATTCTCCTCTCTATAAAAAAAACATTTGTGTATCTGCATTTACGTTTTGGTAGCAAATGGGCTTTTAAGCTACATAAGCTTAAGCGAAGCACAGTCACACATCTCTCACTCACTCATCTTTTATCACTAAAAACAATGAGCTGTCTGGCCTGGCAATGCACCAGACAATGGACATTTGGGTCAAGGGACATAAAGTCTTTCAATGTGTCCAATGCAAGACTGGTGGAGCCATACACTACCACAGCTGTTTTGGGCTGGAAGCGAAAAAAATAGGACGTCTCCTTTGCTTCCTCCTGCCTCCGGTGCCACGCTATCTCTGCTAGCAGACCCGGGAGGTATTGTAGAACGAAGAGGCCCACTCCAAGTTTTTCCTCAAGAGCACACTTGACGTTATTGGCTCCTTTTGGAGGTATCAGATGAAAAGATTGATGGAGCATTCTAAAATTTGCGAGATACTATACTGCAGGGTGAAGTTTAAGGCTGAATGCCCACAATCAACATCACAGGGAACCAATCAAAGATTGCCATCCGAGCAAACAAAGTAAACAAACACGCTTCTCTCTCGTACAAAGCTGGTGTATTTTTTTTAATCCCTGTTTCCATGGCACAAGCCGCCGCAATCAAAGTGGCAGGAGATGAGATGCATTTAATTAGGACTTAATGAGATGACATAGAAGGGATATGAGTCAGTTGTGGAGAACAACACGGCGGCTTCACACTCCTCAGGTGACTGACAGGCTTGTGGCAAACACGGGCAAAGAGGGCAGCCATGCCTAACCACGCACGCTCCCAAATCGCAGCACTTTATAAACAAGGACGCCTGCAGGTGTGGCTCCACCTCAAGCCATTTTCTGATGAATATGCTATCACTGGGAAAGGTTACATGTGTGCCCTGTCAATCGGTATTGTGAGTAACGATGCAAACGCTAACGTTAGCATTGTGCAGTCAAAGGCATGCTGACGCAAACTCAGAGTCACTTAAGGCATCCTAATTTGGTATATAATTGTGGTATAATTTGTAAAGAGCGAAACAGGTCATGTATGCAAGTATAATTAGCTATTAATTGCTACTTCCTGTTTACACAGCCATGAGGAATGAAACATTAAGGGAATAGTCCATGTTAAACTCAAAATCTACAGCATTTGTGGCATAAGTCTGATTACCAGAAAAATTGGCATTGACCATATTTTTCTTGGAAAAAAGGACAAAAATCTGGGTTACAGATTACAAATGTAAAATTCTAATGGCAGTGAAAGGAGCCCAATATGCATATATTATATATCATTGTTAATATGATTTCAGCTAAACAAACTAAACTTGTTGACTAAAATACATTTCTATTCAATTTTACAACTTTGTTACAATGACATGGTGGCATAAATTGCACTGTACAAATGAATTTAACAATTTTAACAAATTTAAAGCTAACATTTAATAGAACATTTAATGTGCATTTAATTTAAGTTAAAACTGGCCTCATTCTCTTAAACAGCAAATGTCCCACTTTAATCTTCATTATTACTTTTTTGAATAAAAAAATATCATTTTATTTTTAAGCTGAACTGGTGAATTGAATTTGTGCCGCATGATGACTTAATAGCATTTTAAAATATTTATATATTCATGTATTGATATATTAATATAATGAAGTGTATTTAATCTAAATGTAAATGCTACAAACAAACAACAAAATATAAAAAAAAAAAAATCAACTAATAGCTAACTATTAATTATAAACGTTTGTGTATATACATTAATTGATTTAATATATAAACATTTGCTGTTAAAAAAAATTAACATTTTCTATAAAAATAACAGTTAACAGTTCTGTTAATAAAAATAAGCTTGAATATTGTGTTGGACAATTGGGAGGATTCCACTTAAAGTTTATCCATATAATAAACATCTGCGGTGTCACTGCTAACTTTCACTGTATGGACAAACACATTATAAATACCTTCCAAAATAAGTTTCCTGAAAAAAACATATTCATTCATACAGGTTTAGAACAAGAAGTGGGTGAGTTAATGGTGACAGAAAGCTCATTTCTGTGAACTACCCCTTTTAAAGGAAAAGGAAAACTGGATGTTACCTGGAGACCAATTGGTGCTGAATAAATGAGCTCATTTAATGCGATCGGCAGACCTGGTGGAATAATAATCAAATGGATGCAAGGACTGCACGTGTCACTGAAGTCAGAAAAATAATGAGTTGACTGAATCAAAGGCCATTTCTTAAGCTAATGGTAAGAGAGGTGCACTTCGAGAAGATTTAAAGAATAGAAGGGGACAACAGAAGTGAAGACAAAAAAGGATGGAGTGACAGATAAAACAAACAAAAAATGGATAGAGAGAGTTGTTATTTAGATACACACCATTACCAAGAACCTTAATACCTTTCTGAGGTCACAGAGTGGCCATATTAGGAGGAAAGAGGAATAAACATTATGCCATATACCTATCCAAGAGATTGGCAGCACCTGCTTATCCAATCAGAGTACAGAACGTCTAGTACATTCTCACCAGGTTTCAGGTGAACTTCCAGTCACTGAGTGTAAGGAAGTCATAGAGTAACTGAAATAAAATCTTAACCATTGCTTGCGCATTTCAGAAAGCGTGTGTGTTTGCTCTAAAATCAAGATTATTACCTAAAGGAGAGCTTTAAAGTCTAAGTGACACAAATGTAGGCTGATTGATTACTCTAAAACACTTTCAGGGACTGTGTATCTGACTTTCTGGCTGGCTGTCTTTTGATCTTTCTCAACATCCTATTTTTGAAGAAAGTGAGCAAAAAAGCAGGAAAATCAAAAACCCAGCCACTTACTGACAGCCGTAGACTGTGTGCATGGGCTGGTGTAAGTGGTATAATCTTGATTGAACGATCCAATCCACAGAAGGCACAACAGGGCCCCACTTACAGACTGTGTTCTATTCTAGTGCTACACAATCGTTGGTAATTACTTAAACAAGCTGCATTATTCAGGGTAAGAATAGTCCATAAGAGTGCCATTTCATTCACAATAACGGCAGATTATAACTCTGTGTGTTCCACCTTCTTCTGTCACCACCTGCCAAAAGGGCACTACACAAGCTGCAATATAGTTTGATAGTTTATAAGTGTTTCCTAATTTAGCTGATGGTTTTTCATTTGAGTCAATAAGTTACCATTTAGGTGTGAATTCTGGGATTCCTTGGACAGCTGATGCAGAGTGAGATGTGAATGGGGCAGGATAGGTGGAAACATATCAGTCAGATAGGAACAAGGACAGATCAGTACCAATGTCTTTCCACACTTTAAATTTAGAAACACTCTAGCAACCCTCCATGTATCTGCCAAGTAACCAACAACAATCACTGTATATAAATCGTATCTACATCGGAGCAATTCTTTTTCATTTATCTATCTATGTCCACCATATAACTGACCCAGGAAAAACACCAAACAAACAATCACTGAAAGAGGAATACATCAACTAACCAACCTACAACTGACCGAGAAAAACACCAACCAACCAAAGAACAGACCCAGAAAACAAATCAATCAACTAACCAACCAACCACCCACCCAGAAAACACATCAACGAACTAACCAACCAACCACACATCTAGAAAACACATCAATCAATCAACTAACCAACCAACCACCGACCCTGAAAGCACATAATTTAACTAAACTAATCAACCACAGACCCAAGAAAACCATCAACCAACCAAACAACAACCGACCCCGAAAACACATCATTTAACTAAACTAATCAACCACAGACCCAGGAAAACCATCAACCAACCAAACAACCACCAACCCAGAAAACACATCAACCAACCAAACAACCACCAACCCAGAAAACACATCAACCAACAAACCAACCAATCCCAAAAAACATATTAGTCAACTAAACCAACCAACAACTGACCCAGGAAAACACCAACTAGCTACCGATCCAGGAAAATACCAATGAACCACTGAATCAGGAAAAAAAAACAGACCACTGATCCAGGAAAAAGTACCAGCCAACCACAGCCTAAAACACCAAACCAACCAACCAATGAAACCAAAAGGGCTTCAATCAACTAAATTAACCAACCACCGACCCAGGAAAACACCAACCAATCACTGATCTAGGAAAAAACAAACAACCACTAACCCATGAAACACACCAAACAACCATAATGCAGTGAATGGACAGTTGGTTCAGGCTTTAAAAAATACAGTTTTGCATTACAGTTGAATTCTCTTGCACAAGTGACTTAGCTGATTCTTCATTAAGCTGCGTCTGGGAGGTCATGCATTTGGCCTGAGGATCCACTCACACATGTGTTCCTGTAAGACTGGGTTTTGTGTGACATATGTATTCCAGGCAGGTGGTTTGAACTAGTGCAAAAAAACAACTCCAACTGGAGGTGTCATTGTCACTTCCATGACCTCCCTTCATTCTCACACCCTTGATTGACTGCATGTAACATGAGCCCTCAGCATGATGCATCAGGATGGCAAAGCCCACACCACATGTAATTTGCAGCATTGGACCGGGACCAAGGATCCTGTCGGGCTCAATAAAGAAACAACGGCTGACATGAGTAAAGGAACTAAGCAAGACGGTCATGCCCGCAGCTTTCACATCTGATACCAGGGTTTGGTACTCTTTCTTTTTCCAGCATTAAACACAATGAAGAGATTGTCTTCATTCTCAATAGCATGAAGCTTTGTGTCTAAGAGCCTATTCTCAAAAGGAAGTCTTTCATGCACCGTTGTCATCTACATTTTTATTCTTTTATATATATTTTACATGCAATCAGTGGCACCACTTCAATAAAACACTCTCCATCCTCTACCTGCAATGACCCACATCACACAAACCCACATTTACACTTTTATTTTTCTATAATCACTTATTTATCTCACATCCAGATAAACTTCTCATGTGCATTTGACAAACGGTGTGTCATAACAAAATGTCTACATGAACAAGCAGCCATTTACTGGCCTACGGTCCTCCCACTCTATTAAAAGCAGCATTTTCAAAGCTGTTCGGTTCACAGCTGATTAAGGTCATTAAATAGGTGGGCTGGTTTACAGACGCCGTGGAAAGCATTTAGGTAGCACAACATCTCTTGCTGGGCGACGAATGTTCAGTGAAGATGGAAGCCTCTCTCATTAACGGCTCTGTATATTCATTGGTGCTCCCAGTTAGATCGTGATGTCCTGAACCCCCCTAAACAAGAGGAATTTTAATGGCTGTAGTACCTCTAAAGACACGAGGCAGTAACATGTTGCCAACTGGCCCTATTGGCTTTTTGTGGATGCTGTAAGTTTGCAGCCGTGGCAACAGGCCACAAGGAAAAAAAAGCAGCCGCGCATCAGAGGAGGAAGGGGCCATCTTGAACTGTTTCCTAGCTGAGACATCCTGAGCCATAGGCACAGATGGTACCTTGAAACTGGCATGTGTGATGGCTTTAAGGCGCAGAGCCAGAAACAACATCGGGGAAATCCATTTGTAGCACACCTCCACCACTCACGGGACACGGGAACTGGTAGACTTGGCTACCTCTTCCTCAAGCAGAGGTGAATCTGGATTAAGTCAAGGGAATGAGCTGCATAGTAACCACTTGCAAATGACACCATTACTAAAATAACAGCATTAATTTATGAATAGACATGCATGAACAATGTTAATAAATTAATACATTTTAAAAAGTTTATATGATTCTTATTTTATTTTAAAGTTTTACATTAATAACGTACTTATATGTGCAGAATGTATTGTAATTTTTTTTGGTTGTCGATTTTTTCACAGAGCAGCTGTGATTTTATATATAAAGAACAATTTAAATTGCTCTTAAAAAATCATGTGTATATATATATTTTTTTTTTCACAAACAGCAAATCATTTTTTGTGTTGTCAAATAATTAATCGCAATTATTTACATTCAAAATAAAGGTTTTTATTGACATAATATATGTGTATTTACCATGTATATTTATTATGCAAACATAAAAGTATATATATATATATATATCATAAAAAGTATGTCATGTTTAGATTTTACATATATTTATATACAATAAAAATTATACGAATATAAATATATACATGAAATTTTTTGTAAATATTTTTAAAATGTGTGTGGTATCATATATACATAAATATACATAATAAACCTATATATTATACTTTTTTCAGATTATTTGGAGGCAATTAATCATGATTAATCTTTTGACACCACTAATATGTGTGTGTGTGTGTGTGTGTGTGTGTGTGTTAAAACACATTTTGTTAATTATATATTATATATAGTATTGCCAGTGTGTCTATTTTCTAAGCATTGATAATATTAGACAACCATTTAAGGGTACTGTTCCAATAATAATTAATAATTTATTCGGGTGTGAGTACAATTATACAAATACCGAACAATATATGAATGTGTCAAGAAAAAGTTTTATTCATGAAATATATATATACATATGTATACTTTTTTAAACATTACAATTTAATAATATCTAAATGTGCATGTGTAATTAATTGAATATTTTCACAATCCAAATGTATTTTATATGGTGGCTAAACAAATTTGAGTTAGTATGATTTGTCTAAACCCCAGTGACGGATCATTTTAGGGGCAGTGTTACTGTAGGTTTAGGTAATTCCTTTAAAATTCGTACGTATTAGCAACTCGTAAAATATGTGAGGTTTAGCAAAAATCATATGAATTTGTACAAGTGAGGTTGTACAAATTAGCCACATTGTAAAATACGTATGAATTGCTCTGAGTTTGGGCATATATATTCAGTATTTTTATCACACATTATAATTGTATATATGGTTTAAAGATTGTGAGTTGGATGTTGATTCCTGGTTATTAACCAACAGCTCTTTTTGAGAACATACTGTATTTTGCTGGTGAACAAACATACTGTATACAGCAAGACCAGCACTAACCAGCCTGGGAATTCCAGCATAAGTTGGTCTTTTCAGCAGGGTAATGACTTATTAGTGGGCCTAACTGGGCCACTTCAAATTGGTAAAGATATTTTCTCAAACCAGGCTAGCACTGCCAGCTATCTTCTCCATACAGTGTATTCTAATGAACTGTGAGATGGAGGCTTCCTCCAAGCCTGTACGGCCTGGCAGCTTCTGACAGAACCCAAAGGGACGTCTTTCTGCACGCCAAGCACAAAAGCACACAGCCCTGACCTAATACTCCATTTTTCCCCACCCTTTTTCCCCGCGCTTTTCTTTTTTTTAAGCCAAACATGTTTTGTAAGATAAGCCTCCTTATCCACGGCAGATTCTGCACGCTTTTTGTCTGTGTGAAAACGGATTAGAAGAGGAAAGCGGAGCGGGAAAAAGCCATAAAAAGTGAGAGAACGAACAACTGACTTTTCTTTTTCGTTTTTTTCCCACTGGGTTCTTTCAGAGATTTGAGCCTGATGACGCACTGGCGACTGAGGGAACGTTCTGTGACGGGGTTTGTCAAGAGGACAACGGATTCGGATGCCAAAGTTCTCCTGTCTTTCGTGCCATTACTTAATGAAAGTGCTGTAGCCCTTTCTTAAAGTTCCTGTGGGTTTTAATTAGATCATTAGCAATACAGATTTAATTATAGCATGGGCAAGTGTACGACGCATTAGAGGTGCACCTGGCAAACTTGGTCCATCATCAAAATATTGGGCGCAGAGGAGCCCGGCTTTCCAAGGCTTGGCAGCGAGTTGGGCTGCAGTGGTCTTCTGGGAATGCGCAAACATAATGAAGTATTATATTCATACCGCAGCAGGAGCTAAACATTATTTTCCTGAGAGCAATAAACCAGCAGGGATTCTGATCTTGAACCTGACTGGCCTACTTGAGTTGAGCTCCAAGAACAGCATTATTGTGCTTTTACCTTATTTTTGGCCTTCTGACACTTGCTCTGTAGGTACAGTAGAAAGATGACAGGAAATAATGGGGAGGCAGGGACAAACAGGACTGACACAAGCCATATTTAAAGTTACATTGAGCACCACAGGTCAACGTTTCAAAATAATATTGGATTTCTTGCAAAATCCCGGAGTAGGCAGGATTTTGTTCTACTAAATGTGAAATGTTTCCTTGTTCAGCACCCTTTCCTGCAGCTATGCTATCCACTAGGACACAGCTCTGACCAGAGGCTTGCTTTTTTAACAGCAAGGATATAAAATGATAGGCCAAAGATGGCCAAACCTGATCCCTTTGCTAAAATATAAAGATCTTCATGTGTATGAAAGTTCATGTATACAGTTTTTTTTGTTTGTATGATTCAACTATATTTGGCACAAGTCAAAACACAATTAAAATTATATCTGCAACATGTATTTTGCTTAATCTGACAGTCTATTTCTATACAATTTTTAAAGACAAGAAAAATATTTTTAGTTTAATTCAAATGTTTTAATTTTATTTAAGCTTTCTTAAAATAACAATATAAAAGTCAATGTTTGAATCTAGAGTAATTGTATAATTTCATACTTCAACTTCACAATCACTATATATTATATATATATATTATAATTATTATTATAAATGGGTCAGCACGGTTGTGTCAAACAGCTCAAACTAACAAAATGTTTGGAAGGAAAGTTTCTTCTTCTTATTGCTTTTATATTACAAATAATACAATGTAATATGAATTATTATACAGAGACATTTTGAAAACATTTGCTTTCCATAATTTCCGAGGTTTTACATTAACATTAAAAAATAACTTAATTTGTAATATCACCGTTTTCTCAAACCTTATAAATATTTCTTTACATTTTAGAAAAGGGATCATCAAATTTGGCCGTATCTGGCATCTTAGGAGTACAAAGACAAAACATTTAGCAATCTTTAGCATCAACAAGCTTGAAAATGCCTCCTTTATAGAGCTGGACTATGCAGTCACATAGAAAAAATTTGAGCTCAAATACAGCACTAATGCCGAACACCGATTATGAAATATCCAAAATTCACTATTATGCTTTTGTCAGGCAGATGTGCTGGCATATTAGTTTTGCGCTGATATTTTTCATTAACTTCGCAGGCTGTCGTAGTCTATTTACCAAATGAATACACACGGTTTACAATGAAGATGCAAATGGAGGAGAGGAGTGTTTGACTTTCCGCCCTGGCACCAAACAAACGTGAATTGTGCATCCTGAACATGGCAGAAAGAGAGGAACAAACAAACTCCCGCAAACAGTGATATTTGCGCACGCAGAGCTGTCAGTTCCACTGTCATGTGGCGGTGTTTGTGTGCATTTGCATCTCTCTTTCTGTCGCTCCCTTTTGCGATTCTCTCGACCCCCTCCTGACTTCATTCTCTCATTCTCCATCATCTTTTCTTTGCATCATTTATTCCAAACCACTGTAAAATGCTAAAGCTATCTTCCTCCGCATCTCTTTTAATGTTGCTTTTTATACCTTGTGCTTCCCTACAGCTAATGCGGATGTTAGAAAACCAGGGCTGTAAAAATAAAGTCAGCACTGACATTCCCCAGGATTGGTTTGCAGGAGGTAAAGGCTCAGTAGCCAGCGTGGGGTCCCACGACAGAAGTATTGATCCATACAGTGTCAGCAGGGTTGGCGTGACCTCCCAGGGGAGAGCACAGGCTGTGCCCGGCGCATCTGAGCATCACAGCCCATTAGCCCAGCTGATACCGGGAGCACCGCTCTACCGGAAAACCAGGGGAGGAGGCCAGCCGCTACAGGACAAGCAAGGTGCTTCAGAATATACAGTAATCCAATGAGAAGATTGAGATATGGATATTTTCACATACTCGCATACAAACACTAAGGAAGGTACAATTTTGATTCTATACAAGGCCTTCCAGTCTGGCTTTCATCCATTTTATAGTATTGACACAGCCCTGGTTAATGTTCTTAATGATCTTCTCCTCTGACTCTGGTGTGCTTCTGAAAGATCCGAGTTCAGCTTCAACAACACTTTTTGTCATGACATACACCTCTCATTGGTTTCATCAGTTGGAGGTTGTCCTCCTATTTGACAGGGAGGCAAAAACCCATATCATCTGCCAAATCCATCAGTTCTGGTATACCTCAAGGTTCTGTTTTGAGCCCTCTCCTCTTTACTACCTATATGTTACCATTTGGATAAATACCCAAACGCTATGGGTTTAACTTCCACTTATGCTGATGACATTCCAATTTATTTTAACACACAAAATGAAGACACTATCAATAATTTCTTACCCTTTTGTCACTCCACACCTGCGAGAACCACTGCACCTTGAGAATAAAGTTGTTATTTATTATTATTATTTTTTTATTATTATTTTTTTGCAAATAAGTCTGGGACTTGAAAGTGTTAGTTCCATTGCTGCCTAAAAGGATCAGAAAGCTCTCAAATTTAATCAATAAAAAAAAAACTATTTCTGTTCCAGAGATGAATGAAGGTCTTACAGGTTTGGGAAAACGGTAGTAATTACTGTAATGACAAATTTTCAGTTTTGTGTGAACTATTGGATAACTGATGGTCCATTTACAGTTGGCCAAGTATGTTAATACTTTAATAATCTTGGAAATTATAATTATAATGTATCTAATTACATGTTATAATTTAACGTTTTAGTTGTTGTAATATTAATTGGAATGTAAATTATAATAACATTTGAATAATTATAAGACAAATAAATAAGTGTGTGAGAGTAGGTAATGACCTTTATAATGTCACACACACAAAACCTATTTCAAATAAATGCTGTTCTTTCACCAACTTTTCATTTAGCAAATACTCCTGAAGAATTTTTTTTTTTCACATTTATACACAATAAAATATTAAGCAGCGCACAGCTGTAATAAGAAATGTTTTATTAACATATGATTTCTAAAAGATCATGGGAGACTGGAGTTACTGAAAAACCTGTTCTAATGACGCTAAAAACTCAATTGTGTTTTGCAATCCCAAGAATACGGCTAAAAGTTTTGAATAATATAGCTTACATCAATTGTATCTGCACATCCCAGAGGGGCAGGAATTTTCCTTTGAAAGAGGGAATCGCATTAGTATACATTGCAAGCTTTATTTAAACCTGCCTCTCATGTATAACGTCCAGAGTTAACATCATGTTTTCTGGTAAAACAAGTTATCTTTCCTTCTTTAAAATATCTCTGCACTTCTAGACTCCTGAGCAGACAAAACCTCAGACAACAGCAACACGACTCCTGGGATGACAAAGTGCCATACAGTATATAAAGCAAGTCAATACTGTGGTTTTGACGTTCAGCACAAAGCAGGCAGACGGCGTCACAAAGCAAATGACAGACAGCCAAGCACTGGAGGCCAGACCCCAGACTCACAAACAGCATTTTCACTGTTTGACTGACAGCTTTAATTGCTATCAAATCGCTCCATCATTTAGACCCCAATCTATTTTAGTCAAAAAAAGACACATCAGATAAATGGACAGCGTTTCATGTTTTATAAAGGCAAGAAAAGCTCGGTCAGGTGTGATATGCATGCTGAGAAGTTAAAGGATGGTGCTATTGTTTCATGCTATTAAACGTGTCTAAAGTGAAACTGATATTACAATATTTAAAATATTGGCAGACTTATTGGTTTATTGATTAAAAGTGAAGTTAATATTTTGCTACTGTAATTGACAACTTTTACAACTATTAATAGAGTAAAATAATGAAGCAATATATATATAAAAAAATAAAAATCTAAATAGCTGAAGTATCAATACCATAATATTACAAAAAAGAATTGTAATATAGCATACATGACTGCACTGCCACAACAGTAGATGTTTTTTTTTTAAAAGTAGATTAAAATGTTCAAAGTTTAAAGATAAATTTAATTAAGAAATATAATTAACTAATTAAATAAATAAATAAAATAAGGCATACAAACAATTAAATAAAAGTAAAATAAATAAATACATAACTGTAAAATAAAAACAAAAATATATTAATGTGAAACTAAAATGACTGACTATTATAAAATTAAAAATTATTATTATTATTATTATAAGTATGTGTAATGTATAACAAGGACATCTTAAAATAAAGTGTTACCAAAAACATAAATTGATAAATTGAAAAACAGAAACTAAATTATTATAATAAACTAAAATGCTAAAATAACTATATAATAAAAGGTGAAAAATAAGTATATTATATAAATAAATAAATATATATATATATATATATATATAAATCTAAAAAAAAATTTAAGTGAACAATTTCGAAGTATAATAAATAAATAAATAAATTATTAATTTAAATTAATTAATATTTTTTTTAGGAAAAAAAAGTAAAATAAAACATTGACAAATGACTTAAATAAATGTAAATAAAATAATGAAACTGGCTGTAAAACATAGCACAGCTGTTTTGCAATAAATCTAGACAAAGACACTTTAAACGTATGGCACTGTGCTTGCTTAGGTTAGGCTCTAATCAATTCTATTAAATGCTTCAAGCAGAGTGTACCGATCTGGAATTCAAAGTGGAATCAAAAGCATTAAAGTGCCGTATATAATAGACATTCATTTAGCAAGTTCTTATTCTGAATTCTAGAAAGCATTACAGTTTTCTCTTACAGCTTTTTGCTTGTGATCAATGCTGGAATCTGTGAGTCAGCTGCTGCCACCCCAACACGCTCTCCTTCTCACGGGTGTCACAGGGACCCTGTCAGAAGCCTTGGCTATCAAAAAAAGAAACCTCCTCTTTTGACACTTCTCTGACAAAGAAGCCAATTAGTCTGGCCTCTCATGGTGCAGACCTGTTCTCGTGTTTGCCGGAGAGAGCTTTTATCCTGCTGTACAAGGACATCTCCCCATGGAGAGATGACGTTGACGCTGAGCGCTAGTGGCGCGCGGGTGTGAGTTTCATGGGGGCGACTGCAGGTTGGTGTGACGGACCTTTTTGTGTGTCTTTAAACACCGATCTACACTGAAAAAAATACCAAACAGGAAGTTATAAAAAGGATAGCCTGCCTGTCCACTCCTACACAGTTTTCCCTGCACTGCAACGTGACTGAGAGAGAGAGATGCTTCGCTGTCACTCTTCCTGTTAATATAACAAGAATCAGTTCTGACATTCACTGAAAAATAATACATTGCCATCCAAACGTTTGAGAGCTGTAAGATTTGAATATTTATTATTTATATATTTAAATATTTATTAATATTTATTGAATATTAAAGTCTTTTATGATCAACAAAGCTCCATTTACTTGATCAAAAAGATTATTTTAATATATTTTACATTGTAATTTAGACCTGTGAGGACAAAACTGAATTTCATATGATCTCTAAAAATTAATTCTGTGTTGATTTTAGTGCTCAGGAAACAATTCTTCTTATTATCATTGATGAAAATGCTACTCTAACCAGAAATTTTCATTAAATTTTTTTTTAACAGTGAGCTTAATATTTTGTGGAAACACAGATACTGTATGGAAAGAAATTAACTGAAAAAGACATACTTTGTAACATTATCTAGATTCTTGTCACTGTTTATTAATTTCAAAGTATTCCTATGTTAATAATTCTAGTGAAAAATATGTTTTAACATAACTATAATAAATAATAGCACACATTAAAACCAGGAACATTCAGAATTAAAAAATAATAGGGTCGATTTTAAGTTTTTATCTATATTAAATTATTATGACAGGAACATTCAGAATTAAAAATAATAGGGTCGATTTTAAGTTTTTATCTATATTAAATTATTATGAGCAAAATCATGAATATTAAACTACAGTAATTCAGTTGGCTGGCTGATTCAGACATGCTATTTTTAATTTTTTTATAAAAAAATATATAAGCAATATATAAGTAAAACAATCATTACATAGTATGTTGTAAGAGTGCCAAATTAATATAAGTTTGAAATTAGTGATAAAATACTAAAACTCTTTATTAATTCCTAGCTAGTCACATGGCATTTACAGCTCACTGTTACAGCAAACTGAGCCAGCTCGAGCACTAAAGACAGATTTCAAAACTGCATAAAGTGCTATTGAGGAATGAAAATGCTAACATTGTTTCATTCCAGGTTTTATGGATCTCTTCGGTTTCAAACTCAGATGAACCCTGAATAAATGTATGACTGTATTCATCTGTTCAGAGCAAAATACTTAGGAAACAGTACTGAGAGCTCTGAAAACTCTAGCATTTAACTATTACAGCACCAGTGATATAGTCGAACGCATACGTCTAGCTCTTTAAAGTAGGGTCTGAACTATGTTTGCATAATTAATGACAGAACCAGGATGGAAGAAATGGAGATTTTATATATATATTTATTTATTTAACTTTTTAAAAAAAGATCATGGAACATGACATCATCACAGTGTTCTACAACCTCACAGCAGGCCTTTTCACCACCCACAGCTTACTGCATCCTAAAAAAAAAAAACACACACCAGACTGTGGTGTGGGAGTCAGGCTGAGATCCGACAGATCTTCCAGTTCACCATCCACCAGTAGGTTGGAAATTTACTGATTCTGATTCCGATCCAAGTTTCAAAACAGTTTCCTCTTAATGATTTTGGTTCCATGAATGAAATAGGTATTTTAATGACTTTAATAGTTTTGGTTCTAAATTATCTTTTAACTAGATTCCATTAATGGGAAAGGTATTTAAAGGAATTTAACAATTCTAGTTGTGGTTTCCATTGCCATACATTTTTTTTTTTTATTAAGTTAATGGTAATTTAAGTTTCATGTTTGAAATCCTTATTGTCATTGTAACATATACAACGTAATTAAAGTACCATCCAATCAGTGCATCATGATAAAAAAATATAAAAACTAAAATAGTAAATTATAATAATAACAACAATAAAAAAAAATATATAAGAAAACTAATAATACATTCTGTCATTATAGCCCTGAAAAAAATAATAGGCTAATTATGTTTTAGCAGCATTGAGTGTGATAACTTTTGAAGGATAAAAACTATTCTTAAAATTATTAGTCCTTTAGGACTTTTATTTTGTAGCACAATATTGTGATGCCATTTTAAATTGGTATGATTATATATTTATTTAGATTTTTTTTATTTATTTGTATATTTACAAATAAATTATGTAACATATTTACATCATTTATTCATTTATTGATCTTAACAGTTGATTAAAATCAGCTTTACAATCACAGAATAAATTATACTTTAAAATATTGTAAAACTTATATAAATCATAATATTGCTGCTTTACTGCATTTTACCAAACCCAGCCTTTTTGAGTATGAGGTGCCTTTAAGACATCTTACTAATCCCAAACTTTTTTATACATATTTATAAAATTGTGCCCTTAGTCGTGATTTCTACACAAATAAAAGTAATTTAAAGTCAAAACTACAGAAAAAAAACAACTGTTACTTTGTATAAATTTCTCCTGCAAGCACTAAGCTTATAAATATAAAATAGCTGATTCTTAGAATGTATTTTTAAAGTCAGTCAAATCATATGGGAGCTTGCAAACGTGAAAAACCCTTGCTATGTTTGTATTTCAAGAAAACTACCAAAACATCCTGAAAAGTCTGGTTCCCCTTTGACTACAGCGACCTGTGGCCTGTGTTCCTGAAGAGAGAGTGTGAAAAACTATATAAATCAGTGAGGGATGACAGCTAGTGACACAGAGAATGACAGATGCACGGATGGAAGAAGATACAAGCTTTTGGTACAGTCGGTACCTCACATATTTAAGAATATAACTTTATGACCTCAATAGACAACTGACTTCATCTGTGTCATTCTGCTGCTCTGAGTTTTATGGGAGCTGTCTTTCAGAAGTTTGTAAAGTGGCATTGTAATGCATCATGAGTCATGATGAGTGACGGTCTCATTGCCTGGATTCATGGGCTGGTAATGGCAAGTAAAGCGCAATGAATGTGAAAACTGGTAGGCCGCAACATGGCTTAACTGCCTCAATCCAGATTTTGCTCTGTGAGGATTCCTGCATACTATAGTTAGACGTAGAAGCATTATAAAATATCAAACAAAACAAATCTAAGCAAAACATCTCATTTGTAACCGATCATAAAGCAGTAGGAGATATCCAGCACTAAAACATAAGACTTAATTTGTATAGCAATCACATCAGACATTAGCATTAACCAACCAAATTCCTTAAGCTTTACATTTCACCTGACACAAATGAATAATGCAAAAATGCAAATAATGCCTCCCGGAAATTCATTTGTCATTCCAATCTGATGCCAACATTTCATAAGGCTCATCAAAATCACCAAAAGGCATCCTCATTAATATCCATTTCATATTTCAATGAACGAAGAGGACGGCATCAACACATTTAATGTGTTCTCTCAAAGCACTCAACTTTCATCAAGCCAAATAAAGCTCTCGTTGGGGCTCAGGGGCCTTTTGAGCTCGCAGAGACAATGGAGCATCTCTCCTTTACTGATGAGCATCCTATCGTATTTCCGAAAGGGAGACATGGCTGACTGACTAACCACAAAGTCAAAGGCTCATTTTGGAGTTCTTTCACAGAGAAGGAAAAGATGTAAGCTGTTTTAGCACACTCCTCCCGTTGCGAGGGGAATAAAACAGCAGCCACATCAACGGTGGCATGAATAATAAATAATGTCATCTCAGAAACAAAGAGAGAGAGATGGATGGAGTGAGAGGGAGTGATGGAGGAAGATGAAAAACCGAGTTTGCATGCCAAGTCCAAAAAAAAAATTAAAAAGAAGAAGAAAAAAAGAAGAAGAAGGGGGCGCCTATGAGTGACAGGTTTTAGAGAAGGACAAAGTTGGTAAGACTGAGGAAGGACGAGAGAGAGAGAGAGAGAAAGAAAGAGAAATTGGTATGAAAGAGACCACCACTAGAACTAAAAATAAAAGTAAAGCTAAGACAAAAGAAAGAAAGAAACAAACAAATCTTATTGACTACAAACTTTAGTAGAACTGTAGTTTAAACATATTTATAAAGCAGTTCCCCTAGTAGTCTGCCAAATTAAGTGATGAAGTGACATTAAATAGAAAACAAAAAGATAACAAATTAAAAGTAAAGCTAAGACAAAACAAACAAACAGAAAAAAACAAAGCAAAAAAAAAAAACATCTTACTGAACAAAATTCTTACACAAACAAAACAAAAAAAACACTGTTTTTTTTTTTTTTTATTAAATGTATATTTTTTATACTTGATAAAAATATTTTTTTAAATTCTTTTTATATTTACCAACTTCTTTCAACAGTCTTTTACTATTTGACACATTCTTATCATTTTGCACATGCTTATCAACCAAAGTTTTCTACAATTTCAGTAAAACTTAAAGTAAAACTTACTAAAAACCAAAATCCTGCAGGCCGTCTATATAAAGGAAAAGTGACATTTTATTGCAAAGAGGTTCAGTGAGCAGACTGAGTTTTTAATAAGAGTTACTCTCATTGGGATAACCTTTACAAGTTACCTATCAAAAGCATTTCTGGATATACTGTGTCTTCTCTCCATCGTTCCAATGTAAAAGATGCTCCTGTAGAAATCCAGAAGGCAACCTTTCATTTCGCCAAACATGACCAGTAGACACATGAAAGCGAATGCCCCACTTCAAAAAGCAGGTCGACCAAAGCTATGGGCCCCTTTATTGATTTCTTTGTCTTTTATCCAAAGCTGCTAAAAACAAATTTCCTTCGGTGGTCGGGGTATGAAAACACAGAATAAACACAAGGCTATCACGCCCTTGATAGCGAGACTCTTACTGCAAGGGTCACAAAGCTTGGCGAATCTCCAAAACAAGAGGCTGCCAAAATGTAATGTTAAAGTCAGTTCAAATTCTACATTTACATACTTCCATAATGTCAAAAAATAAGAGTGGTCTAATCTTTCAGCAAAATATAATAACTTGGTTTTCCTATATTTTAAAAATAATTCAGAAAAATTGGAAAGATACATTTTTAGTTATAAATAAGAAAAAACTAAAACGTTTTTGTGCGTATTTATCGAGAACAATGATACATTTTTTTAGGGTTGACTTGAATTTCCTGTAAGTACGGTGATTTATTAATTATCCATGTCAAATGGCAAAAAAGAAATGGCAAACTGATAAGAACACTGTCTCTTTGTTCCCGGGACCTGACCCCATGTGTGGTCTGGAATTCCCTGGGATTTTTTTTAATCATAAAAGTCACCACTCTGTGAAGACCACACATGGGATGGAGAACAAGACAAAAGGGCCCAACAATGAGACATTACTGCAGTATATGCCTGTATGACTCTCTGTTGCTTTTTCTCTCTCTCACTTCTCTTTCTCTCACAAGTTCAAGTTCAAATGAACTTTATTGTCATGACTCACACAAGTATTGCCGAAGCATTATCTATTACATGAATAAGGAACAAATAATTATAAAATACATAAGCAAAACAAGAATAAATCTGTAAAATAATTACATGTACACACATGCATGAACAGTATATATTTAAAGGGGTCATATAACACAAATTTTTCACAAGCTGATATGATTCTTTAGGGTCTCAATGAAAAGTCCACCCATTTTACCCTGTCAAAAACAGCTCTTTTCAAATCACTCTGTTCTGTGTACTTCCCCTTTAAATCCTCACGAGCTCTGCTGACCCCGCCCCTCTTTTCAAAGGTGTTCTCAGAGGATGTTTATATAGCGTATTCTTAGTGAAACTTGCTAGGTAAGACACCAGTCCAATCTGTGTGACACGCTGCTGTCAATCAACAATCGTGGGAGGGGCCTCTGACCATGTGACATCACATGGTCAGACGGCTTGAATTGAAAAAGGGGAAAACATTTAAGGAGATTACGGAAAAAAAAACACTGGGTGAATTTGTATCATTATTGAGTGGTTGTGTACACAAACTGCCAACACACATTTTATTTACTATTTACTATTTTATTAACTACTGTACTTTTAAAAGTGCATCTGGCATTATATGACCTCTTTACGAAATGTATTCAATAGATATTTATTTAACACTGATTAATCAACTTGACGCCACTAAAAAAGATATGAACTTTCTAAAAAAATTCAACGTGGTTGAAGTGACACAGCATTTCAGAGAATTGACAAACATGTAAAAAATTGTGTAGATTCTGTGTATACAAACAGTTTAAGTTAACAGACTGCTAGTGTCCAGGTTGTACCTGAAACTTGGCATGAAAAAAGGTTCCCGAACACCATATTGAAAGTGCTTACAGTGTAGTGACAAATACATGACACAAAGAGTTTCCGAACATTATATACAGAAGACATTCACCAGCGAAGCTCACCAACACAAAATCGCACAGGCGTCGGGTTATGACAGAGAGAAAATAAGAAGCGCATTTGCAGGCCGTGATGGACAGCACAAATTGGGGTGGACTGTGTGGAGGTGACAGTCTGTGATTCCATGTCCTTTCCAGCGCTCACCGGCAGGAAATTGGGAAATAACAGTCCTGTCACACTCATCCAATCCAGCCTTCATTAAGTAAATCATCTCTCTCTTTGCCCACATTCTGCACTACCATCTCCCCCACAACTCAGGCAGCTCTACTGCAAACAATCTTTGTTTATTCAGAGCACACAACAGAGGGTCTATGCTTACTGTCGGGACGAGGAAGCGAGCGAGCCAATCCAACACTGAGAATTTCAAGAGGCGCTTGCTGCCGCAGACTGTTAAGCCAATTATCGAAAGGAGTCATTTCGGTCAAGCAATTTTAAACCATCAAACGACTATAGACAAAGACGATATGTTAACAAGCGCTCCGCAAAGCTGCTCTTTAGAGATTAAAACCAACAATCTCTGTCTGCTGGGTTACTCGAAAAGCTCACTTTTGAGAAATGGTTGCGGGTGGTGCTCAGAAACACATGGCGGAGAACTTTATCATCATAAATTATGCACGGAGGGCCAACGCATCTCTCGAATAAGAGCGGCCATGATACTGTGCAGAGTATCCAAAGAGGGAAAACACATTGTCCCCATTTGCTAAACATGGCCTACTTAAGAAGATCTATTGCCTGGTGTAGATGAACGAGTGAACCCAACTTCATGATCCATCTCTAAAATTATAAGTCTCGAGGAACAAACAATTGACTTTCAAATGAGGTAATTTAATCAGAGAATATAGTAGCACACAGGACTCACATGTAGCGCAGGTGGGGGTTCTTGGCAAAGGCTCGCGATTGAATCGTACGTAAGTTGCAGTTCACGATGTTCCTGGAATGGAAAAGACAAATAAACATGTATTAATTAATGTTTTGATCAAATGTTGCTGGAGTTTAAGGTGAACATTAAAATCTTGAAACACATCCGGAATTATAAAAAATGCATGGAAGTACAGAATATATTGACTTTTAAAGCCATTTAGTTAAATATATAATTAACAGCTTCCCATAAATTAATCTCACTGTTTGAAAACAACTTAATTTTCATACTCAAAAATCAAAAGAACATGCGGATGGACTTCAGCTGATCATTAATTTATGTCTGATTCTAGCTTTTTTCCCCACATTTTTTTTTTTAAGTTTGTTTCATCTGCGCATTAAATGTTTATGATAAATACTTAAAATGAGTGCTTTGGAAAAACTTGAGAAACTCTAATGCTACAGTGGGAAAAAAAACACCTGTGGCAAAGGACAATTAGGTTATGCTAATGTCAAATGTTGCGCTAAGTTACTCTGATATACCTTTAAGGTTTTGCGAAAAGATTTTGTGTGTGCAAATCATAGGTCTAAGAGGAGGTGAGATGGTAGTAAAAAAAAGTGGAAGACCAGTTCATGTTCGTCATTTTAAATGGATTTGACAGCAGCTAGGGGCTAAACGGCCTGCTAATTGCCTAGCCGTCTCGCAGCAGTGTCAAAAGGGGGGAATGTGGAAGTAAAAAGGGAAAAAACATCATCTAATCTTCTCTTCCAGTCTGCCTCCTCTCCTCAAGTAACATCATTAAGGGCAGAATATCATCAAGAGCCTGCATCCTTGCTCCTGGAGTTATTTACGCTGGCAGCTGGAATCAATTATGTATATTGAATGCATTTTTTTTCATTGGCATTTGTGAGATGTTTATTTGCACGAAGCACTCTCCGCTCTTGTTATTAGGGATGTTTGCGTGAGCGATTACATCAAAGTATTTCTTTAAGCATGAGGTTGAGACTTGAGCCCGGATGAACATGATATTTAACATGAATAATCATCAACTGCCAATTCTGAATCGCGAACGGTGGCCTGAACGGGGGTCTCAGAGCAGGTGGGACTAATTCTGAGGAAGATAATTGAAGACATGAGTTTGCCCAATAAGTTATTTACAGGATGGATTGTTTAGTATGTAACATTCGGCCTGATTAATTTACAGCATGTGGTTAGTTATGGATGTATATTCCCAATTTGCTGCTCATTAATAGTTAGTAATAGCCTGTGCCCATCCATTCTTCCTTTGATGCTACATTCATTTCGCGAGCAAAGGTTAGTCTGGCCAAGCTGCTGTTTTAGAGCATATCGGCTCCCAAAAAAGTGGGAACCATTGAGAATCGTGCAGCCTGTATATTTCATAGTGGCACAACATATTTTACAAATTCCACTTTCTAAATAATCAAAGTATAGTATGTCTACTAATAATTATAAAGAAATAAATTAGGTTTTACCGATGCGGACACAATAGAAACGATGCACCGCAATACATATGCCAATTTTAAATCTTTAAGCCGATGCACAGAGAGAATCAGGGAATCTTCCCATCCTTAATATGTTAATAATAGACATTATAAGCAATGAGTTGATAGTGACAACTCTCCTCTATACCAAAGTGTTAGTAAAATTTAAAGTGACAGATGACAAAATTGTGGAATGCTTTTAAGAAACAGAACATTATCAGTAAAGTTAGCATTCTTAGTGTCCCTTAAAGGGACAGTTCACCCAAAATTTACATTTTTGTAAAAGCTGATCTTCTGACGAAAACGTACCTGTGGGCAGTGTTGGGAGTAATGCGTTACAAAAGTAATGCATTACAGTAATAAATTACTTTTTGCTGTAACATAGTAGTGCAAGGCATTACTAATCAAGTTTCAGTAATATTTTACTCGGTACATGTTCAGTAATGCTTGCATTACAACACACTTTTAGCCGAAATTGTTATTGTTCAAAAAACAGCAAGACACAAGATATTAACGTATAAAAAATGCCTCAAGTCAGCTCTATTTTCTGTTCCTTGTCAGTTATTATCCATGTGTGGTGTACAGATTTGTAAAGGAATACTAAAGGACAGCTTGTAATAAATATGTGTAGAGCGATTTATTTAATTCATCTCACTCTCGCTGACGTAACATTGTATGTGAGACGTGGTCAAGTGAAGTGTATTTAGGGAAGGTTTTACAGGAGTGTCGTGAGGCTACTGGCCCAACAGTGAAAAGAGTTGCATGATTTCGTCCTCTGTGTTCCAGGTCTGAGGCTCGCACTAGCCAGTGGCCCGAGCCAGTCTTTTTTTTTTCCTTCTACCAAAACAGCTTATACTGTTTCATCTAATTAAATCCTTCTGTTTTGTGTGTATAAAGATGATAATAATAAGGTTCATCAGAGGAGATGACGAGTCAGCAAATGTATCTTTGTGACTCACTAAATAATTTAAATATCTTCCTACTTTTTTCCTCAGACATATTTATGGTAATTATGCTACTTTTGCTGATCCTGTGACAAGTTTTAGTCTATTTTGTGTATTTAAATCCAGAACTCTTTAGCTGCGCTGACGGCATGCTCTCTGTAGTTATTTTGGTGAAAGTAACTTAAAAGTAATACAGGAGTATGTAATGCATTACAATTTCAAATCAGTAATATTGTAATGTAAGGAATTACTTTTAAATAACAGTAACAAGTAGTATTTCATGTATTACAGTTTGGAAGTAACTGGCACAATACTGCCTGTGGGA
>JAUCMT010000059.1:6465942-6479114 GCA_032357475.1 Enteromius thamalakanensis
TTTTTTTTATTTTTTTTTTTTTTTTTATATATATATATATATATATATATATATATATATATATTCAGCTCTGTAAAAAAAATAAGACACCACGGCAGAAAAATCTATTTATTTTCTTTTTTATTCTTAAAACTTTTAATCTCACCAATACACCACCAATACAAATCAATGCACGTTTGTTTATTAATAATTAATAAATGAAATTTAAATTAATAATGTAAAATACAATTAAAAGCTAAAAATAAAAACAGAAAAGAAAAGCACCTGCTTGGGAACCAATGACTCATTTTCTTACAAAGAAATCGTAAACAACAACATTTCTTAATATATATATATATATTCTTGTTATTATTGATTTTATATATATATATATATATATATATATATATATACAGTATATATATATATATACATATATATGTACAGTATGTTTCTTTTTGGGTGATAACCGCATTCAAAACTACTGGAACACTTTACACAGGAACCAGTGAAACTCAGGTAAAAATGACAAAAATGACTACGTATGGAAACCATATTTAGTATGAACTCCATAAGCCCACCCCTGGTTTAAAGAGCTGTGCCAGTGCAAAGACCTCAACCCAGCGGGGCACAGAAATGACTGAGGTGACACTGCAGATCTGAAAGGCATCAGACACAACTTGCACTGCTTCTCAAAGCCATTTTTCAGCTCGAAAGAAACACAGTGCTTTTTTTTTTTATTTATTTTTTTGGAGCCGGACCCCTGCGGCAATCCGTGAGGCTAAGCCGATGAGTGCGCTTCAGCCAGAGATGGAAGAGAAGCCACAGAAAGGTGCAGAAGAGCCGAGGGAGGTCGTTTGGCCTTTTCTTTTTTCTCCCTCCATCTCTGCCGCCCCTGATCTCAGCGGTGAAGCCGCCCACTCGCTCGGCTGTGCTCTGGAACCCGTGGCTTTCAAGACTGGTTTTGAAACCACAGACAGAACAAGCCGCCTACGTGCAGCCAAAAAACATCCCTCGAAAACTTTATCTATTTTCCTAAAAAAAGGCATTTAATCGTAGTAGTTCTATGCTGTAAAAGAACAAACCTAATGATTTCCAGTAAACGGTGGCGTGTTCGGGAAACATCACAGAAAAGGGCTCATACAAACATGTACGCTGTGTATATTAGCATATTGCTTTTATCCCAGCGCCGCTGTTCTGGATCAACAAGCCCTCAGCAGCATGAGGTACGGCCATATTGTGCTGACTCTGCAATTTATTCTAATCTGACCTGGGTTGTAAAAACAAGCACATATCTAAAAGCAATGATGCAATTCCAGCTCGTGCTTTATTCAGTCTGCTGCACTATATATTCCCGCTTTAAGAAAAAAACTTGTGTTTACCAGATGCACACGACTGCTAGCTACAAGTTATAAAATACGTAACCCCTTAAGGAACGTGAGGGAGGAAAAAAAATCAAGCTGGGTAAAAAAAAAAATTCAATGTAAATTTATTTTATTTTTTTTATCTTTTGTCAGTCTCACGACACGAGCAATTTGTACATATTCGTACGAGGTGCCAAATTTGTGCCAATTCGTACTAATTCGTATGACCTCACTCGTACGATTTCGTACGTTTTGTCTAAAACCACGTGATAGGCAGGTTTAGGGGCGGGGGTATGTTTAGGTTATTCGTACAAATTCATATGAATTGGCATCTCGTAAAATATGTACGATTTAGAATAAATCGTATGAATTCGTACTAGTGAGGTCGTACAAATTCGTGCGAATTAGTCACCTCGTAAAATATGTACGAATTGCCGTGAGATCAGGTTGATCAGACAGCTCCGTAATGGAGCCGTCCTACATCTTAGAAGCGGTGCTGCAGCGAGAGCAATCATAACGCACATATGGAACCATCAGCTGTCAAACGCATCAGATTTGGCTGTAGCGCCGCTTTAAGTCGAACACACCTGTTGTTCTCTCGCGAGGCATTTTATATAATTTTATAAATTATAAGAATAATTTTACCATCTCTATCTCTACTTTTGAAATGTTGCGTCAAAACAAAACAAAAACAAAACACAAAACACCAACCCAAAAACCCAAGCCTTTTTTATCATTCAAGATTAGTTAAAATAATGAAAAAGTGCTGCATGTGGGGTTTGAAACATGTTTCTGATTTAACTGGAAATCAGCGATCAGCAGGATACAGATTTGATCAATTAAAACAGTTTGTAGACCCCAATCACACATTATATATCACTTAACAGATTTAAAGCATCACTACAAGCCACTTGTTTAAAGAACTTGGAAGCCCTTGCCGTGTGACGCTGTGTTCAGTGTTTTGTATGTTTGCTAAAAATGGTTTCATCAAAACAAGCTGAGATAATAGGCTTCACCTGTGAATACAGCTGCATCCTCAAAACCATAAATGGGAAACTTTATCTCATTCATAGACTTCCATTAATGTTCGGGGTCACTGTGGGCAGAGAATACTAAAGACGGTCGCCATGGAAACTCTGCTTTTGTTTGAATATTAGCTCAAAAAAGAAACACAAACTTCAGCTTGCTCTCAACAAGAAAAGGTGAAAATAAAAACACCTTAGTTTTCGTTTCGTTTTCCTTAGTTTGGGCTGTTAATTAATTATAAATAAAAATAAAATTAACTAATATGACATTTTGACTAATTGTTCATATTAACTAAAATTCAGTAGATATTTGAGCTGGGGGGGGGGTTAAGTTAATAAAATGCTCTATAAAGATCTTAATGACCTCTCCAAAATATCTTAATTCTCTGAAGTTTGCTTTTTGCCGTAGCATTTCATCTTAATCTACTCAAAGTAAAAGAGTTTTTCATGTTTCCTTTTCATAAACCACGTTTTATTAGTATAGTTTCAACTAGAGGTTATTTCCTCATTTTTCAGGCAATGCTTTATGAAACACTGATGATGAAATGGAAAAGCCTCATCATAAAATGAATCTCTCGTGAAGTTGAAATGAAAATGAAGCTCACGTCTCTGGAGCCAGACATATAATTCTCTGCTTTATAGATGCTCATATTACAAAAATAACTCACAGAAAAAAGAAAATTGTATTATCATTTACTCTCACCCTCATGTAACGATACATGATGATGTCAGACAGGATGTTTGCACTCTTCTTTTGTCTTTAAAGAAACATAAGTAAATTATATTTTAGGTATAAAGTAGTAGTAGAAGTTAATGCTGAGGGTAACTGAATATAATTATGTTTAACTTATATGCATTTCAATATTATATGTATATGAATAATACACAGATAACTAATACAATAAAACAATTAAATATAATTGTTTGAAATTAATTAACATTATATTATATAATAATATGTATTTAAAAAGAAGAAATAGGATTACTTCCACACCATAATACTAATAAAATGCAATGTAATTTATTATACTAAATTATAATCAAACAATATTACTATTGAAATTATGATACTATAAAAAACTACTACTAATAATAATAATAACGACTAATCTATTTCTTCTTACAGAATAAATAAATGAAGTAATTACTTAATTTTAAAATATGAGATAGGTAACGTATTGTTTAATCATTAAAATACATAATAAGCAAAAGTTTCATAATCATCATCATCATCTGGAGTTATATTGTAATATAAAACAGTAAAGTTTTTAATTTATTATATTTTATAATATAATTAAGTAAATTTTTATTATTATTATTATTATTACTACTGCTATTTGCAATTATATTATGATATAAATCCTTTTTTTCCATTTTATAATATGCAGTATACTATTACATTATATTTTTATATGATATTATAAAATAGATAATAAAATAAATGTTATTATATGATATTATAAAATAGATAATAAAATATATGTTATAAAATTATTTTATGTTGCTTTATAATATATTATTGTAATGCTTTTCATATCAGCCTTTATGACATAAGAGCAGGAAAATCGTCAGGTTGCTGGAACTAGCAGTTGGTTGGGTTGGCTACAGTTCAGGCAGAGCATACTGCAGGTCTGAGCTGAATGAAGGTGCACAACACACTTGTAAACTGGATTAAGATAGCCTTTTGTTGTCATCAGCATTTCTGTTAACGCTCAAATAGTCCAGAGCATGGCATGCCATAGAGCCAGGCTGTCAGGAGAAAATAGGGGCTCATATCCTTCTGGCGCCAGGCCACATGAGCCCGGCAGAAAGAAAATAAAGGAGCTGCCACTGCTTAGTGTAAAATAATGGGTTTCAAGAACCTCCCATCTGCGAGACCCGATAAATACCGACTGAAAGAGAAACTTAAGTGAGCCCTGCTGAGGGAAGTTATTTGCTATACCCTTTAAATATTAGGCTTTATAGCTTTATGATTGGGTTTTATGAGCTGAAAACTGCATATTTCATCTCCAGGTCTTACATCTTTCTGGTCTTTTATGAGATTTGTATCACATACGCATGTTAGCGTGCAAACCCTGAGTCGGTTATCTCGGAAACTCAATGTTACAAAGCTCTTAAAGTAAGGCTGGATCATAACGCTTCAAATAACACTTTCATATTTATAGTAGTATATTCGGGCCCAATTCAAGCCTGTAGTATTAAACTCCACTACAGTATCATAAATGTCATCAATTTGCTTCGCATCAACAGTAAAGGCCATGACAAAAAAAACCTGGCACAAGGATAGAAACCTGACTTGACAGAAAATGTCTCTCTGAATCCCTCTAACGCAAACTGAACACACAGAGCTTACGAAAAAGCAGACAGTGTGTTAAAGGAATCGAATTCTGTCATCATTTACTCATCTACAAGTCGTTCTGAACCCGCATGCCTTTCCTTTCTTCAGTGCAACACAAAAGAAGCTATTTTGAAGGCTGTTTTGTCCAAAAAACAGCATTGGACAAAAAAAGCACAACTTTAACACACTTCAACTGAAGATGCTCGAAAACAAACAGAAGTGGGATTTCCAACTATCTGTCCTTGTGAAAAAAGCACGATTTAGCATATTTTTAAAACAAGAACTTATTGCAGTAATAACACAAGAGTAAGTGTAAACTTTTTTTTTTCTGACAATCGATTGCATATTACATTATAATTAAATGGGTAACACTAAAAAAAACTTTTATAAATCTTGATTGATGTTAATTTCATCATTTACTGATACATACAACATTTGCTAACACGATCTAACAATGACCAGTTGTATTTTTATAAACTAACAATGAAAGAGATTAATAAATATAGTAACAAATGTATTGCTAATTGTTAGTTAATGCATTAACCAACAATTACAGTACATTTACATAAACGTACTATAAAGCGTTACCAGATCTACTGTAAGTGAAAGAAAAGTTTCTTTTGTTTAGGCAATTTATATCTAATTATTTCTAATGAATTCTAATTAAACTTGTAAGTCACATTTAAATGAATAAGTAATACGATGTAATTTATTATCATGCTTTTAGGAACTTTACATTGTCAAAAAAAATTAACAGGATAACATTTTAAGGGTTTAGCAGTACTTATAACACTACAATTAAATTATAATCATAATTATAATCACAATTTTTAAACAATTTAAAATGTGCTTGAAATCCTTTCTTTTAAAATTATTATAAAACGTAATTTTTTAAAAAGTGTACTTAAGAACGGTCACAAAAACATACACTTTCATTCCCTTAAAAAATATTATCTGAAGGATACACTTAAGATTCACCTCTTTTGTCTCTTTTGCAAACCCTTACTTTTCTATGTATTCCAACCATATTCACTGAAACCTAGCATGTAAGCACAAAACCACTGTGTCAATAAGCTAAATTGTCCAGCTAACAGAAGCACACTAGCATTACGGCTTTTTTTACTTTCTCTCCAATTTCCGAGATAGGTTTGTCAATGTTAACAACGCTGCTCTTTAGTCACTTTTAAGTCTAATAATGTGTCAGACACCATAGTGGAGCTTGTTGGTTGTCTCGGTGCCTAGCGGGCCGTGATTTATTTGAAGTCCTACTTCAAACGGTGGCTAGCCTCTGGTGAAGCTAATATATGCAATGTCCAATGTCATTGTGATTTTTACAGACTGGAAATGAGAGCTGGCATTAGCGTCCTCCTGGCCGAAGAGTCCCGTTCAGCTGTAGCTAATGTTTTAGATTAACACTAAACCCAATTACTGTTTTAGGCCGGAGAAATCAAAGAAACGTGTAAAAATGCTCTCATTAGTCAGAGCATATGACATTGTTTAATCCTCATTAAAGACTCAGTGCCTCCTAAAACTGTTTTAAAAAAACTATGGTAAGATGTAAAGAGCTTCCAAGGCAATAATTTACTGCAGTATGTCACAAATCTCCATGACTTTATTCACCACTCAAGACCAGCTGCCATAATAGGAAATGAGAGGGCACTGATCATTGAACACTACTCAAAACACTTCATTGTCTTTTTATGAGGTTCAAAAAGCCTTTGAAATTAATAAACGTCGGTTTTAATGAGTTCAATGGATCAGCGATGTGTGCATGTCGCAAACACAAGCGCACACGGGGCCTTCTGTTGTCGTACTCGCAGCCAAATGCACGCAGTCTCTGGCAGTCAATCCCACCCAAGTCTCAAACCGCTTAATCAGGCCTGTATTAAAAGTGCAAACTGATCTTACGCAATAGATCTTGTTTAATAAATGTGACGGAGCTAATGGAAATAAACCATTTAGTCACTAGGACGTGTCTGACTGACAATAATTTAGCAAAATGGTATTGCTTTGCATCTGGCACGTTTTGCGACACTTGCAAGGTCCAGTGTGCGGCACAAAAGAGTTAATGCTCTTTCACATTTAAACTATACCTTAATCCGAACCAAAATAACTGTAGCAAGATTTCTTACAAATTATATTACTTTGATTTTCTTTCACATTTCGCAACACTTTCCAAAAGAAACATGTCCTATGAGTGCAGTTTAAAGACTGTTGGGCTTTTATTCAACGTACTGTATCAGCTCAGTGTTATTACATTGAGCGTTGTATGCATTGTGAACCGTTCCGAATCGTCCAATGAGTACTCTCATCCTCATAAATCAATTATGTGCACAATATATTAATTAGTTCTGTTGATTTAATAAATTGTGAGCACAATATATTTATTTGTTCCCTTGACTTACTAGATCATGTGCAGAGTATACTAATTAATTTCCTCGATTTACTAAATCCTGTGTACGATTTACTAATTTGTTTATTTTAGGTAAAACATAATCAGTAGAGTCCACCTATACTCAGTATGCAAAGTAGATATCTCTCACTTAAAATGATGCCATGCAACTATGCAAGGCTTTTGAAAATATCTCTTTAACTCCTTCCCAGCTCAAAATAAAACCTTATTTAATGTGCATCTGGCCATGCCCTGCCATAACGTTGTATAACATAACATATAATAACATAAACATGTCATACATGTCATAACATAACATGTCATAACATGTCATAACATGTCATAACATAACATAACATAACATAACATAACATAACATAACATAACATAACACAGAAGCAACATAACATAGCATGTTTATGAGAACGCATACGCGGACAGGACCCAGGATACGAATAATTGATTATATTGTGCACACAATTTACTTAAATTGAGGGAACTAAATATATTGTGCGCACAATTTTTGTGAAAAACTCTTCAGGACTTTTGAATGCTTCTAATGCTTTATCATGTTTGAAAACAACAGACTGTACCACTGACACTGAACCCTACCCCAAACCGTAACACGTTGTATTTTTTTGTAACTTCTGTTTCACGGAAATCATATGCGAACGCTCCACATCGTAAGTGTACCGGGTGAGGTACTGAGCATGTTTACATATATCAAAAAAGGCATAGAGCTGGTTAAAGGTTGAGGTTTAAACAAAATCGTTTAAGGAACAACAAAGAACAAGTCTTTACCAATCAATCAACCAGATCATGACTGAAAAGTAATAAAAGTTGGTAATTCACTGTCTTTAGAGTTCATTTCAGCTACAAACTGCAGTGAACTTTACAGGTATGTACTGTAAATGTAAGATGAAACAATTATTTCTAATGAGCACAGGTTAGAATTAATGCATCTGTGGTGCAACACGTGTTCTGCAAAAACGGATGAGCATCTACACTGTGAGGTGGCCAATAAGTGCCATGAATTCAAATTCCAACAGGGCTCAGCTGGAAAGGTGTCAGATTGCAGCATTGAAACTGACGGATTTCAGAAAGCAGTCTGCAAATTTCTACCTCTAAGGTCATCTTGACCTGTCTGTGTCACAAAGCGAGCTATAAACAGCAAGCTAACATGAATAAGGCATGACGACCCCTTTCATTTCATCCGTCGCGGAAGCCTTAAGCGCCTCGCAGTTTGTGTCCAATATCATCAGTATTTTCCCTTACCAAGGCCAAGCGTTTCCTGCCTCCAGATCGCAGCGAGGGGCAGAGAGAACGATCATGCGCCTCGTGCATGTTTTTTAGAGTGGTGGGAGGACGGAGATGAGTCATAAGTGCAGACATGATCACGGCTAGAAATGTAAAGGAACCCATCTGGAGCATCTCATGGCCGCATATGCTTATAAGTTGTTGAAATAGGCAGACTGAAAGAGCGTGTGATTGAGAAGCTCCCCAAGTCAGCTCGTAACTGCGTGCCATGATTGAAAGCCCACCGACAGCGCCTGGACACCTTTAAATGATTGATCGCGCCTCCAGACTAACAAGAGGACCTCGTCAGCGCTGTGTAAGCTTAGATTTGATTGACAGCTCCACCGGTGCCCCCACTTGTCTCCCACCCGTGACCACACCGATCATTACCTTTATGCTGCAAGTAGGCGGACTGGTTGCACTGTGCAGAAAAAGGGAGGCAGAAATCGGCATCTCACTTCTTCTAAGTAATGAATAAAGTCCACCAACCAGGTCCCCTCATGTTAGCACCAAGGGCATCGCTAGACTCTTTTTACTGCCCTAGTAAAACGCCACTGTGCCCCCCAGTAATACATTATTAATTAATTATCATGTCAATGAATATTTCTGAGAATATTTCAGCAAACAAATCGTGTTTTTCTATGAGCTAAATGCCAGATTCTCAAAAGTCTCTACACTGGCAACAAATTAAGTTCAGTTACAAAATATTACTACTGACATGTAAGGCTCTAAACGGTATAGCTCCTGCCTATCTAACCAAGCTTCTATCGTTGTACAATCCATCATGCTCTTTTGGTAGTACCTAGGAAAGCAAAGTCTACTAAAGGAGGTAGAGCTTATTCACAAACTCTGGAACAGCCGTCCTGATAACGTTAAGGGTACAGACACTCCGTGAAAGTTTAAATCTAGACTAAAGACAAGACCAAGCATTCACATAATGTACTGTATATCATAACCTTGTACTTCATTTAGCATATCTGCACAACCACTTTGATGAGTCCATGTTGACCCTGGAAAAACATAATTAGCCAGATTTAAAGAACCAGGTTATAGTTTTTGTTATGTTTAGGCTTACAAACAGTGTTTGGTGATTGTACATCAGTGTCAGTCATCTATCATTAAATATGATTTTAGGGTAGGTTTAGGTGTAGAGATATTGCCATTGGATTGGCATCCCAATGTAACAAGGAATTACAGAAGCTGCATTAAAGATGACCAAACACACACAAAAAAGAAGTAACTATTAAAAATAACTAAATAAAAAAAAATACTGACCGCATTACTGCCTTATAAAATAATTGACTACATTACAAATCCTCTAAACTAGACTGGCTGCTTCCAGTTGCCTGATCAACGACTGCCCTTTCAGCGTCAAACACTTACATTCCACTGAACAAGGATCAAAACACACTGATTATATCCCTCGTACATAAATACACACACAGTAAACCTGGCAATGCAATCACCCTTGTTAGTGGCCACTGCAGAGATGAGGCATGAATTTCAGCATAAGACGTTCTTTTCAACTCACAGCTCCAGAAAGCAGAATGAAAAATTGCATTTCATAAACTCAATCTGCCCCGTTATTGCTTTATGGCATGTGCACTAAATCCTCTATTATGTGGATCTTAAGGTGGCACATAAATTCCATACATTACTGCGTGTTATTTTAGATTAGGGCGGCTGCAATAACACATCCTCAGGGCTGTCAGAGACATGTTTCTCATTTCCCATATTTTATCAAAACGCTGCACACCAGATTTAATTCTTCTGAATAGAGAGACAGGCCCAATAATGTCTGTTCACATTATGTAAAGCATGTCTAAGTGATCGACATGGGAAAGATATGATTATGCTCAGAACATGTCTAGGTCTCGATTCAACAGGAAAATAAAAAGTCTGCATCTCAATGCGGTCACAGCACAATCTGCACATTTTCTTATATAATATCGCCCAGGATTGGCCAGATTTGGTTACTACGCCCCTTTCTTTGTTCTTGTTCTTTCAAAATGGGCATCGTCTTTCTTCTCTTTCCTCACAGTCGTCTTATTGTCGGGTCTTGTGTGGAGCTGTTTGGAGGGGGCTTTGGGAGCCGAAGGGGGTTCCAGCGCTTTAAACTAGATTAAGCCGTACTCACGACACTCTCTGAAGACTCAGTAAACATGTGGGAATAACTGCCACAAACACCCAGTTCACAGTGACTTGAAAGGGTACAGATTACATGAAAATAAAACGAGTGGAGTAAGGATTTGGGATTAGGGGACGAGTGAGCCGTTTGAGGTTTTTTTTTTTTTTTTTTTGATAAAAGCTGTCAGACTTTCTCAAACGGAGAAATTGATGTTTGTGTTACAGGCCAGATGTGTATGGCATGTGAGTTTTTCTGCTGGTCTTTGGTGACTACCTCATGCTAAGTGGGCTTGGAGTGCATTTTAGCCGAGTGGCACATCTCATTGAGATCAAGTTAGCTGACATGGCCACCAGTATGCAGTGTTGTGGACTAAAGGCTGAATATAACCGAAATGGGTTACAAGAGTATGACCATGATAACTTTTCTTGACTCATTATAATCACACTACAAAATAAGACACTATTTTAAAAAACTGAATTTAACTGAATTAAATGTGAAGGTCTATTATTACTCAAACAGCAGCATTTCCATATATTTTTTGCTGTTTGTTTTTATTATAATCATCAACATTATGTTTAGTATTATTATTATTATTAATAATAATGATGATGATGAATGCATTTTATAAGCTATATTTGAAGCAGAAGTACATTTTCATATTTATTTAATTATTTTTGAAGATATTTATGCTAATATTTTTAAATATATATATATAAGTAATAAAATGTAAAGAACGTAAAGAAATTTACTACATAAATTATATAAATTAATTACTTTAAATAATTAAATAAACAATGTGCTATTATTTTCTGTTGTATTATGGTTAATTTAAAAAAATAACTGAATGTACAGTAACAAGGCTATAAGATGTATTCTTTTCTGACTAACTCTATTAAATTAAATGTTATTATTTATTATTTATTAATAATTTTGCAATTTCTTTTTAATAGTCATATTATATAAGTGAGCATGCAGATAGATCTAGGTCCTTTAAGTTGGTGAACTGGTACTGTATAAAACCTGATTCAGGAGTGGCTACTTAGTTCACAATCTCAACCTGAGCGTCATTCTCCTCTCCGAATGTGACGAGATAGAGCACAACACTGTGCCCTGTCAATAGCACTCGCCAGAAATAACTTTATGAATAATGCAACACAGGGTCTGCCCTCTTCTTGTGCAAAGGCCCCCGAGAGAGGGGGGCTTTGACTCGTCTCTTTCCCACCATGGTGCACATACATATACACACACATACTACACTAGACATACCTTTGGGACAGAACATACAGAATGTACAGAATGTACAGAAGAGGGTATACAGAAGAGGGTCTACACCACCACCACCATGTAGTTCTCTCTACAAGCCTAGAAGCACACACTCTTCAATTATTTCACAGACAGCTGTGAAATCATCATGAGCCGCTCCGCCCCTGACGTCTCCTCACTGAGCAGCTACATGAGGAACTGCTCGCTCTCCATCTTCCTAACTAATTCTGAAAGGTAGAAGCAGGGATGAGACGGGCAGGGAGCACATCAGGGTTCCGCCATCATACCCCATGTGTTCTTCACCCGCTGATGGGAAATAAAGCATGCAGGTTTTCTGGCAGACGGGATCTTCTCATTTTGAGCAATTCAATTAGGTGGGATAGACAGATATGGGGTCGGACTTAAAGACATGATCCAGGGGCTCGGCTCTTTCTAAAGGGTATTCGGAACAAGTGGGGGGGAGGGTGCGTCTTTCAGCGAGGAGAATTAAGGAGACATGCTCAATCCCTGAACTCATCCACTCTCGAGAGATGATTGTCGAAATCTCTCATCTTTCTTTCTCGCAGTCTCTTGCTCTCGACAGACCTGCAATTAAAGCTTTGGAGCAAGAGACACCATCAGCAACGGCTTTTGAATTTAAGCTAGAAATGCCTAGCTCCTTACAAATGGCGACACAAAAGTCTGCCATTCAGAACAAATGTCAATCAACAATTGATGTCTTTGTTAGTTTTGGTGCATTTGCTTCTGAAGAATTGCATTTACGAGTAGAATGAGCACTATAAAGTCATAATAAGAGTGGGAAACTCTCTTTGAGCAGCAAGTTTGTGAGTGTAAGAAAATATGGCAGTACACCATATATGCAGCAGTAAATTTGTTAAAATGTTTTTATTTATTTTTTACAATAAAAAAACTGTTAAACCTAGAAATTATGTTTTCGTAAATTTAAGATGGTGTTTTTGTAAACAATTTATTTGGGAAAAAAGAATAACTGTTGGAGCAATTGTCAGAAAATGGAAGAGGCTAATGATAACTGTCAATGTCCCTCGGACTGGGGTCCCACTGAAGATCTCTCCTCGTGGGGTATCAATGATGCTAAAAATGGTGAAGAATGGTGAAGAATCAGCCCAGAACTACACGGGAATAGCTGGTTAATGCCATGAAAAGAGCCGGGACCATGATTTCCAAAGCTACTATCAGTAATACACTAAGACGGCATGGTTTAAAATCTTGCATCGCACGGAAGGTTCCCCTGCTGAAGTCAACCCATGCCCAGGCCTGTCTGAAGTTTGCCAGGGACCATCTGGATGAGACCATGTTTGGAGGAAGAAGAATGATGAGTATCATCCCAATAATACCATACCTACAGTGAAGCATGGGGCTGGAAGCA
>JAUCMT010000059.1:6484398-6501006 GCA_032357475.1 Enteromius thamalakanensis
GTTTGGTTGCCGAAGAAAGGATCCAGCGAGAGCGATCCACAAGATGCCAGTGTCGCGTAGAAGATTACGTCACCGCAGGTTCGTGCAGCGTCGCTATGACAGCCAGGTACAGGTACAACTTTTACACAGTGGAAAACCGAACAGAGCCGAGCCGAGTCGAGTCGAGTCGAGGCGAGCTGGTACTATGTAGTGGAAAAGCGCCATTAGAGTATAAAAAAAAATGATTTAGTTTTTAGTAACCTAGAAAACATTGTTCCTTAAAACTTTTTTTTTCAACTTGGATTGTGTGGATTACATAACTACAAATGAATAAATGAATAACTGTGTGCTCTAACTTTAGGAAGCTGTGTATAGCCAATCAGCATAGAGTTCACTAGACTGAGAAGGGACTGCGGGCGTCTGTGGGTGTGCGTCAGAGACTGATTCTGTCTTTCAAGTGCTATCCAGAGTGATCTCATCAATGAAAATGCATCAGATTTAAAAGGTCCGGCATTCTTTATATCAAAAAAGAAAATGGAAAGGAGCACATATATTGCTAGTCCTTTGCAAAAGCAAGCAGGCAGGCATGAAGAGGGCATGCCGTTAAAGACGGCGCTACTGCCTACCTGTGGACGTCTCATCTCTCTAGCAGAGAAATAAACTGCTGCGGATCATCCACACTGTTCTACAGTCTATCAGGCGCTTCATTAGCCATGCAATGAATAAAAGATCAGCGGCAAGAAGGAGGGATAGAAAAAGAAAAAAATAAATGAGAGCAAGGATGGGAGAGTGCGAGGAAAAAGAGAAAATGAAAACGAAGGAAATCTAAAACAGCAGCGGACAAAATTACCTCCAACATGTCGATGATTGAAACCCAAAGCTCCCTACCTCATATTATCCTCCGTCTATAGCGGCGAATATGCTAGATTGGAATGTCACTGTTACTGTTATTCCATTACTTTTGGCTCAATCAATAGTTTTCTATTAAATTAGGAAAAATCGCTGGGATGTACTTGTGTTTCATTAACTTTCATCATTGTCGGTGGCTAAAAATTGCGTTGCTGGCACACAAAAAGAGCTGTAAAAACTGTCCATTTACAATTTTCCTAGTCCTAGAGACAGAAGTTTATTTTTATGTCTTCTAAAGAGGTAAGGGGGCTTTATCGTGTGCTGAAAGGAGAGAGGGATCAATATTTTATCATGGTCGATGACCACTACAAGACCTCTACGGATGTCAAGACAATGGCATTATGACAGATAACAGTTGCATCATGCAAAACCAACCTTGTCTTTCCAACTAACTGTGACAGATAAAACTAAAATAAAAATACGCTACATTAAAAAATAAAATAAAATAAAACATAAAAACCTTGCAGCAACAGTTATATGACCTGGTTACCCAAAATATCTCCAAACCTACATTAAACAGTCATGTGACCTTGAGATCTCTGGCTGTCGTTCTTACAACTGAACGCATTCAGCTAAATTTAGGGAGCGATTCCCCATCAAACACGCAAACAGAAGTGTTCTCGGCGTGGGGTCTGACAAAGCGCTGTGTAACTTATTTGTAGAAGCAGCAGGAGGGGGGGGTGGCATGCACATATTTTTGCACCACACTGTTTCGACGCAACAGCGGCCATCATTTTGCCTCAACTTCCTACTGTTATTTAGTGTCACGTATAGCCAGCAGCTACAGAAGTCTGGTGAATATACTGAAACTCCCTCTTGTCACATGCTTTTGTTTCATACAATAAAAACATCAAATGATCTTCATCAAATTGTGGCTAGATCTCAGGCACTAAATGATTGATGTTTGACTACCATGATGTAGAGCTTTTAGTTTTATTATTTAGTTTTATCGCTGTTTTTTTATAATGCCTTACCTCAAAACATATGTTCTAGCCTTTCCATTTTTCTTAATTTTTTCTTTTTTTTTTTTTTTTATTCAAATTTGATATAATTTTGTGTGTTATTGTGAATTGTTTTATTTATTTATTTGTATTCACAGATTATTTTATTATACTTAAAAGGCACCCAATAATATAATTTTGTTTTAATAGTAGTAGTAGTAGTAGTAGTAGTAGTAGTATAATTATTATTATTATTATTATTGTTATTATTATTATTAATATATTATATTAATATTTTTACAAGTTGAAATTTATATTAAACCACTGCTAATAATAATAATTTATTACATTCTTCTGTTATTATATTATAATATTACATTATTATTATTATTCATATTTATATTGATGAAATAACAAATATTGATACTATTCCTAATGATTAATAAATTACATAGTACAAATTTATATTATATTATATATATTATAATATCTGAGCATTAAAACCTTTATCATTAGTAGTATTATCTGTATGTTTTTTTATAAAATACTACTTCTAAAAATACTAATAATGCTGCTACTTTACTAATATTACTCTAATATTAATTTACTAATCTTATTACATTACTAATCTTACAATAAGATTATTATTAATAATAATAATAATAATAATAATCTTACTCTAGGTTATTATAATGTTATTATATTAATATATTGGCAATAATTTTACCAATATTACTACTTTACTGATGTTACAATAATAATAATAATAATAATCATAATCTTACTCTAGGTAATTATAATGTTATTATATAAAAATATTAGCAATACTTTTATTGTTTTATTTTATAATTTTATATATGATTTTATTATTGTTGTACTACTACTAAGAAAAGGATTTATTAGTCCTTATTAATGATAATATATGTATGTATTATTAATGCAACTCACTACTACTACAACCACTACTACAAAAAACATAAATGTATTTTTTTCTTTCTCACCAATGTTTATAACCTTTTTCTTCATTTAAGATACAAATGCAGCTATTAAAACTACCTTTAATTGTAAAATTAGACCATGTATGTATGTAAGATCAGCAGCAATGAGGAAGGATATAAAAAATGTAGAACAAATGTATGTATTTATGTATGTTTAAATGTATGTGGTTCTGCATGTCAAATACAAACACAGCTCCACTGCTGTAACTTAATATGCTGATCCATACACCAGATCTCCTACTTCATAAACATGTCCACCTCTGGACAAATTCCATCAACCCCACATAACCAAAACGGCCCATTTCAATGTTACGGAAAGAATCTCGGATCGATAGCACACGGCCCCATTTCAATGACACGCCGGGATTATTTATGACTGAAGGCAGCCACCCAATACAACACGTGAAATGGAAAAAGCGAGCAAAGCCATTATTGGGAAGGTTTTCTGATTAACGTAGCACAGCGAGACCTTGACTGTGTCACGCGTACATATCTGCATCCACACCATGAGGGTCTTTGAGGTTGGCCTGCTCTATATTGATCTTTCTGCCATTATGGTTATCATAAAAAGGGCCTCCAGACACATTATGAACATCGAGGGTCACACAAATGAACGCTTCCCATTACTGTACTCTGGACGGTAGCGGGTCAGTCCATGCCAGCTCGCCCCAAGATCAGTCACATGCTCCTTTAAAATCCATAATTTGCACATTAGCAAGAGCTTTGCATTCTTTCGGCTGTTTTAACGGCTTGTTAAAAGCCTGTGGTGTCTAAAATATTGAAAATGATAATGTACATGACGTGCTCATTCATGCGTGAGCTTACATCACCAATATCATAGCCTAATGATAAACAAAAAGCTTTTTAAGCTCTCAAGGTCAAAGAGAAAGTCACAAAAGAGATTGTATTAATACTAATACACGGTACAATGACAGAGTTTTCTAGGTTAAGAACGGCAAACAACCATTGCTGAAAAACACAGACAAGTTTCCTTTTGATCCGACACCTAAGGCTCTCAGAATTGTCAAATTGCACCTGTGCTTCTGTAAATAAAACAGGGACTTTGCTTAGACTTCACAAGGTCTGTACCTAGCAAACAAGTGCAAAAGCTTTCCTTTTGTCTTTGAAAAGGCCTTTAAGCCAATAAGCCTGTCTTCCAAATAGTTTTCAACAAGAAGTAGTTTTGTTATGCACGAGGTCAGTTTGATTTTCTTGCAAAGACGACAGAGCTAGCAATTACTAAACCTAGAGCAGAGACAGAGAGAAGCTGCGCCGATTTTATTGGATTGTATATGCTTTTCCCAAGTAGTTTAGCTTCTGGTTGTTAAACCATGTAAAATGAGATTCAGGTAATTAGAATAGAATAAATAGGATAGCTCATTTTTAAATCAATGGATGGTTTCCTTTAACCCTCCCTCGTGCTTTTCTTAATGTCCTTTAATGTTTAGTTGAGAATGACTGTGAATCTTGTGTTTTGGGTCTTATAGAGGCCAATTCTGTATGCGCCACAAGTAAATAAACAAAAAACTATATTAAAAATAAAACAAAAATGTAAAAATAAAATAAAAAATATATATATATATATTTTATAAATAAATTATATAATTTTTCTATTAAATTTAAGTTTTGGGGGGATATTAAGGGATTTTACCTTTTTATAATTAAATTAAAAACACAAAATAGTTTATAGTTGCAATGCAAGATATTTAGTGATATTAAGGGGTTTAACCCTTTTAACATTTTAGACATTAAAAACTAAATTATTAAGAGCATATATATACATATATACATATATATATACATGCAGCCTTTATGAACAGAAGAAACTTTTTTTTTTTTTGAAGAAAGAAAGAAAGAAAGAAAGAAAGAAAGAAAGTATTTTTTTTTCAAAACCCAGTAAATAAAAGCTGAACATAGTAATAACCGATAGACAGACAGACAGACAGACAGACAGACAGACAGACAGACAGATAGATAGATAGATAGATAGAGACAGAGAGACAGAGAGACATATTTCTTGAATTTATAGTTGATTATCAAGAAACAAGTTTAAAAGACAAAATCCTGAAGGCTGATTTCCCAAGATACAGTTTCTGAGACCCTGAGGTACATCACATCTGTAAAGGTTTTAAACTTGCCTACAGATGTTCATGTGACATCTACAAACCCAATAAATACTTCACGCATTTCATGAAGCCATTGGGAAGCATTTCTGTATCTATACATGTCCATATATCTCCATGACCTTTCTCCCACACTCTGCATTCCAACCAGGACAGGAGACAAAAAAATACTGATGCAAATGAGATCCTCTGGCATTTCCTTAGATACGCCGCTCCGATAGCAACCCTCTTCACCTCTCTCAGCCTCTCCTAGCACAACATATGCAATGGATGATTTCACAGCTTCTAACATGGTTTCCAGCCGCCCCGGCCAGACAGACTGTGCTGAAATTAGCTGGCCTTGCACATGAGCACACCTGCCAGCGTAAAAGACGCCTTAGGAGTCACAGATCGTCAAGCAATACCCAACCAAACAACCCGATCTACAAACGCTTAGTCAACATTTCACCTAGTTAAACGGGAATGAACTCTCGCTTCCTGGTTCTTGCTCAAGAAAGAAAGTTTGATCGTCACATAAGGAGCGTAATTATAGATCCATTTGTGCCCTGAAGCTATTGTTTGATTACCTGAAAGCAGCAATCAAGCAGGCAGGCGAGCGAAGAAAATTGAGAAAAAAAAACCCTTCTTACGCACAATGACGAGCACAACACATCAGTATACACCGTTTGAATTTCCATTAAAATGTTCTTCAATGAGCGACCTATTTTTTCACGCTTTTTCCATCTATCAGTAGGTACGTGACACTGCTGATGGCTTTTATAGGTGCTGATTTGCAGCGCCCGCTTTACTTTGAAAACGCTTTTTGAAAGCTCCGGTGTAATTGAGCTTCAGGGATCTTTCCAAAGTAACACCATTTAGATTCCAGGGAGTCGTTTTCAACGAGGCCTATCCGAAACTGTTGCTAATCCACTCTTTTTCATCACACATGAAATTAGGCTCTCAGACGCCCGTCAGAGACCCCTGGGATGGCTGAATGGAGAATGAACGGTCAGTCAACAATAGCAAGCGACTTGTTTGCTCAGAGAGAGAGTCCAATTTTGTATGTGACACAAACAATAACAAAAAAGAAAAACATACATAAAATACATTTTTAAAAAGAAATAAATATTAAAATCGCTATATTTCATAGAATTGATTTTGTACCTTTTATAAATACATTTGACATTTTTTAAGCAAAATTAATGTTTTTGTTGTCATCTAAAATCAGATATTATAATAAAATATGACTCCATCAAGTTAATATCAACACCTGTGTTAGTCGGCAGTAACAAACTGCACAATATTCTTATTGAATCTTTGATAAAACAGAATAATAAATAAAACATCATTTAAAATTTAAAATGCAATACTCTTTCTAGAAGTCAGAACACTCGAGATTCTTTCTTTTTTTTATTGACTTTACTGAGCATTTTTTGTTGGTTACATTTAGAGATCTGGTATGCTGTTCATATTCTGCCTATGCATTATGACATTCCATTAGCAAAATAAAAGAATAGTGCTGCTAATACAGAAATACCATTATTGAGAGTACAAAAAAAGACAATTAGCGTAATGGATAGGCTTGATGAAAACAAATGAGCAACACTAAGAGTACTCGATTACTCTGATGCACAACGAAAAGAAGACTACAACAAAGCTGGGAGGGGGGGGTGACCATAGATTGTAAAAGCTGCAAGCATTACAAACTCCAATTTGAGTTATTCTCACTCAAAAATGTGCAAAAACTGTAACCACTTGTGATGTCAGCAGATATTATATAGCAGCTCAAATATAAAGTTTAAAAACACATGGTAGATATTACAAATATTACAAGTCTTTTTCTCAAGACCAACATTATTATTTATTTTTTTTATTGTTGGTTTAACTTGACATTTCTCAAACAGAGGAGTTAGCTTTTATGGAAAGTGTGCTTATTTTGTATTTCTTTTTAATGCAACTTGATTATATAAAATGATGTTTTCCCAATACTTTGGAGGGCCACTGTAAATCTGGAAAGCAGTAAAATTCTAAACAATAGATGCTTAATTACACACATTCATTTAGACGCTGCTAAATGAAAAAGCTTCCGTAATAAAGCTATGCTAGCACAACAGAAGTAATTAACTTCTGTTTAAGCTGCAGTCCCAGTATGCAAGGAAACTTTATTGTTTTGCATACTGTACAATTCAATTATTTCTGTTTTCATGTTCTCAGTAGTGAAAAAAATCATGTTCGTAAAACTACATAGAGGCACTGTTTAAAAAGAAGTAGTTACAGTTGTCACTTTTTGAAGTTGAAGTTTTTTTTACATTTCTTAGAAAGTCAGTTATGTTCTACTGTATGCAGACAAATACTTGGTTATATTGTAGCAACTAAATGTAAAGAAATTACTACTTTTATTAAGGATGTAGTAAATTGGTCAAAAATGACAGTAAAGGCATTTACATTGCTGCAGTCTTTTGAAATTTCATCAAAGAATTCTGGAAAAGAGTATCACAGAATATTAGAATGATTTCTGAAGGAACGACACTGAAGACTGGAGTAATGTCTAACAGAAATTCAGCAGGGCCATCATTGATAAATTACATTTTAAATTATAAAAGTTATTTAAAATTAAAATACTTTTTTTACAATACTGCTTATTTTAGATTAAATAAATACAGCCTTGGTGAGCATAAGAGACTTATTTGAGAAATAAACCATAAATCTTACTGACCCCAAACCTTCCCAACCATTTATATCACACTACTGTATATGGGGCAAGTTGTCACATTAGAAACGTGCATTTAAATAGCCGAGATTATACAATTATATGCAATTTAACAGCTCTCAAGCCAGATTTAAACAATGAATAAATGCATTTAAGTGATACTGTCCTGACCTGACATTTATGTAAAAATGTTTCTGTTTTAAGTCGAAACCTAGTTAGTTAATTGGACGTACCGCTAAACAGATGACAACTTCCCCATGTGACAACTTGCCCTGATCTCCTCTAAATGGCCTCCAAGGTTTGGCTCTAATAGTAACACTGAAGCTAGTTGGCCTGAAGGAGAAGAATCACCATCGTTTGTAAATTGGTCAAGGTCGAGCGAATACAATATAAGTGGGTTGATGACTCGTCTGGGAATGCCGACTAAAAATGTAGACCTCTTTTTTCAGGAAAACTCTCAATTCTGCTCCTGAAGTATCCCATATCACATTTTAGATGTCCACCTTTTTGATTTAAATGGTGAACTCATCAGTAGAGGCTCCAAGATTGGGTGTCGAATAAGAGAAACACTCAAAAATGGGCAGCAGAGGATTGGGATCGAGCCAAACGCTGGCCAACTTACAGGAGCTGTCCAGCATCAGAAGGTGCTGAAATCTCTAGAGCTACTGCACAGAATGAAATCTATAAAGCAAACAGCTAGCCAAAAGCAAATAAGCAAGAATGGACTTGTACACTTTAGAGACGAGCTTCCTGATCAGTGCACTCTGGATTTCCAGTTTAGATGCTAGAAAAGGTTACCACTATCCCCTCTAGTGGCCTTAGATAGTGACTGGAGACAGGGCTGTAAAAATGTCTCCCTGTTGAGCTCATGCATCAGTTTGCATGCACTATTACGCAGTTTCCTTGATAGAATGCGATGGGAAAAAGCGAATCCCTCACTAAGCGCTTTAAAGTTGTCATGGCATCTCTTTGTAGGCAATTCCCAACAAAGATTCATTCATGAATTGGGTTTTTATTCACCAAAACATACTCTTTTGTTCTCACTGCTGCGGTGGCACTGACATTTTTCAACTGAAACACAATCTGCCTCCCTTTTTGCACATTTGTAGCTTAAATTATTGATATTATGTAATGAAAACAGACACAGAGTGATAGTGTGTCCAGTGATGAACCACAAGATAGCCCATATGAGGAAAACTTCAAGAGAGAGAAAGAAGAATTGATGACTTAATATGCCAAAACTAATAGCTTTTGCAATTCATGTCATTATTTGGCATCCAAAGCCGGTTGAAGACAGCAACATTAACGTTTCCTTTGCTCCAGGCGTTATTATTTAGCTGCTCAGATCAGCTGAGGGCCATTACGCAGCTCTCTTATTTATCCCAAAACCATCAGAGACCATCAAAAACACCATCATATAACTATTACAACATTAGTGTATCAGTCTCTGTTTACTTATTCGACGTTAACCTTCTAATAGAAGCCAAACACTGGAACATCAGCCCATAAATGAGATGTAACTTCAAAATCCCCATGCACTTGTTAATGTAGGCTGGTATGTAACTGCAAACTCATGCAAAGCTTTTTTTTTTTCTCCCTCTATCTCTCTCGCTCTCTTTAATAGCACAATGCACCTTTGACGAAGCTCACGAATGTGACAAAATTCCTTTTGGGATTCCTGTCTTGAATACAAAGCAGCTTCTATAAAGACTTCTCTCTGTGAAGCCAAAAAAAACAGATGCATTTAAGCTTAGATGTCGCAATTAATTGTCACCAATCAGTTTTTTTATTTTTTTATTTTTATAGTGATTATGTACTTTGTGTATATGGAGTAATCTGTTTCTTTTTATTCTCGATTTAATATCCATTCATTTGCAATCCAACAGTACAACTGACCTTTTCTATTCATTTAAGATCATTTTTAGCTACTGCCCATCATTAAAACCCTTCTAATCATCCCACACACCAACACAAAGCCCGGAGTGAGTGGGAGGCTGAGAGTTGATCTCAATGCACACATGGACTCAACATGTGATGGACACTTGTGCGCTTGACTTACATGGAGGAGATGTTCTCAAACAGGTCCGGGAGGTTGTTAGTGGTATTCCCATCGCTCACAGTGTCCTGTAGTGCCAAAAGGGGAAAGAAATTCCCTTGGTAAGACTCATTGCAAAAGATGCTCGCGGTAGAACAACGGCAGGTCGGTGGGCAGTCCAGCATGGAGCTCATATAATCTTGGAAGATGCTGAGGAGAAACAGGATCCTCCACCAGCAAACGCGGGGTGGGATGGAGAATAAATCCATGTTTCCTTCAATGTTTTAGCTCCTCACTAATGTTCAGCGACAACGGGTATCCGTACGGAGATGCGAGAGCGCGCTCGGATGCGTGGATTAGAGTGAAGGTATGTCAGATCAATGAGATCGCATTAATGTCCCCAAGAAAAGAGGGGGGAAATACTCCGTCAATGTAGAAAGGGCGCAATAATCAGCGGTCCCAGGTTGTCCTCCTCTACGGGCTGCATGGTACAAGCTTCACCGTCTCCTCGGTGCTGTTTGTCGCGCAGTTCCAGGTTGTTGGAGCTCCGGCTTTAAGACTAGAGCGTCAAAGCGCAGTCTAGTGAGTGAGAGAGTGTGAGAGAGCGAGAGAGAGAGATAGGGGGGTCCATGCTCCGAGCATCAAGTCCCACCTACTGGGCAGATTAAAAACTGACGCACCTGCAGAACAGTAAAAGCGATCAGATCAGCACTGGAAAATAACACACTCTGCAACAGGCAAAAACACTGCTGCCAAGCAGTAAGTGCAATGTACAACCATTACGTAACAAATACGGATGTTGAAGATGCTAAAAAAAGGGGAAGGGAAGAAAGTTCTTAAGTTCTAGTCATTTTTGAAAAACAAGATAAAATTATTGTTATGAAATAAATATATATCGGGTAGGCTATGTGACCCTGGACCACAAAAGTCATAGCAGGGGTATGAAGAAGAATATATTTTATACATTTCCTACCACGTGTATCAGAACTTAATTATTTTAATGTGCATTGTTAAGAACTTCATTTGGACAGCTTTAAAAGGCGATGTTCTTAATATTTTGTTTTTTAAATCAGATTCCAGATTGTAAAAATGTTGTAATCGCATCCAAATATTATCCTATCCAAATCATGCATCAATGGAAAACGTATTTATTCAGCTTTCAGGTAATGTATATATATATATATATATATGGTTTTGTTGTCCAGGGTCACATATAGTCAACCTAATGACCAAAATCTAATATTTTAAACACAATAAACACAACATCATGTATATTAATATTATTAATAATAATGACTTTTATTGCAAATTTGCAAACAAATATGTTATATTCCTTAATTTTTTCAACTCATTTTAATTTATATAAGCCATCTATCTAGGCTACAATAAGAATACAATAAACCATTGAGAAAAAAATACTTTTATTTTTTTTCAGCATCTCCAGTAGATTCATACATGAACAACTGATCTGTTAAGTTTTGTTAGCAAACATAAAAGCTTATTATGAACCAAAAAAAATGAAATGGTTATATCTGATAACTTGGCAGCATTGTAAAATTGTCATCAGCACAAACTCCTCAGACTAAATGGGAAAACAGCCCTTTGGGGTCAGAATCATGAACTCTTGTTCTTCTGCCCTGGAATCATCTTTTAACTCAACTGTAAGCTGATCTCTGATGCTCCTGCTCTTTGAACTCTGAGTGGTTCAGAGTCAAAATGTCCTTCCCAACCATGGCCTCACACAATTAATGTGTAACCACTTAGCCATCTGCACATTTAACACTAGCAGCAAGTTTTACTATTGCCTAAGCATAAGATGTATTTGGAGTGCGAAAGCAATTACTATGAGGGCATCCGTTTCCTGTAGGCCACAGCCTTGTGTCTACACTCCTATCCACACCTAGGCATTTCTAAATATGTATGGTGTATTTGAAGATCTACCCAACAAGGAAAAACCAACATGCAAGCGAACTGCTACACAGATTTGACAAGGTTCTTGTAGACATCTGTGGTTCTTGTCATTGGACTTTATTTGCTCTGAGAGTGATTAACTGCGTCTGTATACAGTCTGCGGATAGAGATTCCTGCAAGGATGAAAGTTTATGTGACATTGGTCAGAGAATAAAACAAAAACAGTATGCATTAAACTATCTTACATGAGTAGGATATGAAATGTAAAAACTGTTTATAGATACTGCAAGTTGGTCAGCATATGATATTTATGTGGGTTAACAAATAAATAAACAGTTTGAACCAGTTTATGATATGAATAATATTTATTATATTATAATAAAATGTTAACATTTTTGTTACAGGTATTATGGTCACTTTGGTGATATTTGATGGCATGTCATATATAAATATTAATACACTCACTTGTCTGAGCTATTACTGATAACAGCACAGGTTATACAATGGAAAAGAAAGAAAGAAAGAAAGAAAGAAAGAAAGAAAGAAAGAAAAATGCACTAAACCCTAAGAACACAACATGCATAAATATATACATTTATAAGTGTTTCAATAACAAAGTGCCTTTTACACAACACAGGAAAATAAAAAGAAGTATATAAGAATTTAATATTTATTTTTTTTCAATCTGCCAGATATTATGAAATGGTCAAGATGCAGCGATATCAATGTTTAATTATGAATTTGCTTCTTACAAACTCACAGATTTTCACTTCACAAGATGATAGTTGATGGACTGGTAAGTATATTATTGCGATGGTTTTATCAGCTGTTTAGACTCTTATTCTGACGGCACCCATTTACTGCAGAGCATCCAATAGTGAGCAAGAGATGTAATGCTAAATTTCTCCAAAACTGTTCTGATGAAGAAACAAACTCATTTATATCTTGGATGGCCCGGGTAAATTTTCAAATAAAATTCATTTTTGGGGGGTATAACATGCCTTTAAATTATTGTAGAAATGTTATAATCCTTTTAATTAAAATATTACTTATATTTTATTTATTACTTATAGTAATAATATATTATTATATAATAATATATATATATTATATAATAAAATATTACTTATAGTTTATTTATAAAATATAAATAAACTTGTGCAAAATTCTTTATTTATGCAATTAGTAGAACAAACACACATCCTGCTTCAGTTTTCGTGTAAATGTGTTTTATCTGTTGAGAGCACCGTGGTCTGAATCAAATGAAAGAAAAGAACCCCATCCTTCCCTTTCACAATCTCATTTTTACAGCTCTCTCTGCCTTCTTTTCTGTGACATATGAGACATTTCTGGGTCTCCATAAACGTGACAATGGAACAAATTTCTCATTAAAATTATCATATAATGAGTAATGATGACTGGCACCAGTATCTATTGTTTTTGAAAGTGTCGTAATCCAAAAAAAAAAAAAAACGAAAAACAAAACAAAAACTTTTACTAGACAGGAAATGTTTGCACTGCATAGAACAGAGAAGGAAATGTGTAATGGGCGAAAAGGATTTTCTTTTTCAACAAATTGCATTGATTATATTTTAAGCATTGTTAATCACTTAATTAAAATGTTGAATATGCTATTAGCAGTAGTATTTACAGGACATAATGGTGAAGTACTGGAATGGAGACAAAGATTCCATTTCAATTACATATTTTAATTTCAATAACACTCTAACATTGTAGGGCAAAGCTATTCAGCAAGCCCTGCAATTTATTAACTTTTATGATTAAAAAAAAAAAATGTAAAATTTGTTTTATATAGATATATATTTATATATATATATATATATATACATATATATATACATACATATATAGGAACAGTTTACCCAAAATTTGAATCAACACTCATTTTGACGGCACCCATTCATTATAGAAGACACATGGGCGAGTAAGTAATGTAATATTAAATTTCTCCTTTCTGATGAAGAACCAACCTCATCTAGATCTTGGATGTCCTGAAGAGCAATAAATTGACACATACAGTATGTTTTTATTTTATTCTTTTTAACAAGAAAAGCTAAAAAGCTAAACGCTTAAATAAATGTGTTGTTGTCTGTTCCACAGTATAACATGAAAAAATTATAAAATGACTTGCAAAGCCATTAAATAAATAATCATTACTGATATGCATTTATCATAATGTTAATATTAATACCATAAGTCAAGTTTGATACAATATGTAACAGAGTTTCTCTATTCACCAAGGGATGCATAGCCCGAAGTCTTTCAGTGTGTAAGTATTACACAAATATAGTTTAATACAGAAAAATAATGCTATTAAAAATGAAAATGATGCAATATGACCCATTTTAATGTAGTAGGCCACTAAGACAAATGGAGGAATAGTATGAAATAGTACTTCAGCTACAAATAACCACAGCTAAATGCAGGCACATTAAGCCTCACTTTGTTTTCCCCACAATCGCCAGTGTGGTCACATGATAAATATTTGATGCTGAATCACTTAAAAGGCACAATATGTGAGATTGTTGTAATAAAATATTCAGAAACCACTTGTACAGTGTTATATATTTCATGCAGTTGCGGATTTGTACATTTAAAAAATTCCAGATTTAAATAGTTACCCGTTCCTGTTCATTATCACGTATCAATGACGCAATATCCATGCTATGCTCGGTTTCCGCCGATGAATACTACTGCAACACGCGTGGACAAATGCGGAAGTGGTAATTTTTTATTGTGCATTTCGTTAGCATGGATCACGATTACACTGTCCACAATCCCAAAAACTTAGAAAAAACACAGACTGGAAAGAGACTCCGTTCCCACATGTTTTTTAATAGACATGTAAGCAAATGTACATTATAAGAAATAGTCATGTACAGGTGGTCAGATGATTAAACACATACAAATGAGCTTTTCATCAGTGAACATGATTTGTGAAAAGAACATCTCCCAGTGTTCTATGCTCCGTCATTGCACCATAGAACGTCGCTTTTGTTATTGTTTAAAAAATGCGACCTCTAGTGTCGTTAACTTAAATATCGTGCATTTAGACTTCATCCTACACTAGCTTAACCCAAATTGCTTGCATTCTAGATGAGAAAACATGTTAAAAGACCTGGTTAAAACAGCAAGCAATAGGACACGTAGCTGGAAAGCAAGATATCGTTTAATTCTAAAGCGCATCCCCTTTCTGCAGAAATCAACCATATCTAATTTACAGAGAGAAACATTACTCTTTAGGGACTGGAACATACAGAACCAATTTCGTCTGCTTATTTCTAAACATAAGGGTATGTAAAGCATAAAAGTATTCAGAGAAAAGGCTAAATTAGGTTACCAAAGCAGTTTGTTCAGATCTAAACTTTATTTATGTACTCACTTTTATGCTGTATAGGCTTCCTCAGTTGGCTTAATGGTTCTTTGGAGATTAAAAAGGTTCTTGATGTTACATTACAGATTCTTTAGATCAGCACATTGGTTCAAATATCATTCATTAGCAGAGTAAAAGCAGTTATTTTATTCCTTTAAAGCACCAGCACCAAGATGCAAAGCATATTTGATTTAATGAATCAAAATCGATTTACTCTAATACACATTCTTACTCTTACTGTAAAATACAACAGCAACAATTATTATTATTATTACTTTTATTTACCAATGATTTATCAAAACTATAAAACAATGTATAAAACAATGTTGGGCAATAGATTTAAAATACTACCTTTTATTTAAACAATAATAAAAAAGGTCAGCTATTTTCAACACTTATAATATAACCAAAAAAAAAAAGGTTGTTAAGCACTAAATCAGCTTATAGGAATAATTTCGGAAGGATCAAGTAACAGCTGCTGAAAAAACAGGAATGAATTACAGAAATAAAAATATATTTAATTAAAATATGAAACTTTTCAAATTAAATTTAAACGGTAATAATTTTACCGTTTAAAGCACATTACTGCTGTTATTATATATGTGATCAAATAAATAAATATTAGAAAGTAAATACGATTTTTTTTTTGTTAGCCTAATTAGCCTAATCAAAGTGTTTTTATACTACTATGCTTGTTTTTAACAGTTCTTTTAATTAATAAAAAATTAAAAGTTCTCTCTTACTACCTCCCTAACTTTTCCTCCCCATCATTTAGAAAACCCTCACCATTTCCACCCACTAACTCTGTAACTCATACATACGACACAGCCAGGTGTCTGTTTCACATTGCTCCCCTCTGTCAAAGCACTGGCCTGCCCCATCTTTCCTCATCATGAGAGATACAGAGGAACGGAGCCACAGAGCCGTGGGGTTGAAGCCTGCTTGACAGAGCGGAGGAACAGAACCATCTGTCATTCTCACTTCCTACGTGTTTCCAATGCAGGACCTCTTTCATGAACCATGTGTGCACATACAACATTTAACACTGCGAAACACAACAACAATGGGGTTGCAGTATGCATAAATGTGTCCTATGATGTTATGTGAAGTATTTTTTCCAAGATGCACCTGTGTGCTAAATGTGGGGCTAATGTACAGACAGGTGTGAAATATTACCTAACCTTTCTTTAAATATGCTATTTCTCTCAGGTCAGTTTATGTGGCATTCAATAAGTTGCTTCCTTTTGTCAAAGGGCCAACATCATTTTTGCCCCACGATGTTTTATATTGACAGGAAAAGTTATTTACGTACAAGTTCAAGTCTGAGAAGATTGTGATAAAAACCTTGATCGTATATTTTGCCAGATAGTCTCAACTATCTACCTTTTGAGCAATAAATAAACATGATGTTGTAAAACCACTTGACCTCATTTAGCATTAGTGCTGCAAAACAAGTAATCGCAATAAAATAAGGGAAATTAAGGCAAATGTTAGATTTATTTATATTTACATATAATCATTTTTTATAAACATACGTGTGTGTGTGTGTGTGTGTATATATATATACAGTATCTCACAAAAGTGAGTACACCCCTCACATTTTTGTAAATATTTTATTATATCTTTTCA
>JAUCMT010000059.1:6514967-6525870 GCA_032357475.1 Enteromius thamalakanensis
ATATCTGTCTATTTTCACTATATATATATATATATATATATATATATATATATATATATATATCTATATATATATATCTATATATATGGATGTGTATACATTTCACCCAATGTTACTTATGGCCTTCTTGTTCTACTCAATATGTTTCTTTTTTCCTTGATCTATTTACATGTATCAGGCATAAGAAAATATAAAGGTTTTTATGTCATAATCACACCATCTGTACACATTTTGCAAGTATGAACACATTGCTCATTGAATATGGCATTAGGAAGATGGAATGTGTCAAACATCCTTGCTTCTCATGTGTCAAGCAAGCAAATGGGTTTTCATTGGATGGACCAAAATATCTTAACTTTCATTAAAAATATATTTTTCATTATGTAGTCTGTGTTTAGAAGAGACAAAAGTCTTAAAGGGTTAGATCACCCAAAAATTAAAATTCTGTCATTAATAACTCACCTAAAATGTTGTTTCAAACCAGTAAGACCTTTGTTCATCTTCAGAACACAAATAAATATATTTTGGATGAAATCAGAGAGCCATCCGACCCTCCATAGGCAGCAGATCAACTGAAATAATCCCAGAAACGTAGTAAAAACATGTAAAACAGTCCGTGTGACATCAGTGGATCAACTTTAGTTTCCTTTTAAGGATTTGGAAGACATCAACAAACGCCCAAAGAAAGAACATTTTTGGATGTAACATTCATTTTATGTACATTTTTTGGATTTAAATAAAGCAATATGTAATGTACAGTATAAAAATGCCACTCTCAATAACTTGAAATAGAAATGACCATGTTTTGTTGCTGTTGTTTCTACAGCTCCCGATGGCCTCTCATATGGCGGCTCCATTGGAGAGCTGAGGTCCACTTGTGTTGAGGACTTTCCTCCCGCATTTGACTTCGACTCGTATGTGGAGACGCTGTCTCAAGTCAACGTCATGTACCCAGACTCCCCACCTCAGTGAGTCACATTTTACCTCTGGATGGAGTCTATGTGAATACATATTGTATGTACAGTGGAGGGTAGAGAAGGGAACATGTGTGTGTGTAATCGGGAATGAGATCATTTTATTGGCTGTGACAGAGAAGGCACACTTCCTCTTTAATGGATTCCATTCCACAGTCCTTTTCACAGTCTTTAAAGGCCTCACCATAGCATGAGCTGATAAGCATGTTAAAAGCCAGTTAGAGATGCTAAAGATCGTCCAGAATAATTTGCCATATTTCAACTATATTTCAGTCGTTCCTTTCTCAACCTGACTTAAAGTGTAACTTACACCCATCTTATCAGATTCAAACATTAATTCTTGAAGGGCCTGTTTGAAAATAATGAAAGCTGTTCTAGTTAGATAAGTTCTGGTGTCTGGAAAAGCAGAATTACTCTGTTTTAACACAAACTTTACATACATGTGTTAGCTAAAACCAGAGTAGGACTGTTATTTATGTATGTTATGTATTGCGTGAAAAATTAGGAATAAGACAAATTAATTGGTCAAAAATTTAAAGCGTTGACAGGGAACCAGATGGACCAGGTGTACTGTATTCACTCTTTTCAGCTCTCTGTCCTATTCTTCTTTCACTGTTCAGAAGGTTTCACCTTTAACAGTCCTCCCTCACCCTGTTAGTAAGGTTGGACACCTTCAACTTTTCAGTTCTCCTAACAAGCAGGAATGGCTGATAAATGCCATGGCTTTGCACTAAAAAAGGCTTGGTGTGTTTGATCTAAATGGCAGCTTGTCTAATTGGCATCTTCAAAGAATCTGTCAGTTCCGTTCCTTGCCATTTAGCCTGCCTGCCTTCACACAGCGACCCATAAAATACTCCTCAGGTAGGGGAGCCCATCACAGAGGGTAAGGTGTATTGTTTATAAGACCTCGTTCCAACACTATGATTTTAGGGTGGATAAACCAGATCCTAACATTTGGAAGCAGCTCAAATAGCCATTTCTATTTTTAGCATTTGTTACTCATAAGAGCACTGCAAGAGCAATTTGATTGTGTAAACTAAGGAACTTCATAACCTTGTCATGCAAAATGTACAGGACAGAGGTGCTTGTAGAACAGGTTTGAAAACCACTGTGGTGAAGCATTAAAAAATCAATATCAAATCATAAGCTAAGGTGATACATTTCATAATGACTATGACCGCAGGGATATCTGTAGATCCTGTAGACATTATAACTATACTCTGTATCAAATAACTATGATCTATCCATTTGGGATCTGTAAATTGTATTATTTTATTTTAAGCAAACTCTAAAACCATTATAACCTCCTTTGAGATAGGCTTTATATGCTGATATTTTTTATGACTTCATAATAGTGTATAATCTAAAGTTATTATGACTGTATTAAGAACATTCTTAAATTATGAGCTCATATTGATTTTTGGAATGTATGGCTTTTAATGGAGAAGTAATGAATGTTTTTAAAAAGTCAATGATATTAGAACTTAACTCTTTATGAGGTCATTGTGATATGTATTGCATGAATGTATTATCCTTCTCAACCAACAGTGGTGGCCAACATTATAAGAAACCTAGTGTTTTCTATGTACAGTATCTATTATTTCAAGAGTTCACGCTTTCCTTGTAACAAATAATAAAGCAAATTTGGCGTGCTGTCTGGGGAGCGAGCCAGGAGAACGGCAAACTCCGAATCGTAATGGATAGAACCCTAGTGTGGGCGAGAGTCCGGCGTTCGGCTCGTTCACCGTCTGCCCCCCCAAAAATTTTGAGATGACAGCAGCCAAATTTGAGCGCCCAAAAAATGCCATGAGAGAGGATGCTGGACGATGGAGAATAGTAGGAGGCTGGTTACAATAATAGTATTTATTTTTTATTTTTAGAAATAGGTAAAAAAATTTTACTGGGTTGGCCTGGACATCCAATGACCTGTTGGAGAAGCAGAAAAAAATGTTAGGAGATGGAGAAAAATAATTTTTTTAAATAAAAAACCATGAGAAATGAGGGAAGGTTTTGTGAACTTCGGTGGAGGTAAGGGGATGGGGGCGGGAAAGACTACGCGGAGGCTGGGAGTGAAACCTTCGCGGAGGTTTTGGGAACCTCAGCGGAGGTGGGATAGAGAAGAAGAGCCCTCAGTGGAGGTAAGGGGATGGGGGCAAGAAAGCCTGTGCGGAGGCTGGGAGTGAAACCTTCGCGTGGTATAGGCACCTCGGCGGAGGTAGAGGGAAAAGCTTTTAGCAGCAAAAAGGGGAAGAAACAGGAAGCCTACGCGGAGGCTAGGAGTGAAACCTTCGTGGAGGTATAGGCACCTCAGCGGAGGTAGTGGGAAAAGCTTTTAGCAGCAAAAAAGGGAAGAAATAGGAAGCCCACGCGGAGGCTAGGAGTGTAACCTTCGTGGAGGTATAGGCACCTCAGCGGAGGTAGTGGGAAAAGCTTTTAGCAGCAAAAAAGGGAAAAGAATAGGAAGCCTACGCGGAGGCTAGGAGTAAAACCTTCGCGGAGGTATAGGCACCTCAGAGGAGGAAGGTGTAAAGAAATTATATTACCTTTGGGGTGGTTCAGAGCTTTGCGTAGGGCTGGTGAGAGTTAGCATGCCCCGGAAAACAAAAGATGGGACTAAGCAAATTTTTTTTTTTATTAATATATATATATAAATTGAGTGCACAGCAGATTAACTTATTAATTACAGAATTGGGCACGATGGGGGGAAAGCTTGAGATAGAGAACTTCTGCCAAGGAGAAGGAGAAAAACCGGGGAATTAGTTAAACAGCTCTGGTCAGAGAATTATATATGTTCTGACAACACGAACCATTGCTTAAATAAATCAGTGGCTAAATCAATGAACCTAAAATAAATGGGTAAAAGGGTGTGTAGAATACGTTACGTGACCATGGGGAAGTGAAAGGGAATGCCGTTCTGATGTGAATACGTGGCTTACGTATGACGTCATCTGGCGGCACCGGCAAATTCAGTGCTGCCTTGTTGCTTGCGATTGGGAAGTTACAACGCTGGGTTTGTTTTGCTTCTGGGCTGAGGGAATAATGACGACGGGGGCCGGCGATTGGTGAGTAATGTGGTTTCTTTCGCTTGGATTAATTTGACGGCATGCGGCCTCGAATCGGAAGCTACAGTCTCTCGTGGGGATTCAGGCTGGCTGGCTTGAAGGAGAGCTGGGTCCTTTTGGCGTCTCATTGGGGAAGTTGTTGTGAGCTGGGCTTGAGGCAATAGCAGTTTGTTGGAAGGCAGGCTGGAGGATTGGAATTCTCGCGGAGGAATGTTAGGCAGACGAGTCAAAGACATTGGGTTTGTAGGATGTGTCTTCGGTCGTGCGATCCGAAAAGAGTGCAAAAGCGAGATGTCTGGCGGGAGGAGGCGAGCGCAAGAGCAGACGAGCTAGCCTGTCTGGTAGACCTGCGGCCTCGAGTTGAGCTGCTGGTGGGGTTGCGGCTTGTTGAGCGGCGTTGAATGGAGCGGGAGCCTAATCGGGTCTTGTGCACGAAAGCGAGATGCAGGAAAATGAAAGCTGGGAGAATTTATAGTGAGGGGAGAAGATTTGATTGGGTGCAAATAAACAAGGGATGATTAGGTAAACAGGCTGTCAGCCGTGTGTGATTACTCGTTTAGCGATCCTCTCGAAACAAAGTTATTTGCAAAACTTTTACTTTGCTGTAGTGTGTCAATAGAATATATCAGTTTACATTTCCAAACATTCATTTTGTCATTAATCGTAATTGGTGACATTTTTGTTTGACAATAGCCAGTGCTCCGCACAGAGATTTGATCTCATCACCATCCAGACATGAACATGACATGAAGTAACAGAACAAGACGAAATCTAGAAGAACTATGCAACATCTCCAATATGCTTCAGGAAACCTACCAGGAAAACTGCTTGAAAAACTATGTGCAAGTGCATCTAGGGCAAAAGCTGCTTTGAATGCAAATGATGGTCTCACTAAAGTTGATGTAATTTAGTTAACAGAACTTAATTGATTAAGAAAATCTATTTGTGACATGATGACACGTGCCAAAAACTTCTAACAGTACTAACAGGTAGGTTTCTTGAAGCATCTTGGAGACATTGCCATAGTTCTTCTGGATTTAATCTGTCTCCGTGTGTTCTGTTTTTTCATGTCATTCCAGAGCTCTGGCTGCTGTCAAACAAATGTCTCACTGGATTATTACAATTAATGACAAAATATATAATATATTTTTAAACTGATGTTTACATTTACTGACACTCTACAGCAAAAAATAGATTGTACGCTATTCTGTTGGCTTGAATTTTTATGTCACATTGGAAAGAAAAAATACAGGTGTCTGATCCATGTATACAGTATATCCTCTGACCCACAAAACACTTAGACCAAGAGTCTCCAAGATATGAATGTGTGTTCACATGAAAGCACACTGGCAGTGTCAAGTAACCCTGAAATGTATAAAAAAAGTGTACTGCTACACTAACATTATTTAACATGCCAAAGAAACCTTTCATTTGAATTCCTGGTTTCTGAAAAATTCAATAGGTGAGAGAAAGGAACGATTGTTTACTAAAATGTAAAGAGACTGGATTTAAAGTCTACATTTCAGTACTGGTTTATACTGGTTTCAGATATGAGCTACAGACCAGGTTAGCACACAATGAACTATTTCACTAGTTCCCACTTCCTCAGCGATAAAATTAGCTTGTTAAATTGGCGAACTGTTTGGGGGACAGGCAGGGAGCCCGGCGGCCTCCGAGCCTCAGGAGGTTTAACCCCCTAGGAGGCAGAGGTTAACGGATGCTCGGAGCCCGGCCTGGCCCCCGCGTGCCCCCCGAAGGAAGTGGAGGAACTCCGTGAAAGAAAATGAAAATGGACCCTTCGGTAGAGTCGGCTTTGGCTCGGGTGGCGGACGGGGAGGCGGAGGAAGGCAAAAAACGCAGATGCCGAGAATAGGAATAGCGTGGTATTTGAGGCGGAGAAAAGGAGATTCGCGGGTAATCGGTAATAGGGAGATTGCTAGCAGCTGCGATCGTTCGAGCGTGCTCCTCCTGAAATCCGATTAATTGCTTAATCATCATTTGTTGGTACAAAGGTTACTCTCATTGCTTACTTAGTGTTGTGGCATAAGAGGGTTCACATACTGAACCCAATGTTTTAGCGCCACTCATTAGAAATTTATTTTCAAAACTGTATCAAAATGTCCAGTAAGGCATGTAAAAATGGTGTTGCACAAAAAGTGCACAGAGGTACGTATTTTTATGAGACCAAGTTGCTCATTGCACTTGTCCAGAAGGTTTGGAGCTGCAAATGGACTCTGGTCATCTCAGACCAAGAGTTCAAGACAGTAATAGTTTGGTGTGAAGGCCTTGCTGTCTTCGATACTAAATGGAGTTGCCTCTGGTTAAACTTTTATTAACCCTAGAGTTCAAACCTCACCAGTAATGTTGAATGGTTCTGGCACACAAGGTTGCAATCCTGTAAGTCCAAACTAACACGTATGTGAATGGAGTTCAAACCATCACAAATCTGTTTTCACAACCAAACAAGCCAGGATCGATGCACAGCAAGTGAAAGCTTTTGTGGAGGTGTTTTTCTTGTATGTGTGAAGGGTGGAGAGAAAAGACAAAAAGGAAACAGAGACAATGACAGGTAGAGAATCAGACAGAAAGTTAAAAGGAATTGCAAGGTGGATGAGCATGTATTTTTGATTGTGTGCGCACATTGCAAGAAGCATTTCACACAAAAATACCACCATTTACACCCTGTTATGTTGTTCCAACTTGGTATGACATGATGACACCAGGCAAATGTCAATGATTTTCATTTTGGACTGACTTGTACTAAACTTTCCAGCCATCTCCCGCCTGAATTCCTTGTTCCATCTCTGTCCACTCCAGAAATAGACTTGTTACAGCTCTCGGATCTCTAGAGAATCCCTGTCCCCTCTGGTCTACAGGTCTCAATCAAACACCTGTTCAGATTTGTTCAGTTCTAATGCCACGAGAGACCAAGGCAGGAGGCCATCACAGTTACGGACACTCAATTTCCTGCCTTTTTCTTGATCCCTTATTCACTGGTTGCATTCATCAGTAGCTTCTGCCATCAGTTATTCATTACTGGTGCATTGGACACTATCAAGATAATTGCCCCATTTAGGTCAACAGCCAACAGAGGTTCTGTGCAATATACCAGGCTTCATCTTCCAAGAGCCTCAACTGTGCTGTTTAGCATTAGCCACGCAAGAAGGTGATGTCACCAGTGATGAGCAGTAGATGAACGCTGTCGCTTGGGGTGTTGAGTGTCGTCCCTCAAATCTGACAACTCTGTGATCTTTTCATACACAAACCCACATACTCTAGACACATTTCCAGTCCTCAACCAGTAGAATGGATAGGTTCAGATATTGCTTTTTTGCCATCATGGAGGCAATTGGCAATAAATACATTGGAGTGGAAGTGCTTGACATCCACATGCCATCTGCTCAGCCATGGGTCCTGCCAGAAAGGGAATAGGGTGGCATTTCTCAAGTTGACATCCATGCCAGTGTTTTGAAGAAGCGGTGAGGGAGCTGGTGGAGGGCATAAAAAGGAAGAAAGAATAAGAGAGAGAGAGAGAAAGAGAGAGCAGGAGAAAACTGTATTGCACCTCAGACATCTGTGATTAATTCCATCTTAAAGTGAGCATGGACTCATGAGGAGTAAATATCATTATTCTTTGTGTGGCTTGTGGCTTTTCTGTCAAGAACTATTTCCAAAGCTGCTAATAAAAAAAAAGTGAAGAAACAAACCAGAATATGTTCTGTTCTTAATACTGTAATGCACTTAAGATAACAGTTTACGCAAGATATATTTTAGTAAATGAAACATAAATCTATCAGTTCCCTGGCAGAACCCTATTTTGCTGAGTTCGACTGGTCCCTGGGTCAACATCTTTGTTGCTTGCACATCAGTATCAGTCCTCTATCATTTCCTCTGATTTTAGGCATTACTCATGGGTAGAGTTAGGTTTAGGTTTAGAGATAGTCAAAACTAAAATTGTTATAATAAAATGTTGTTTTAGGGTCAACAAAATATGTTAACCCAGGAACACGTCGAACTCAGCAAAATCAGGACGTGCCAGATCCCTGAGAACATGAATGTGTTATCAGGCGAAATGCACGAAACCAAGGTTTAATTTGGATTAAGAATTAGTGTGTGTTGCAAGACAGTTAGCACACATGATCTAGACGTGGAAAGCTTGTGTCTGGTCTATCAATAATAAGTAATGTAACAACAAGGTTGTCCTCCACAGTTACCCTTTGCTTTCTGTAAATAAAGGTGATACACACACATTGGTTTTTGTGTTTTATAGGGACTCTCCGTAGGCGTAATGGTTTTTATACTATACACACTGTATGTGCTATTGCTTTAAACTGACCCTACACCTAAACCTACCCATCACAGGAATCTGTGTCCATTTTCAAAAAAAAAAATAATAATTTTAATATGTTTTAAAGGCTTCTTAATTACTGTGGCACTGAAAATGTAAATCACCTTCATATTGTAAAGTAATACCTACGGGATGGGACGGGACGGGACGAGACGAGATGAGACGAGATATATGGTATGAAACTATTCTCAAATTTCCAAATGCATGCATACTCCATGAACATTGAACACAGAACTGTATGAATGTGCAGCATTCCCCATAGCAATCCTATTCATGATACTTTAATACAAAACATAAAAATTGTTTTCACAAATGCGTCTCTATGTGAACAAATGTGCCTCCATTTAAAATGTAATTTATTTCTTTGTTGGCAAAGTTGAATTATCAGCAGCCATTACTCCTGTCACATGATTCTTCTGCTATGCTAATTTGGTCCAGAAACATTTCTAATTATCAATATTGAAAACAGCTGTGCTAAACAATATTTTTTGGAAACTAAATTTTATTCAGGATTCTTTGATGAACCGAAAGTTAGAATAGAAGAATAGCAACAACGTCTTTACTGTCACTTTTGATCTATTTAATCCATCCTCGCTGGAAAAAAAGTAATTTCTTTTCTAAAATACTGACCCAATCTTTTGAATGGTAGGGTACATTGTGTACATAATATATTGAAGTTTCTTATTCAGTCTTGCCTACACCCAGCTGAAATTCTTTTAAAAAGATAAACAGTTGCTTCAGGAAGATGCAATTTAAACGTCTGCGAGTAGAAAAAGGATGATGTTTATTGGCTTCTGAATCGCTGCAGTATTCTTCCTGGAGCTGTGCTTTGCTCAGCATTATGGGAAGTGGACAGGCAGAGAAATAGCATGAATTTGATTCCGATTGACAGGATATGTTTCATAAAGATTGTGAATAAGGTGCTACCTGTGGCTGAATGCCATTATGAACACCCAACGTGTGGCCTTTGGACTTAAAGCAGCCTCACAAGTATGAAAAATCCAGTATCAGCTGGAACAAAACACTTCACGATCCAAAAGTTGACAGCTTTGGTTTAGAAATGCCTTGACAAATGTGACAAAAAGTTACATTTGTGTTGTAATCTAAACATTGCACCATATTAACACCATTATTCAAGGATGCATATTGGCTGCATATCAATCTTGTGGTTTGCAACCATGCCACAATGGCCTCATCCGGAGAATTAAAGAGGAATTGGCTGGTTAATCTCATCCTGTCCTACACAAATGAGTCAAACTTTGGAGAGAGATAGCTAAGCCATTTGGGAATCTCCAGAGGGCAATGCCATAAAAGTGATGGCCCTGTTCCATTAAGAACAGATATAAAGACACTAAGACGTCTTGGCCTGGAGCTGACACCGGAATAAACCCAGCACTATAGAGATGTTGGAATTCTGTCACAAACACAACATGCCACTTTTATCTTGCTTCTTTATTCTGTTTAGAATTCAGCGGGCAATTAATTAACATACTGATGAACGATTAAGCAAGTTTTTGTTGACAGCTCCAAAGTAAGAAACAAATAGTCTCTGAAAGGCGTTTCTAAACAGGCAAAATTTGGGTCGGTTGTTGGTTGGTTACCTCTGTGCAACAGAGCATGGTGAATTCAGAGGACTGTGATTAAATATACACTTCACAAATGTGTTGCACCTTAACATGCTTAAAATACATCTTATTAAATTAACTCTTCAAGTAGCTTCCTTGTCTCTTTTTAGTTTTGGTTATGGTTATGAATTCTGTATGTTAGGGTTTTAAAATTGATAATGCCGTCATTCATGCACTAGAATTCAAAGTATAATATTTAAGTATGCAACAGAAATACCTTAAGATAATTAATTACAGGAAAAATAAATAAATCAAGAGGATTCTGATGTACCCCAGTGGAGATTTTGCGACATTTACTTTATCCTATTTACTTGTGTTTTCATCATCGCATGATGTCACATACTGAAACTCTTCAACTGCTGTTTACTAGTCAAGACCACTTTAATTTGCAAAGATTAGAAATTGTTGTGGGTTATGTTCCATTAGCTTAAACTTATTGTCACTCTTATCTAACATTTCCAATAACTTCCATGTTAAACTTTGCATTTGATCCCCATGTAATACACAATGTGTTATTTTGTGTCACATTCTTAGCATGGCTGTAAAACACAGTAAAATATGATATCAGTTTTAAATTCATGTTTTTAATAAATTAGTATGCACAAAACCTACAATAGTGTGTCAAAATTTAAACCGTTATTGATCTTGACTCCTTGTCCATAAAAATAAATATACAGCAATGCAGTCGATTTACCTCCGCCACTACCCAGGTGAAAAAGAAATATATTTAAATTGTGCTTTTCTAGGCATACTTAATGTATTTAAATTATACTATACTAAGTGCATATTAAAGGTATTATTTTGGAACAACTTTAAATATACTAAGTGTATTTTAAGATCTATTTAAGTTCAAAATTTATATATTTGTAATATATTAAATGTATTGAAATTGTG
>JAUCMT010000059.1:6530841-6545009 GCA_032357475.1 Enteromius thamalakanensis
CATTCTATAGAATGCCTAGGCAATGTGTGAAGCGGCGATCATTTCACACTTTGCCTGAAACCAGCGGGCATTCTATAAATTTCCTAGGCATTCTATAGAATGCCGGCATTTCACACATTGCCGGTAACATATATATATACTATATATATATATATACAAACAAGATGAAGATTGTAACACACACACACTCACATTAAGCAGCATAAACATTTTCAGCAAAAATAAATTTAGATAAATAGATAGGTCATATTAATATTACGATAACATATTGAAAATATTATCAAATTTTCCTTGCACACTAAATCCGAACATTTCTGAAGGGTCATGTGAATAATGGTATGGTATGGAATAATGATGCTAAAAATTAATATTTGCATCACATTCTAAGTAATGTTTAAATAGAAAAAAAATACTACTGTATGTATAATTAAATAAATGCAGCTTTTTTGTTTTAATTCCACAAATAATTATCCCTAATTATCATCAAAAGAGAAAAAAAAATCCTTGTAAAATGAGTCCATTTGGCTGATATAAAAGAAGTATGCTGTCAGCAGCGGACAAAAGAAAATACAAGCCCATAACTCCCACCATGGAAAAGGATTCAGAAGAAATGCAATAAAGAATTGTCAGTATTTTAATATACTCTATGTTTACATTTGTGACATTTGACTATATATGAAGACATACGCAGACATCCGCATTCAAGAACCACCAGTGAATCATCACACAATGCTTTAATGCAAACTCTGTGTTTGAGACTCAATTCCCGTGTGGAAACAACATGACAGAATAAGCTTTATATGATAAAGCCGTGTTTGGGTATTTTTTTGCTTCTGTTTTTGTGTGCCAAAGGGCATTGAGTTGCACTCTGTCTAATGTTAAGGGTGAAATATCATCATGTTCCTCATTCGAGCCGATTCATCAATGTCAAGAATCCATTTTAGGGCACCCATAGGGACAATTTAGCAGAGCTCGTGTCTTTTAACCAACCAGACAAACCTTTTTAAAACCCCACTCCCGTTCTCAGGAGGTTGATGGGTGTGTCCTGGATGACTCCAACAAGGCTGGTAGAACATCTGCTGGTAATGGAGAAGATGGACCTCCACAAAGTGGGGTCACAAGATGAAGATTACAAGCCGGGAGACAGCAGCTCTCTGCGGGAAGTGACCGAGGGCTCTTCGGGTACTTTTTCCTGTCATACTGCAGATCGAAGAGAATGGTGAAGGTCTTGGTACTGCTGACCTGCAATCAGTGCACAGACGCACACATATATACGGCTTGAGTTTCAGTTCAATGCCAGAAACCCTCCCTTTGTCAACAAATTGACAATAACATAAGCAAGAACCACTCTGATTTATATAAAAAAATAGTTTTTTGCTATTCTTTATTACTTTTTTACTGCTAAAGTGCATTTTAGGAACAGCATTAAGGGTGAATATATATATATATATATATATATATATATATATATAGAAAATATATACTTCTCATTGAAACAATACAAATAACTCCAAGGCAGATCTTATTTTTCTTTTCCAGAAGAGTAAAATTGACATTTTAAAAAGTAAACAGAAATGAAACTATATGGAATTGAATGTATTTATGTGAAAATATAAAAAGAACAAATGATGAAATCACGAGTGCCTTTGACGTCTTTGTTTTTGATATTAAAAACAATAATCGCCTCCTACTGAAAAGCACCCTTCCAACATTACACTCTTTTTTTTTCTATACAGTAACGTTTATGCTTTTTTTATAGATGTGTCTTTTCTTTTGCGTGCCAAGCATTTGAAGCTTGTGTTTAGATGTGTGAGAGTGGGCGAACAATATTTTCATTAAACTGCTTTCTTTCAAACCTATTTTAAGAAGAAGAAAAAAAACTTTTGAAATGGTAACAGCGTTTCCAAACTCTCCAAGTTATGAATACATGTATAGGAGTATTAAACATTTTTATTAATGCGTGTGTTCCTTTGTTCATTAAATAAAAGGTTCTAGTTCAGGGAATTACATTAATCAAAATAAGCCAGTCGGAGTCAACGCAAAGGCATAGTCTTTTATACAATAATGTAAAAGATAATTTAAACATGGGAAATTGAAATGCAGTCCTCTAATACGGTAGCTGTTACTGAATCAAATATGAAAATAGGGGAGATCATCTGAGAAAATTGAAATCATAAATATAACTGGCATCTTATTTTTTTTTACAATTGCCGTCTCGAATCATAATGTATCTATTTTTATTTCACCCAAATAATAAGTGCATGACAAGCTCTCATGCACATAGAGGCAAAGAGTTGTAAAATAATTTACTTTTTTTATCGTAATAAAAAAATAATGAAATTATAAATCCTAAAGAGCACTTTTTCTGGTAATTGCATGCTGGATTGTCTTAAGAAAAGCTTAAAATATGATTAATTTAAAGTGTAACATATAATCCTATTTAAGCCACAAAAACATTAAAAACCAGCAAGTGCAGCCCGTTGGCTGTGACGAACTTAAACCATGTTAAGCATTAAAAAATGATAAAGAAAACATTAGACATTCAATGTGTCCCAAAGACCACCAGTGAAAATCCTATTCTGCATTTATTTAGTACAGTTTATTTCATTATAAATTATATGATCAGAACAATAGACTGTATTTGGTTTTGTCCCAAATTTGCTTTAAAGAGGTTCAAGTATTCCATGTGCATCAATTAACATCTTGTGAAGTGAAAAGCTGCATGATTGCAATAAACAAATCAATCAATCATCAAGACGTTTTTAAATTTAAACTGTTGTTTTCGGCTTTTGTTTTTTATATTCCCATCTGAATAATGAGATACATATGCACAGATTAAATACTATTTACAATTGAAAACAGTACAAAGCCGTTTTAAGGAAATATGTTGGTGGATTTTTATTTTATTTTATCGATTATAAATTAAAAAAAGCAACGTTCAAAAGCATAACATGAATGGTGGATTTACTTTATAGCTTTTCACATTATAGGATGATAATTGCTGAAGAGGAATCATACTTCTGCAATGTTTTTATCTGTTGTTTGTACTTTTATTATGACGGCACCCATTCACTGCATTGGATCCACTAGGGAGTAATGCAAAAACGGAATATATAACAAAAAAAATCTACATCTTGGAGTGCATTTTCAGCAAACTTTTATTTTTGGGTGAACTATTCAATGAATAAAATCAGCACTCTAGCTTCACAAGTGTGCACACAACATTGAAAATCTATTTTAATCACAGATTTAAACCAAGCCAAGCACTTTTCCAATGGTACAGTCACTTTAAAGGAGAAACACACAGCTCTTTTGACCTTTAAGATCACAACCCTTCCTTTAGCCTGAAGCATCACCAACCATAAACCAATGACAACCAGAAACTCCATCCCGGCACAGTGTTGCCTGGCCTTATCTATTGAACATTAAGCATCTGCCTTTGCCCAAACCAAAGCCATTTATCCGTGCCCTATTAAATTATTTCTTTCTATCTTGAATCATAGCAGAGCCCAAAATGGGCATAGATGTCCATTAAAGGGCTCGCAGGGTCCCACATTTGGCCTAAGAGTTGCTTCCTACTCCCTGCAATGAATAGCAATAAAACAGAAAGGCCCAGCAATTATGGGCCTTTATGACCTAGTCGAAGTGAATCATCTCAGGCCACAACAGAGACCACATCCTCTGCCACGTCCCCCAGCTAAAGCATTCCCTCCTGCAACTAATGGCAGCAAATGGAGATGCACTGACAGTTAGTATGTGGTCTGATCTAATAACCGCATCACTCCGGCTGTAATGTTTCTGTTAGAGAAACATTTGCACCAAAATACAACAAGAAAACACTGTGTTTGAGAGAAATATAAGCAAAATGCACTCACAATTCAAATAATAATTGTTACATCTGCAAAGGAACATTTGCAGGGCTCTTCCGTGATAAAACCTGTGCATTTATGGTGTAATTGTATTCATATCTGCAATAGTACGTACAGCTAAAAACCATTTAAAATTCATGTAGGCACTTAAAACGCATTTTTAAAGGAGTTCACACAAAAATGAAAATTTGTTTAAGACGTGTGCCAGTTTCAGAACAGATTTGGAAAAAAATTGCATTACATTACAGTGAATGGGTGCCGTCAGAGTCCAAACAGCTGTTAACGCTTACTCCAGTGAAAAAGTTCATCCACGGATGACAGAAAACAGATTTGGAGAAACGTAGCATTGTTCACTAAAGGATACTCTGCAGTGAATGGGAGCCGTCAGAATGAGAGTACAAACCATCACAATAATCCACAAGTAATGACTCCTGTCCATCAGTTAACATTTTGTGAAGTCAAAAGCTAAGTAACTAATCACCATTAAGGCATTTTAACTTTAAACCATTGCTTCTGGATAAAATTTTTTTTCCATAATCCATAATAATGCTTCTTCCAGTGAAAAGTTCAATCCTCTGTTGTCCTGTCACATGAAAATCCACTCACATACAGTACCTGTCTTGTACTGTTGTCACTTGTAAATGCTGCTTTATCTTTGCATATTTCTCTCCTGATTCACAAAAGACAACTTTTTCACAGAAAGCACTATTATGAATACAATACATTTATTTTAGACAGAAGCAATGGTTTAAGTTAAAAACACTGGACAGGAGTCATTTTAGCTTTTAAGAAGTTTTTATCAGCTGTTTAGACACTTATTGTGACGGCACCCATTCACTGCAGAGGATCCATTAGCAAGTGATATAATGCTAACCTTCTCCAAATCACTTCCAATGAAGAAACAAACTCCTCTTCATTTTGGAAGACCTCAAAAAGCACATTTTCAGCTAATTTAACCTTTTTTGTCAAACTATTCCACATTAATTTCACTTTTGCCAAACTATTCCACATTAATTCCACTATAACAAATTTATGAAATGCAATGGCCAAGTTCACAATCTAACATCTGTAAACACTTACATTACATCTGATCTCCCACATAAAACTAATATCCGAATCATGATATGCCATAATTATTTACACTGTGCATGCACATCGCCTTTGGCACGCACACACCACCTTCTAGGAGAGACAGAACTGCTGGGAATAGAAGGTCACACACTCTCACACACACAAACACCAGCACAGGACTCAATTAGTGTAATGCACTGACTGGAGCAGAGGTGTTCATTCAGGTAAAAATGAGGTGTCTTACTCTCTCTGAAGTATTTACAGGCTCTCAGAGCCGAGAGAATGAAAGATGGACTTTGGATAGAAGAGATGCTGTGCTGGCTATAGTCCAACTCAATTGCTCTTGTTCATTTCCTTTCCTTCCTTCCTCTTAAAGGATTACTTCTCCCAAAAAAGAAAATTCTGGCATCATTTACTCACCCTCATGTCATTCAAAACCGTATGACTTTATTTCTTCTGTGGAACAGAAGCGGAGATTTTTAGAAGGAGAAAAATAAGCCTATTATTGGGTCTTTTTTTCCATACAATTACAATAAATGGGGGCTCACAAAAAAAAATAAAAAATTGGAACATACCATAATATTCTGAAATAACAATCTTTTAAAGCCCTACAACAGCTTAGAGTGAGAAATTTCATTATCTTCTCCTCCGCTGTTTGTTCAAGAGTGAGTTAATGATCTGGTTAGTGTGAGCTTAAAGCAAGAAGTGAATCAGACAGGAATGAATCATTCACAGCAGTTTTGTGAATTAACTGATTTCTCAAAAGTTCATCTTTTCTTTAATTCTGGAAGTTAATATATGGGTCTGAAATCATATGACATTTTCTTTTTGCCGTTAACTATTTCTTGAAGGTGGGTTTAGCAATGTCTCCAAAACTCTTAAAGGAATTGCTAACAAGCCTTCAAATTCATCACTGGGTGTGCTGCAAGAGATGTTGTCAACGGTTTCGTTTTGTTTTGTGTTGCATTATTGTTCAGAAGTGGCAACAGTCTCCAGTGACTCCCGTGGTTTTTAAGTGTGGTGGTCCTGAGGGAACTGTGATGTCTGATCTGAGATGGGTTGATTTAGCACTAAGCTGATAGAGAATGATGAAGCCTATAGGGAATGATAAGTACACTTGCTTCTTGTTGACGTAAGACTGAGGTCATTTTTTTAATCTGATTTTATTCTATTATCAGCTTTGATAGTGAGAACTGATATGACAAAGAGAGGGGCAAAACCTGAAAGGCGATTTATGCAATGTTCATTATTTGATTATTTCTTTCTGATTTACAGTTTGTTTGCACTGGGACTTTTTAAACCAAAGCAAAAATCAAATATAATGATTTGAATTAGTTTTTCTTTAATTTATTATTTCAATTTAAAAAACAAAAATTGACAAATATTTCACAGTAATATATATATATATATATATATGTATGTGTGTGTGTGTGTGTGTGTGTCTGTGATAATGCAACTCAATTTATATATATACATACATATATATACATATATATGTTACCATGACAACTGTGTATCATAAGCGTTTCTAATTTTAACAATGCTTTTATTCAAGTTCTGCAAACAGCATATTACGTAAATGACATTTTAGACACTAAATTTGTTAATTGTTTCTCTATTTTTACCTAATTTAGTAAGTTACTTTAAACTCTCTCATGACTGTCCACTTTTTCATTTCTAAATGATTTGGTGTTTTGAACAAATCAGTTGAGTGAATGATTTAAAGTCTCACTCATAAAGACGGTAACTTGTTTTGTTCATGAATGAATCTGTGTTTTAACAAAACAGTTAATGATTCAATGAGTCACAGAAACACAGTCACTTGTCGCCCCCTACTGGCATAACTATACAGTTTTGAATATTACATTTACTTGCATTTATTGATTAACAAAAGCTTTGGTCTGTAACACGCTACAAATCAAAGGATTATAAACTAAGAATTGAATTGAATTGAATTGAAAAAGAATAGTGCTGCCATACCAAATTCTGCCTACTACTAGAATAATAGCCTACACATTTTACATTCTAGGCCAACACACAGTCATGTCATATGGTCCAACATGACTCACCCCGCTGGGGTTAGTCATCCACGCCAGATAAACCATTTTTGCAGCAGACAGACATTAAGGAACAAAACACACTCCACAGTGTCCAGTCCTGGGATCTGGACCTCTACATCCAAACTCAGAAACAAAAAAAATCACAGAGCTCATTAAGAGACACTACAACAGCGTGGATCCCGCTGCTTATATGTTCAGCATGAAGAGAGATGGAGAGGTCCGTAGGGTCAAAAACGCCAGTGTGTTGGCAGTTCGGACACAGCTGACAGGCCACAGCACTACAGAAGGAAGAGATATGGAGCATGTCCGCAGGAGTGGGTCAGTCTGATGGAGGAAGCATGGATGATATCTTCCCTCTTTTCATCAGCTGTGTTCACTCCAGCAGAGCACGCTGGACCATGTCCCTGTGATAGTTTCGCCTTTCGCAACCACCACACATCGATAGTGCTGATAGAGTGGGTTTTTGAAAGAAATGTCTGTTAAGGGGACAACAAAACTCTTCTTAAAGTAACAGTACACCATTTTTTTTTATTACTGTCGTCAAAGATTATTTGTGTTTAATCACATCCAACATAAATGTTTTTGTTTAGATAATATAATGAATGCTGTGTATATTAATTATGTATATATAAATACAAACACGTGCATGTATATATTTTCAAGAAAAGTATGATATGTTTATGTTAAAGACAATTATATATAAACTATAAAAATTTACATTTATATACATGTAAATGTTTTCAAAATATATAATGTATATGTGTATACATATACATATGGGTGATATGACGATTTTTGATCATGGATGATAAATATTTCTCCACGATCTGCTTTTTAAGGAATATCGTAGTATCGTGCTATTTTCATCTCCGTCTCAATATGCTGCACAATGCGACATACATTCACATCAGTGTTAGCTCAGTGGTAGAATTACACTCACCGGACACAACACTTATTCGCAATCACAAAAGTACATTATTATGTTTTATTCATATCATGTTTATTTGTTATGTGTATCTATTCCAATAACAAAAATAAAATGACAACGATTTTCATCTTTGCTAATTTTGGCCTAAATATCTGCCCTTCTTTATTTTACACTTTGTTACCTTGAAAGGCTTTGTTTTTATAAAAAAAGGCTGATTAGTTTATCTATACTGCTCAGACAACTTGCAAAAGAGTAAAACGTAATATGATATTTTTGCCATATCACCCACCCCTACCTCTGTAATTTGCAAAATAGTCTTAAAAACCAAGATTCGGGATAAAAATCATGAATCGTGATTCCCCCAGAAAAAAATTGTGATATGATTTTTTTTCCATATCGCCCACCCCTAATACATAAACATAAAAAGTGCACATACATATATTATGTAAACAAATACATTTATTTTGTATGCAATTAATCATGATTAACAGTTTGACAGCATCATTTCTTCATATAATTTTTCATTTGAAAATATTTTGGGTTTTGGAATATATATAATATGTACAAGTGAAATATTTATTATTTGAATATATTTAATATTTTATAAATCTAAAACATTATCATTTTGTAATGTTAACACTTGTGTTGTACTAATGTCAAAATGACCAAGACAAGACACAAAATGACTATGACACAACACCAGCCAAAAAAAAAGATCATTTATCAACTGATTGTAGACTGGTTTAATTATTTTAAGCTCAAATAGACAAATTATGAATATGATTAATTTTTTTTTTTTAATTTCAATCATAGGACATTAGCCAAGATTAATGCATTTTTTAAATAAAGTCTCAGGCTAGCAAGGTTGTTTGGCAGCTCTCATGCTGCCTCCTCTGCATGTTTCTTAATTTGCATAGCAGCGGCAGAGTCCTTTAAACTCATCTCCAGTAAGTCTTGGCAAGAAGGCATTTCCATAATAGCGTCATTGACAGGCTTGGATGGGCCACTACAGCTTTGAACTAAGACTAGTTAGTTCTAAGTGGTTAACGCCTTTGAGGTACGAGACACTTGTAGGACAAATGAACCTCTTTTGGCTTTGCAAGCTTACTTTTCTGTGTAAGGTCCTGACTGAATTCAAAGGCTCCGCTCTCCACCTAAATTTAAAAGCCTCTGTCAGTTAATGAAGGTTTTGACGAAAGAACTTGAGGCTCGATCGAACTCTTGTCATGTCAGAAACTGATAAGACTTTAGCTGTGTCCCAAATTACGCACTATGCACTTATGTACTTAAGCGTATTTAGTATCGTCCTAAAATGGAATGCTACCATTTTTTTACTCACCAGAAATTCAAGTCGATGGCATATGCAGTGTAGCAAAGCCAAACTATTTGGGATGCAGCTTATGTAGATATAATGATTAATTTTTTTAATAAATCACACAAAATAGACTGTAAAAAAGCGACTTACATTTGTGCAATATTGGAGTGTCGTCCGCCATTTTCGGATGATTTGCTCATCCAACCTTAGCACCTGATGGCCCCTCCCCTTCTGCTACGTAAGAAAGCTGCAAACGTGAGTGCGTGAAGTGCACTTTTTCTCTGTGGGATTTTCAGTGTGAACGCACTACTCAGACTGTTTATACTACAAAACGTCATAGAATAGTGCACAAGTCCGATTCGGAACGCAGCTTTTCAGTTTTATGGACGTCGCAATCATTGATATTATTTCAGTCAGTGTCGCTTTGGTTACTGGTAAGAAGTACGGGCTTGACTCCCATTGCACGTTCATACAGACAGAATTCTAAGTAGAACAGAAAGCTGCTGAGTGAACAGAAAATTTTGAGACTCACACTGGTAAAGAAAATACGTTTGTCAATCCCAAATACAAGGACTGACCACCGTATTCTGCTGCTGTGGTGAATCAGTGATTTTGGTAGAATCGTATAAATGAATTATTGACTCACTTATGAAGACAGTACTTGTGGTGTATGCAACCTGGAGAAAATGCCCAGCATTACAGTGGATTCTTTCAAAATAATTTTAGCGTAGTGCATTTTCACAACAAATGATTCACTAAGCAAATAATGTTTACTAGTCTTTACCATGTTTCTCAGGTCAATTACAAAGGAGCTAAAGATTCATTAACCATAAAACAATATGTTTTATATTTGCAGTATTTTGACATATATGTGAATTCATTTTTTTATCACTGATAATTTTCCCTTCACTGAGCTACGACCAAATCAGTGAGTGCATGAATCGATTCGATTGATTCAAGAACAATTTACTCAGATTGGTTTTGTAAGATTTCTTTGAAAATTAGCTGGTTTATGATTCAGATACCTGTCATTTAACTGTATAACACTCATCCAGGATATATAAAATGTCAGAAACCATCTGTGTTCATATACGTTATCGGTAATATAAGCACTTATGATAAATGATGTGTTTTTTTAACAAATTATTTCAAAGGTAATCCACTGTCCATTTCTCAGCAGGTTCCTCAATAAATATACACAGACATGGCACTTTAAGGCAGTTTACTTAAAAAAAAACAACATTTTTTGCCAGCTATGCAAACTTGGTAGACTTCAGTGAACTTGATATATTATAAATTGAGCTCACTAGTGTTATTTTTGAGTGGGTAGCTCCATTAGAGGCATATGGTTCTTGTTTGTCTGAACTTAATGCTTGTTGGATTTCCACAGCATATTTTCATTTTCGCTGTAAGTTTCTAAATCCAACTGTGTGAGCAGAGGTGATTAATGAGATGATTATTATGGGATGAAATGAACTCTGTATTGCATTCCGAACATAAATCAAAAACAAATGGCCCAGACTTTATGAAGACACATACACACAAAGACTTGCACAATTTCTTAAAGGACTGGATAATGGAATCATTTTATCTTGAACTTTTTGTAGGCCTAATGCTTAAAGCTAGTTTTGCTTCATAGTGCTGCTGGTCTTAAAAACATGTTCTTTTTTTAATCCTGGCAAAACATTCCCATCAAATAAATCAAGTAATATTCTACAACCCCAATGGAAACCATTACAGCCAACATTAAAACCATTTACAATCCAATTTATTTTCGTAATATGCCATATTTTCAAGTAAAACAGGATGTTTATCAATAATTAAGGAGTACAGGAGTTAATTTTGTACTTCAGAAATAATTTAAATCTTGAAAACCGAAGGTCACAGCTAGCCAACTGGAGTCAAGGGGGCTTTAAAATGTTAGTGGGGCGTCCGCCAAACAGGAAAGTTAGATCAAGTTATTATATTTTAATATTGCGATGTATTGTATATTAGTCCTTATGAATTTTTATATATTATGTTTCATTCCTAAATGATTTTTTAAGCCGAAGTCCATAATAAAACAAAAAGACAAGCATTAAGACAGTAAATTAGGTCGATTTTTATTAATAATAAACGAGGAAAAAACACGTTTTTTAGTGCCAACTTGTAAGTTATGTAAGGACTCTTAAGAAGCAAATTTTTAAATGATTAACTAAACAACACTTTAAATTCAGATCAAATCACTAAACTCTTGTAAACATCAAAACTTGAAAGCCAACAATTATGTAATCTACACGTGACCTGAACCGCTAAAATTAAACATTAGCTTTCACATTCTCACCGTGTCTTGATTACAACTGCAATATTTATTTCCAACTTTAATAACAGTGTTTGCATAAAACTGAGCCAAACCGGCATTACACATCACATTAAAACAGCGACATGTTAATGCATGAGCTTATCGTTATTAATCCTGCGGCTGTTCGTGTAAATGCTGTCTCCCTTGTCCCACCTATTAGAGTCAATTAGATCCCACAATGCAGAAGGGCTCCTGTTCATTGCTCATTAATAATGCACACAGCAAAAAAGAGAAAAGAAAGTACCTATCACATCTACGGGCTGCTGTCTGTGTGTTTAATTAATAGAACCTGCTAAGAGCCATTAACTATCCTTGTAATGGGCATTATGAGTTTCCTCTGGCCCCCTGGATAGGTCGCTAAACAGAAAGCACCTTCCATTTAGAAGCGTCTTATGACCCACCAGTGTTCACGCTCGATAAATTGTGCCAGAACTAGTCCCTCGGGTTGTTTAATGTTAAAACCCAAGGTTTACAAGGAGAAAACACACCACATGTCCACAAAGAACAGATTTTTGAAGCACTATCAGGGAGGCCTGAAAGAAAGATATACTTCAGAATCTAGTGATAGATAGAACAACCGATAGGATAGATTTTTGGTTATTTGGAAATAGACTGAGTCATTTGTAAACCCTCTATGAAGTGTAAAAGTCAGGTGAAAATTCACTCTGTAATCTGTGTTTCCCACCCACTTGTCTTTGCCTCCCTCTAAACCAACAGCGTGTGACATAATGCACGGCAGGCAAACAGCAGTTGGGCTTTTTGTGCACTAAAAACAGGTATTAAACACTCCAAATGCTGTTTTCTGCATGTGGCTCTATTTACTTTAACTGTTGACTTGACGGCTCGGGGCACTGAGAGCTTTTTCCATCATCTTTTCCTCCCTGTTGAGTGACAGCGCAGCATGGCAGCTATAAAGATGAAGAACTCTGGTTGAATACTTTTTTTAGCATGCCAGCAGTAGGTGCTGGTTGTCAATCTTTTAAGTATTTTAATACATTTTTAATAAAAGTTTCGTTTTGCTATGAAAGTAGCTACTATACCTACTAAAAAGACCAGTTAAAAAATACATATTCCTGGTGGTCCAAGATAGCCAAGATGGATTTGCGCTGACTATAGTGATGGACCAGAAATGCTTTTCAGGCCAGGGTTGTTATTTATTGTTATTATTATTATTTGAAAGGAAGAGTAATTGTAAAAATTCTAATAAATTCCTATAAACATACTTTTTCAAACAAAAAGCAAAAGGACAATGACAATAGAAACATTAAATATATATAATGACAGATGGAAAGAGAGAATGATAGACAGGATGATAGAACAATAGAATGATGGAAAGATAGAACAATAGACAGACAGGCAGACAGAAAGAACAACAGATAGAATGATAGGCCTGTACGTTTTTGAGATGGAGTAAGTATTCACTGGAGACTCGCTTCACTTTGGGCAGTGCTGAGGGGTTCTTCTTGGAGATCCTGCTCTGGTCAGCAGGCTGCCTAAAGTCCTGCATGGATTCACCTCATGGGCAGCAAAGCCTGCTGACTTACCATTCATACACATCACAATCACTTTCTTACAGGCCAAGTGCTAGAGACGGTCACCCACTGCTCCTGGTAGGTGGTGCCCAGCAGGGAAATGCTGTTGTTGTTTCAATCTTTGCTAACAAATTCCTTCTATTCTTCATTGAGGCTTTCTCTTTCTCCTTATCTCTGCATAAGGGGCTTTCTGTAAGGCTCTAGGCTTGATAGCATTCATTGAAATGCCATAGAATTTTTTTTCCCCCCGTCTGTAGTTTTCTCTTGTCGTTCTTATCTTTGCAGATACTTTTATCCAAAAAGGCTTACGTTTTGTGCAAGGTACACATTTTATCAATTCATGTATTCGCTGGGAATCAATCCAATCATGCTCTGCTGTTTGAGCTGTAGGATGGCTAACAGCACTGAGGAACATTGTTGTGCAAGTTCACACTTTTCATGATCTAGTTCAAAGTTCAGTTCACACATGCTCAAAGTGAACTGTTCACTTTCAAAGTCTTATGGCCAAAACAGTACTGCAACACCCAGAATATCTGCAAAAAAAGATTAGAAAGGATAATAAAAATACCAAATTATCTACAGGATTCACCAAAGTTCATGGTGTACAGACAGTATAATCTCCATGCCAATTCAGTGCCAAGATTTTTTTTCTTCTTTATATAAGTGTGTATCTGAAACCACACCATTAGAATGGCCAAGAAGGAAGCACCTTAATGAAATGTTTGCTGTTAAATGTTTTTTATTTAAAGTATTTACGCTTTGTACAAAATGGCTTTTTCTTCCATTGTGGCTGACACAGAACTAAGTACGATATTTACATCCATACGATACAATTCAAAGAGCTAAATCATTGAATAACGTTATTATTTTTCGTGTGCTTATATCCATACAAAAAATTATTCTCATAGCTTCTTAACTAGTGTTTTCATGGTACCAAAATTTCAGTATTTGGTACCAATACCAGTGAAAATCCACGGTTCCCTTGTCTGTCGTACACTACGACGTATGTCGTATCGACAGACTGGGTCTTACGCCTGAGAGCCCTGATTCGC
>JAUCMT010000059.1:6566418-6580936 GCA_032357475.1 Enteromius thamalakanensis
ACCCGTTGCGAGATCTGCACACAGATGCTTGCAGGTGACAGCGGAGGAGTGGGCAGGACTTGGTGGGAGGGCGGGTCTTTGTGTTCCATACAGGGTGCAGGCACAGGAGGGTGTACCCGAGGAGCAGGAACTGGAGGATGCCTGCGAGGTGCCGTCACTGGGGAGGCGCATCCGAGGAGCAAGTATCGGAGTCTCCCAGACCTCCTCCGATTTCCCCAGATTAACCAGCTCCCCCTCAGCCATGGGGCAGTGGGACGTAGATGCACTCCACGCTCTCGCTGTACATGGCGCTCTCTACCGTGGCTAGCTCACACTCCAGCTCTCGCACCTGGTCTGCCGTCACAGGTTTAGGCTCCGTGGCACACCTCAGCACTCTTGGGTCCATTCTGTGCTCGGGTCTTAGGCTCCCGTTGTAGAAGCACACAGTCTCGTATGGCCCTCGAGTGATCTCTTCCCCTGCTCCAGCATGAGGAGGAGATGGGTGTGAACAGGGTGTCCATGAGGGAAGACCGGAATTTTTTTTTCTAAAAACTGACATGGATACAGAAACAAAAAGGGCCAGGGAAAGACACGATATTCCCTTGTATAATGGTCCGATCATTCTGTTAAGTTCTGCATGTGGCGAAGCAAGGACACAGATACAAGGTTCTTGTGATATTAATTCTTTTAATAATCCAAGTGGTAAAGACACAAACAAGCAGGGTATTCACACGAACAGACGTTAAATAACATTAATGTTTGGACCATCTGACACTGAACATAACAGAACTTATGAGGGAAGGCAATAAGGATAATTAAACAAGACACACCTGAACACAACAGACAATTAACAGAAACTAGGTCACAAGGGGCACACAGGGAAACAACAAAAAAACAACATAAACAGTGCAGGGGCGTTACAGTTCTCTGTGAGTTTCCCTGAAAATAATTACACACCATAGAACGTTCATCAGCCAATCAGATTTAAGCATTCAAGCATAAATTAAAAATTGTTTAAAATATAGCCATGATTGTTCTTCATCTGTACAGATTTTAAGAAACTTAGCATTACATCACCTGCCTAACTCATGGATCCTCAGCAGTGAATGGGTGCTGTCAGAATTAGAGTCCAAGCAGCTGATAAAAGCATCACATTAATGCACATGTAATCCACACAACTCCAGTCCATCATTTAACATCATTGGTTTATCCAGTAAAAAAGTTGACCATCTGAATTTGGAGAGAAATTTGTACAGACCAAGCACTGTTTAAAAGCTAAAACAGCATAAACGGTTCTAAACAAAAATGTGGGTGGATTTTGATGTAATAGGACAACAGGGGATGGGCTTTTTCACTAGAGGAAGCAATGTTATGGATATTATGAACTCATATTTTTGCTAGAAGCGCCTGTTTAAAGTTTAAATTCCTTAATTATGGATTTGCTTACTAAAGACATGCAGTTACAAACCCTCATGGTGTTTCAAACCTGTATGACCTTTTAAACCTGTATTTTCTTGTATTTAAATCTCACATTAAGCTCCAAAAAATTAAACAACAAGCAAGATTCGTCAAATGTTAATGTGCTTTACTGATCATATGAACGTCAGTAAATCACATTACTGTATTCACTCAAAAGAGTTGAATAACCAATTCTGTATAAACACTGCATTACTGTACTGACATATAGATGTATCAAACAGGTCATGGAGTTTCACATTCTGCCTTCTGGCACTTTCTGCAATCACAGAGGAAGAAGAGAATGGATGATGACGTTTTGCTTACCAGCATAGAGCGCTAGCCCTCATGGCCATATCTTCAGCTTCAGCACGCTCATCTCACTGCAGAGTGGATATCTTTACTGGTGCTTTCCATCAGCATGTGTGGCCAGTAAGCTTGTTTTAGTGGAGCCATTGGTTTCTGCTGGGTGGAAGATGGCAGTTTCAGAAGAGAGATGAAAGGAAATCAAGGCACATCTTGGTTTCCTCTTTCTCATGCTCTCATTTTGTCTTTCGTCTGTTTTTTTAAAAGAATAGTTTACCCCAAATTTTAAATTATGTCATTATTTACTCATCCTCATGTTGTTCCGAATATGTGCAACCTTCCTTCATCTTTGAAACACAAATTAAGGGGACAGTTCACCCAAAAATGAAAATTATCCTGTCTTTTACTCACCTTCGAAGCACCCTAGGTGTATGTGACTTTCTTCTTTCAAACGAATCCAATCGGAGTAATAGTAAAAATTGTCCAGATGCCTCCAAGCCTTTGAATTGGTTTAAACGAACGATAGCTGCTACAATTCGGAAGACGTGAAATAGCATTCACGTATGCGTAATAAAACGTACCTCACACAGCTCTGGGGGGTGAATAAAGTCCTCCTGTAGTGAATCTATGCGGTTTTGTATGATAAATATTCATATTTCAAGCTTAATAAACACTTTTCTCTCACGTCTGCTGACTGGAAATGTAGTTTTAATGAAAAAAACGTTTCCTTACTTAAGCAAAGGAAGACCAATCTCCTCTTGGCTTACAGTATATCGAAATCCTCATACATTTTTCTTTACAAATCCTTGGTTTGCGCTTCTAATTCATGACTGGCATTTTGTTTTGTCATTTTCTCTCTCTGCGCACGTCTTCAATCACGCAACACTCTTCCTGCATCCAAAATCGCTTACTTCCTTACTATATGGTACGCGAAAAAGTAGTATGTCCGAATTCATAGTATTCGAAATTGAGTAGGCGAGAAGTACCCGGATGACCTACTGCTTACACCGAGTTCTGTAGTACGCATACTTTGGACACTTTCCTATCCCATGAGGCTCTGGGAGAGAAGGCGCCATATTAAAAAAACGGTGGAAAGTTGAGACGCGGCTCATTTCAAGTGTAAGTACCTCAGGAAAAATATGTTGTTTATTGTGATTAAATTACATTTGTTTAACGCAATCTAAATAAATGGATGACTTATTGAAAGTTTAAATTTTCACGCTGTCGTATGACATCAATATAGCTGATGTAGTACGTCCGAATCTCATTCAAACTACCCACATTCATACGACATAGAAATTTTTAACGGTCGGGTAGTACGTTAAATTTTAAATGTAGTACCTACTAAAGCAGTATGCAACTTTGGCGTCTTACGCCATCCACCTGGACTGCTTCCGGTTTTCACAGTCAGCAGATGTCAGAGAGAAAAGTGTGCATATACATATATATACATCACTTTAGTTATTAAGAATTGTGCCAATGCAAAACATGTCAAATAATAATCAAAAACATGCTTAAAAAAAGTGACCACACTACTTTTCAATAAACAGCATATGAATCAATTCATTTCTGGAGCACGGTGTCAAAGCATTTTCATTTTAAAAGGTTTCATATTCATCAAGATGACCTAGTCTTGTCTTAAGGACAAAGCAAAACTCAATTCAAATGACTTTACCTCAATAAACAATTGCACTGCATCTGCCCTTGAAGCTAATCTGGTTGTCGGTGGAAAGTGTGTTTTGGCTGCATGGCAGGGGGTTCCTCGCAGGGGTTCTGAATGAAATTGGGAAGTTATCCAGAGCTTTGTTTTCCACAATTTTGGCGGATAAACAAATGAAATGTAATTGCTGTTTTCTCTCTCGCGTAAAACACATACACACAGAGGTTCTCTCCCAGTCTTTCCACATCCTTCAATCATCTGTATTTGTGCTGACTTTATGATGGAACTATCAACATGCATCCCTCTTCGATCATAATATTAATACCACACATTAATCCAGAAGTTAAAAGGATCCTGGGAGGATTGAAGATCTCATTTTAGACAAAGCTAAGTCCTGAATCCTTATACAATTCAGTTCTGTAAAACAGAGAATGAGAATAAAACATAAATTATGCACAATGAAAGAAGTTCAACAAAACAGATTGGAAATATTTTGCTTTATATAACAAATTTTGTTAAATATTTTTTGGTGACAATGTGGCACTACCATTTAAAATGTTGGGGCAAGTAAGATAAAAAAAAAATTAATGCATTTATATTTCAAATGCTGTTCTTTGGAAGGTTCTAATAAAGGTTCGAAAAAAAGGGTTGCCATTCCCAAAATCAAAGGAAAAAATGACATTTTTAAAATATATTGCCATTAACCATCAAATTAATTAATTAAAAAGTAATATTTTACGACATTACCGTTTTTATTGTATGTGTGTGTGTACTCTCTCTCTCTTTCTCTCTCTCTCTATATATATACATACATTGTCTTCATGTTCTTCAGACTCAGATGCAAAGACTCGTTCTCAGGCCGCCTTTTCTTAACATCAAACCAGGAGCCCCTAGCTCAGTGCTAAATTATAAATTAGGCTGTCAGGCAACCCACTGTTTATGAGCTTGGGGGGTCATTTAAATTTAATTTGAAATGGGATTTCTCTTTAGGGTCTGTCTGCTCAGCAGAACAGCACCAAAATAAAAGAAAAAACACACTGCAACCCCTCAACCTACAGGTCTGGATGCTCCGGAACAAGGGAGGGGGAACGTACCATATTGTACAGGAAAAAAATCAGCGAGCTGTGTCACAGTGACCGGGCTAAGGCAGTGTGAGTATAGTTCAGTATTCAATCTGAAAATAATGGGAAGTGAAGATGATACAACATGTTTTAGGCTGCACTCTGGAGAAGGTTTAAAACTTGTGATCAGTATGGTTTATAATTTGATACTGTAATTTATAGTAGATAATATTGGGAATGTAATATCATAATTTCACATACAAAGTGAAAAAATGCAAACCTTGAAATAAAATGTTACAACACTTTCCGGTCTCCCTTATGAATAAAACCAAAAACGTAACAGTCATACAATTTAAACCATGACAAAAACGTACCAATCATACAATTTAAGGGCCATTATTGTAACACCGCTACGTTTTGCGCTTTGGACCAACGTAGCCAGGGTACGTTTTTGTATGAGACTGGGTTGGAATAAAACCGTTCTTGCCTTTGGAGCACATTAATACATCACTTGTAACGTTGAGGATGATGGATCTTGCATGTAAAACCTCATTATTGAAACGTCTCGTACTTACATATTGGAATCAAGCTGGACCCAAAATGTCTTTAAACAGCTGAACCTTGTATGCAAATTATCCTAACATATGGCTTATTCACATGCGGTCTTGTTCGCATCAAGTTCATTGATTTTTGCTAAAAATTCGACATACAATGAAATAAAAATGAGAAAAAAAATGTATAACGTTCAAGTAATCTTAAAATTTAACGTGTATATATTATTGTAGAAATATGCACATAAAGTTACAATATTTACAAACCAAAAGCATTAAACACACCCAAAATTACACTAAAAACTTTTAGGAAAAAACTTTAGCTAAAAATGCATTCAGCTGACAATATCCAAGAAGTAGGTGAGTTTGTTTCTTCCAAATAAATTTAGAGACCAGTGCGCTCACCACATACCAGCTACAGGTGGAGAGGAGAGAGAGATGCAGCCAATCAATGAATGGGGATTATTGGGAGGCCATGATAGACAAGGGCCAGTGGGAATTTGGCCAGGACACCAGGGGTTACACCCCTACTCTTTACGATGAGTGTCATGGGATTTTTAATGACCACAGAGAGTCAGGACCACGGTTTAACATCTGGGACTTGTGAATTGTCACTCTTGGACGGTACCCAATCACTGCTGAGGATCCTTTGATGAGCAAGTCATGTAATGCTAGACATATGTATAGCTAGTTATACTTAAGACATGGCACTCCGCTCAGCACAAATGATCAGCCAAAGAAAATCTCTTGAGCAGAGGTTAAAATAGGAGAACATTTCAGCATCATAACAGCTCAAAATCTCCTTTTCAGACCAAATCCCTCCTACATATTCTGCATGTAGCATGTCCTCCTACATGTCAAGCAGTGACAAGAGCAAATAAGGTATCGCAAACTCTGGGGATGTTAGAACTGCCTGTCTGTAATCTGCAAAGATAAATCATGACAACAATGACAACTAAGAATTTAATACCTAAATAGCTTCTTGTGCTTTGAGGGGAAATAAATATGTTTGAAAAACCATAAATGTAAGAAACTTCATTCAACTGGTTTCCAAAAATCTGGAAAACAAAAAATGGTGCTTTTTTCGAAGACCTCAAAAGGTTGCAGCTCAGAAGCCCTGCCAGCAAATCCGCCTGGAGATTTCTTGCATGTCAAATGATTGTGATGCATTTCAATAAGCACAGTGGGAAGCTTCCTTTTCATCATCCTGCCGGTGTGCACTGATTCCCCCCGTCCGAATGCTGCATTTCTGCTGTGTTGTTCTGTGTTCTTAGTAATCATTTATCTATGCAAAGCATTTGTGCTATGAATCTGAATACAATAAAGCTTATTGAAGTAGTCAGCATGTCCAGAGGGCTAAGAGTTTGCATAATTTATAAGATTTCCCCACTAAACTTTGTTTGTCCAAAATATTACAAATATATGTCTGATATATATATATACACATATACATAAATATACACACACACACACACATATTAGGGATGCACGGGGCCCAATACTGAGCTCCTGTACTCATACTCGTTAAAATGCCAAACGCTGATACACATCATGTGACAAGTACCGTATTTAGACAAAGAAACAAAGACAGCAGAATTAAGTTATTAGTGGTTAAGGATGTAAAAGCATTCAGAATTAAAGGGTCATCTTCAGAACACAAATTAATGTATTTGTCATGATATCAGATCCTTCATAGACAGCAGTAAATGAAATGATCCAGGTCCAGAAACATGTGACATCAGTGGCTCAACTTCACTTTGGCGATGGTAATAGAACACTTTTACAAAAAATAACATGATTTACTCCATTCTTCTTCCTTGACATATGTCGTCTGCCATTTTAGAGAGTATCACAAACACACCGGACTGGACCTGGATCATGGCCAGTTGTGTTGCTGTCTATGAAGGATCAGACGGTTCTCTGATATCATAAAAAAAAAATCTTCATTTGTGTTTCGAAGATGAACAAAGGACTTGCAATGGGTTTGCAATGACATGAGGGTAAGTAATTAATGACAGAATTTTCATTTTTGGGTGAACTAACCCTTAGCTAATAGCAATAAGCACAGTAGGCTGAATTGTTGTTTCCTGAGAAAAATGTTGGTTGATTGTAATCCATTACCTTTCTATCAAAGTTATCTGAAATTATCGAGAGGAATTTGTTCTGACAGTTTAACTCTGAGTTCCTGTACCCAATATTTTAATAATGTAATGTAGTTAATTTTGTAAAAATATTATTATCGGTAATCAGTATTGGCAAGTACCAAAAATAAAAGGATCGTTATCGGATAAGTAATAGAAAAGTGGTATTGGTACATCTTTAATATATATACATATAAATAGATAAATAAAAAAATAGATAGATGTCCATGTTGTGTTCTCACATAAAAGTCCACCAAAGTACATACAGAATGGCTTGTAAAGGGTGATTATGCATATTTCTCTACAGACTTAGACTAGATGACTTTTTCACTGGAGAAGACAGGATTGTGGACGAAGAACCAGCAAGAGGATGGAAGATAAAAATACTTAAAGAATTTGTTTCTTGCAAGCACGCAGCTTTTTGCTTTACAAGATGTTAATTGACGGAATGCAGTGGTGTGGATTACTAGTGAATTATTAAATGTGGACTCTTATTCCGGCGGCACCCATTCACTGCAGTGGATCTACTGCTGAGCAAGCAATGTTTCTCCAAATCAGAAATAAACTAATTTACACCTTGAATGCAGCCTAAGCGGCAGTGCATTTTATTTTTTTATGTGAAAATTGATGTCGTAGATTTTATAGTATATATTATTTATAATCCGTGAGAGAAGAAAAGTAACACGGTCAGATGGTCTGTCAGGGCTGAAAGCGACAGTTCTGTCCTGCAGGCCATGGACCTCTGAGCCACAGTTTGAAATTACCAGCAGAGAAATGCCTGCAGGACTCAACCCCTGGCCTATGGTCACCTCTGTGGCCTGCGCAGATGTCATTTTCAAAGAGAAGCCTTTGTCCAAGTGCACACTGACATGTGTGCCACAGAGTTAAAGATGTCGAACAAAACATGAGACATCTGTCAACAGCCAAAGTATCGAGAGGCCATCCCATTCAAAAATGTGTTGGGTGGTTGAGTGAACCTTAAAGTCCCCTTTAGCAAATAAAAATGGAGGGAAAACATAAAGTGGTAAAGCAATTGTAAAGCCTACAAAGTCCTTTCATAGAAACACAGTTGTTGTTCTCTCCAGCTCGTGCATAAATTATTACTAGCATTGAGAAGTCAATCTGACAGGGCTAATTATCTATTGTACCAGCAGAGGGCAACAACATTGCTACTATCTAAAGAAACATATGGAAACTACTTACTACTACTTTAGCATCTTTAGCATCTACAGACTTTAATATTCTATATAGACTTTAATATTTCTATAAAAGTCTGCCTTTTAAAGCAAAATGCAGCGATGTGGTAACACTTAAAAAATACAGCAGGAGAGTCGCTATTTAATGGCCACTTTAATTAAGCATTATAAAAATTACTGTTACTTACCGACTGGAATTCATGAATCAGAGAAAGCAGAAATATCTCTGTGTGAAAGCAACACCTGACTGTGAGAGGGATTTTAAACGCTGACTGAGGTCAGAGGTTGGGTTATTAATGCTATTTATGGATAAAGCAATTGACTTTTAAACAGAATGTTTTTATACAACATTAACAACCATGTGAATGAGTCTGGGTCAGCTGATATGAAGATCTCGATTTTAGGATGCTGAAATGTCAGCACAGTGAAGAACAGCCTTATTTCAGGACAGTTGAGTTTTTTGACTGTACTGCTCTGAGTAATAACGGAAGAAAAATACCTCCTCTCACATAAAAAAAAAAAAACACTCACATTAATATCAAAGACCCGCCACAGAGAGATGTGAAATCGCTGCGGCTTTGCTGAGGAACGGTGACAAAAACTCAGTGGGGTAGATATTTAATTCCATCTCAGACCTTAGAAGTGAGAACCATCTTTCTGTTAATAAGTAGAGCATGGAAATTATTGTCAAAGTTCGTTCAAATTCAAATTTTCCAATTTCCTCCCCATCAAACCGACTGTTGGCTTTATTTGTTTGTCAGCTAACACATGCTCTTGACATTCCAGTGGAATATAGATTGGCTGCTGGCGTTAGAGCGCAGGTACAGGCATGTGTGGTGCTTGACTGATAGCATCTATAACCACCGGCAACACATAGACTCAATTCACACCAAGAGATGGCACGACAGCAGGCTGCAGGCAAGTTATTTCTTGAGGATGAGGAGAGTGAGCCTCTGGCGCAGTAGCCAGCTGCGTCCTCAGAGACTGATGCTCCAACCCCGAGGTCTACTAGAGAGATATCATGTGGTGTCCATCTCATACCCAAGTCCCCTCTAAATCCACCTTGTGCATCTGAAAAAAAGTCATATTGTTCAGAGAAGTACATTTATTTCTGCTTGCTAAAATAAGCTAAATCTTTTTGTCCTGCCTATTGCTGGTAATTTACCTGTTTTTTTCCCCAGACATGGTGATCAATCCACCAAAAAACAACATGATTGATACACTTTTACTGTAAGGTGTAGAGAGTACATATACTTAAGTAAAAGTACAGATACCTTACAGTGAGAATTGCTCCACTACAACTAAAGACGGTTGTACACGCTGTGATTTTTGAGGTCGAACGAGCTCGCATACGTTTTTTTTGGTTATCGGAGGAAATCGGCTTGTATGGTGTGTGAGAAATTACGAGACGAGCAGAGTGCCTCACGATAATTTTTAAACATGTCAAAAAACTTTGGGAGCTGTCGGATTGAAAGCGTGACCTGTGTAAACGAGCGGATTTGTTGAGCAAACTGGAAATGACCAATCAGAAGCTAAAAAAGAAAACCAAAGAAGAAAAAAGATGAACATGGCAGCGTCACGGCGAATTTGGACTGTCGAGAAAGAGGATAAACTTGCTTCCTTAAGAGACAAGCCAGTGAAAAAACTGTAATGTTGAGGAGAAACTGGTGAAAACAGGCCGAAGCAAAATCTATGTGCCGATATTTCATTAAAAAGCTAGAACAAGCAATAAGCCAAAAACCACTGGGAAAAAAGAACAGAATGACGGCCAAACAGACAACTCCTGCATTAAACAAATCACAAAGAACTGAAGAAACAACATACAGGAGGCTAACAAGCAACAAACAAACTGACCACAAACCCCATGGGAGACAGGAAGTGACATAAAAGTCCAAGACAAGGCACCGAAACTGCAACAAAAACAAGAAAGAACTGATTTGTGAGGAAAGCAATTACACTTATTTTGTAAAACAGAAAAAAAAACTGAACACAAAGAAAGTGGAAAAAAAAAAAAAAAAACAATATCCTTCAAACAGGTCTCTTCGGTATAACGCATGAATAAAATAATATTAACAAAAAAAAAAAGTCAAAGTCTTCTCGCACTTTATGTGGTTGTTTGGGTCTCATCTCATATGTAAAAACACCTGTGATTTACAACAACTGGCTTAGGAACTCACATTCACATAAAGTAACTTTGTTGACAAGTTTGGGTGAGGGTAAAATGCACAAGATATAGTACTTTTGTAGCATAAATAACCTGCTGCAGGAAAGCTAGGTGCCATACAAAATGTAATGTGTTGCAGCACTCATTTTAAATGTAGTGGAGTAAAGTGTACAGATACTCAAAAATATAGTGAAGTAGTCAAAACAGTTTGATACTCAGTACAACTACAAAAGTACCTGAAAAGATACTTAAGTATAGTAATTGGTTTTTTATTCACTCCAGCAAGTTGTACCACTGATTTTACTATGATAAATTTTGTATTGTATCGTATTTATTGTATTGTATTTTTTATTTATTTTTTTGCTCTCTTAGCTTGCTATCAGCTCAGTTGTTGATTTTATGGATATTTCGATATATCAGACTTGCTTGTTATTGTTATGAATTCCATATGTTATTAAGTCTGTAGGCCATTTGCTAATACTATAGCATGTTTTAATCGATTCTGCTGTCTTTTTCACTTACTTAGCAGCTTGCACGCACTTGATGTTGATTATATACAGTGAGGTCAATCAGTATTTGATCACCCTGCGATTTTGTAAGTTCTCTTACTTAGAAATCATGGAGAGGGTCTACAATTTTCCACTGTGAGAGACATAAGTATTGACTGATAAGTATTTGATCACTTGCTTATCAGCCAGATTTCTGACCCTCAAAGACCTGTTATTTTGCTTTTAAATAGTCCATCTACACTCTGCTCATGATTCTAAATTAGTAACGTCTGTTTAAGGTGGTTAGCTGTCATAAAGACACCTGTGCACCCCACAATCAGCCAAAGTCTAAGTAGCAAGACCAAAGAGCTATCTAAATACACAAGAGACAAAATTGTACACCTTCACAAAGGTGGAAAGGGCTACATGGCAATTGCCAAGCAGCTTGGTGAAAAAAGAACAACTGCTGGAGCAATTGTCAAAAAATGGAAGAGGCTAATGATAACTGTCAATGTCCCTAGGACTGGAGCCCCACGGAAGATCTCTCCTTGTGGAGTATCAATGATGTTTAGAATGGTGAAGAATCATCCCAGAACTACACGGGAGAAGCTGGTCAATGCCGTGAAGAGAGCTGTGACCATCGTTTCCAAGGCTACTATCAGTAATACACTAAGACGTCGCAAGGAGGGTTCCCCTGCCTAAGTCAGTCCATGTCCAGGCCCGTCTGAAGTTTGACAGAGACCATCTGGATGATCCAGAAGAGTTATGGGAAAAAGTCCTTTGGTCAGATGAGACCAAAGTAGAACTTTTTGGTCTTAACTCTATTCACTGTGTTTGGAGGAAGAAGAATGATGAATATCATCCCAATAACACCATACCTACAGTGAAGCATCACACTCTGGGGGTGTTTTTCTGCACAGAGGACAGGACAACTGCACTCTGTATTAAGGAGAGGATGAACTGGGCCATTAATTGTGACATATTGGGCAAAAACCTCCTTCCCTCAGTCAGAGCAATACAGATGGGTCGTGGCTGGGTCTTCCAGCATGACAATGACCCAAAGCACACAGCCAGAAAAACCAAGGAGTGGCTCCATAAGAAGCATAGAAAGGTTCTGGAGTGGCCTATCTAGTCTCCAGACCTAAATCCAATTAAAATTTTTTGGAGGGAGCTGAAACTCTGTGTTGCTCAGCGTCAGCCCCGAAGACTGACAGATCTAGAGAAGATCTGTATGGAGTGGGCCAAAAAAAAAAAAAAGCAGTGTGTGCAAATCTGGTAATGACCTACAGGAACCGTTCTGTAATTGTAACAAAGGCTTCTGTACCAAATATAATTTTTTTTTTGATAAAATAAATTTTTGACACTGTAATTCCCAAATAAATAGTTAAATAAATCATACAATGTGATTTCCAGATTTTTCTTTTTAGATTCTGTCTCTCACAGTGGAAATGCATCTACTGTACCCTGAAAATTGTAGACCCCTCCATGATTACTAAGTAAGAGAACTTTCTAAATCACAGGGTGATCAAATACTTATTGACCTCACAGTATGTAGCACTTAGTGAAACAAGCATCTAATACACAAAACTTTCTTCCCTTGGCAATTTAATTTTAGCCTACAGAAGTGAAAGACCAAGACATCAAAAAAAATGGAAAAAGGGTTAATTTGTGTAGAAATTTTGGAAATAATCTTTAAATGAGATCAAACAGGTCATAGCTGAGAGATTGCAGTGTGTGTAGCAGTGGAAGAGAGAAGAGATTTGAGACAGAAGCATGTGATCTCATCACTGGTGACTCAACACATGTGAAAACTCTCGTAATGACACACACTCACACCACCTCTGACCTCTGACCATGTCAGGTTGACATATCCGGCTAACTATGTGGCAGGCTGTGACAGGGCAGACCTGCATTTTTAATGAGCACAGTGTGAAGCATAGTTGAAAAGTTGACACTCAATCTGAAAATATGCTAAAATCTTTCTACATTCATCTGCTACAAAAATAGGTTAAAACATTTGCTTATCCATAAATCAATGTTCCATGGAGGCTGTGGGCATCCAATCCCACACCTGGCATAGGTTGACAGAAAACGGTTTGTTTAATCTATAGAAAATACATCAAAAACTGCATATAGGAACTATTTTGATTAAAATGTTGTAAACTAAAATCTGTTACATTGGCATTTTTTACCTGGTGGTTTCTGTGGTTCAATTCTGGCATTTAATAATGGTAACAATACAAGGTTGAATATGTTGGTATTTCACTGTATTTGGGTGGTATTTTTCACAGCTCATAAAATACATTTTTCATAAAGAGATACACAGTATGGTATATCATTTATATCATTACATACATACAGTGGAGGAAATAATTATTTGAACCCTCGCTGATTTTGTAAGTTTTTATAATGACAAAGAAATGAAAAGTCAAGTCAAGTCAAGTCACTTTTATATATATAGCACTTTTAACAATTAGTAATGGTAATGTAAAAGTAATGTAAATGAGAAAAGTCTCAGAACAGTATAATTTTAATGGTAAGTTTATTCTATCAGTGACAGATAGCACATCAAAAGGAAACATGAAAAAATAACTTGAAATAAAAGATAGAAACTGATTTGCATTTCATTGAGGGAAATAAGTATTTGAACCCCTACCAACCATTAAGAGTTCTGGCTCCCTCAGAGTGGTTAGACACTCCTGCTTAATTAGTCACCCTTATTAAAGACACCTGTCCTAACTAGTCACCTGTATAAAAGACACCTGTCCACAGAATCAATCAATCAATCAAGCAGACTCTAAACTCTCCAACATGGGAAAGACTAAAGAGCTGTACAAGGATGTCAGAGACAAAATTTTAGACCTGCACAAGGCTGGAACAGGCCACAAAACCATTAGCAAGAAGCTGGGAGAGAAAGTGACAACTGTTGGTGCAATTGTTCAAAAATGGAAGGAGCACAAAATGACCATCAATCAACCTCGCTCTGGGGCTCCACGCAAGATCTCAACTCATGGGGTGTCAATGATTCTGAGAAAGGTGATAAATCATCATAGAACTACACGGGAGAAGCACATGTGCATTCCTGTCTGAAGTTTGCCAGTGAACACCTGAATGATTCAGAGAGTGACTGGGAGAAGGTGCTGTGGTCAGATGAGACCAAACTTGAGCTCTTTGGCACTAACTCAACTCGCCGTGTTTGGAGGAAGAAAAATGCTGCCTATGACCCCCAAAACACTGTCCCCACCGTCAAGCATGGAAGCGGAAACATTTTGCTTTGGGGGTGTTTTTCTGCTCAAGGCACAGGAAAACTTCACTGCATCAACAGGAAAATGGACGGAGCCATGTATCGTAAAATCCTGAGCGTTCCTTCTGCCAGGAAACTGAAAATGGGTCGTGGATGGGTGTTCCGGCACGACAATGACCCAAAACATACAACAAAGTCAACGAAGGAGTGGCTCAAGAAGAAGCACATTAAGGTCATGGAGTGGCCTAGTCAGTCTCCGGACCTTAATCCAAT
>JAUCMT010000059.1:6588809-6598884 GCA_032357475.1 Enteromius thamalakanensis
TTTCTTAATGCCTGTTGAACATAACAGAGACATTTTATGATTATTACAATACATTTCTTACCTAATGCTCCTTTAACGCCTAAATTGCGCTTATCAGTCCCTTAAAGGTACCTAAATGGTACATATTACCTTTGGAAAAGGTTTTGCCCTGGTGATGGACTTGTACCTTTTATTCTGACAGTGCTAGAACAAGTTTAACATCAGCAGCATATATGTTAACAATAAAGAAATCTGCACATCACACAGTGGTTTTATAAAGCAGTAGCTGTTGTATAAGGTACAGTGGACTACACATTTAATTGGGTCCATTATACAAAGAGTAACTGCAGAATTAAATTAGGTGAATTATTAAACTAAACACGCTCATTAGACTCATTGTCTCCTCTGAATGATGATGTGCACATCTCACAAGGGTGAAAATCAATGTCGGTCCTCTCTTATTGAATTACACGATAACGCACGATGCTACACCAGAGCAGGTCCTTTCCGTTTCATATTACACTGCTGTCTAACCGGTGGCCGTCAGCCAAGAGTCGAGGTTGCGCCAAAAAAAAAGTGTGATGTTGTATGGTCAGGTGTGTCGAGTCACTTTATTCTAACCACAAAAATACAAAGATTAAAATGTGGTCTAGTCTGGCGAAGGAACGCCAGAAGGCTGAATTCTTCTAATGAATACGTACATTTGTTGCAGATTGTTACCCATTTTTTCCAGATTACATTGGGCACCTTGTTGCCAAGACAACAGCAATTAGCAAGAACTGGGTTACCAGGCAGACAGTGGCTACAACAAAGTACACATCGTAACCATAGTAACCAGGGTCAGGCCAGCAGAGCCTGCCTTCGTATCGCATGTGGTAGGAAATGTATGCGTTTTGGCCTTACATTCTCATAAAGATTGATAACACAACATATATGTCGCAAACACTAACATATGGTCCATGACCTCCTCTCGTAATTAACCTCAGGTTAATGTTTTACCGACACCACCGACCGACGTGAATTTCTGTTGCTATTTGTACTGCCCACTCACCGTTAATTCAAACACTGACCTTATTTGAAACCTTTTACCCAGTTTGAGGCTAATAGATAAGCAACATTCTTTATTTACAGAAGGCATGCAAGCATCTCCTGACCAGTTTATCAATGAGAATCTGATATATGTTTTTATGCAAGTCATACATCCTTGTATGAAAAATGTGGGAACTTAGTTATATTGATTTTTCAGAATTGATCTTTGAGAAAAGCCACGCCCTTTTTTAATTCAGTGGTAGAAATAAACTTCTATTAATAAAAAAGCTATATGTAGTTCAGTAGCAGTTAAGTGTTACAGGCCTTTAAGTGGGTTTGTTTAGTGAAGTAGTTGCCTGACTGATTTGAAACTCATGAACTTGTGAGCCTGCTGTACAATTCAATAAAGGAACCGGCTCTTAATAGCCATTTGTTTATGCATTGGATTGTGCTTGCTCTGCACCTGTTTCATTTGCTAAAAGCAACCAGCTCCTAAGAGTCATTCATTCATGAATTGCTCTATACTGCTTGAGCTGTATGTTTTTGGGTGCAGCGAAAGAACAAAAATACGTTTTAATGTAAACTCATAGTATAAAACCTTTTGATCATTCTTATTCCATATTCGCCAACCCTGAAAGCCAATGCAGGAAGCACTCAATTTAAAAAGTTTTTCGATTTGAACCAGTTGCACTGTCTGATTTTTATACACAAAAACTAGCTGTTAGGGATCATTCATTCGTGAATCAACTTACTATGTTTTCAGCAGTTTTAATTAGCGTCTGAAATTTGTTATATCCCAAGAGTGGTTCTTTCAAACAGGTCCTAAGTTTAGCCTAAAAATTCTTTGGTTAGCCTTTATTTTAATGTGTCATCGTTACAGTGTAATTATACATATAAATACTGAGTAATATCAACTAAGTGCTTGTACTTGCTATCCACCTTTTCCTGATGCAAAAGCGCGCACAGCCATTTGGAAATTTTATGGGTATAGCTTCTGGTCTCATCCACATCTAGATATTTTTGGTTGTACAAAACTGTTTTGCTGCTTGATATTGAAAATTGGTGTGTCCTATCATGTTATTTTACTGTATTATCTTATTTATGAGCACACTGGTGTATAGTACAAACAGTTTTACCATTTACTGCACATTGTTATTCTCCTTGTTGTTTCGGAAGCCTCACTTATAGGCTTACTTCCGCGTACAGGAAAAATGGGGATAGGGTTAGAATGAGGTTTTGTTTTAGGCTTAGCTGCATGTAATTATGCATAATTGTACATGTAGAAAGGACACATAATATAAAGTTTTACCAAATTGCTATAATATCTTAAACAACGGTCTTAAAGATACAATATCATGTTGGTGCTGTACTTCGTCGAGATGTTTAAAGGATAGTTCTCCAAAAAAATTATATTGTGTAATTAATTACTCACCATCATGTAGTTCAAAACCCATACATTTTATATTATAACAAATTAAAATATTTTTGGATGAAAACTTAGAGCTTGCTGACCCCAAATAGACAGCAACACAACTGAAACGTGTATATATATATAATTTATGAAGCAATGAGAATACTTTTTGTGCACAAAGAAAGCAAAAACAATGACTTTGCTCTATAATTTCTTCTCTCCGTGTCTAAACTTGAAACACTTTTGTGACAGTAAGGCAAGGCAAGTTTATTCATATACCATATTTCATTCAAAGTGCTTTACACAAAAGAAAGTAAAACAGTCATTTAAAAAATAATCACAACTATAAAAGCAAACATTCTCAAGCTTTGTTCAAACTCTTCCACAAACCTTCCAAAACACCAAACTATTCCACTACTTCATCCCCTTCATACTTTGACCATCATAAACCAAACAGAGCTCATAGAGAACGTATTAATCAATTGTCTTTCTTTCCCCGTATTCTCTTCCATCACAGCACGCACTTTAAGCTTCTGTTTCAGCCTTTGAAATGATATATAAATTCAAGAATAGTCAAGAATAGAAAGTACCCAATGCATGTGTGTGAATGCCTCTCTTTGTACACAAGGTGCAGCAAATCTATTTTAACAATGTCTTTATTACCTTTCCGGTCCTTGAATGTGGTAATTGCATTGCTGTCTATTTAGGGTTAAAAGATTCCAGATTTCATCAAAAATATTTTAATTTCTGTTCCACAGACGAATGAAGGGCTCATGGGTTTGAAATGACACAAGAGTAAAGGTTAATGACATTTTTGAGTGAACTTCTATTGAGTGAATTTTGAGTGAACTATCGTTTCGAAAGTCTTTTAAAAAGGGTTCAGCCCATTTTACACTGTAAAATATTGTAAATAAAGATCATTGGTCTTCCCTCACTAAAATTGATAGAATTCAATCAGACGTTCATACTTACGAGTTGACAAGTCGTTATTACGGCATCAGGTTCAAGTCACTTTGGTCGGAAAAAGATTGCGATTTAACTTTTTTGCATAACATTTTTTAAACTCTACATCTACAAAATATTGAATGAAGAATGTGCATCGTGTTTTTTTTCTTTCTTTCAATTTTTTTTAATTTATGAAGGTGATTAAAAAATGTATAATTATTTTATAATTATAAAATAATATATGTGTAACATTATTGTACATTACAAAAAATTATCATTTTATTAATTTCAACAACTTCACAGATATATTGTTAGTCTTTTGCTTTGTCCATTTTATCCAACACATTTTTTTTTCACTGAAACTCGGAAACTCTGGGCTTAAAGAAAATTGAAGAAAATAAGAGTTTCTCATTCGTAACAACGACTTTGTGGCGGTGTTCATGTGCACCTTTACTACCAATTTCACAGTGACAGTTGTTTTTCCATCACTTTTTTCTCAGTGTAATAGGATTTTATTTTTTAGCTTAAGCGTTTTAGCATTGTATTTCTCCTTCTTTTTAGACAATAGGGGTCAGTATATTTTTTCCTGAAACCACACACGGTCCAAACCAGATCCCTCCCACTCTCATGTCCAGAGGCTTTCCCCAGGTGTCCAGAGGGCGTCAGAATGTGTTCAATTAGCTTGTGTAACCAGAGGCAGGGCGGACACTTAATCCCACAGCACCTGCTGCCTCTTCACAGGTTAACCCCAGTCAGCCATGTCACCAACCGACGCGGGATATCACACGTTAGCCCAGCTCAGTGGCCCTGGATTTACTTGGCCGTCTGATTGGACGTGATCTCCAAGCTGGCCGACCGGCAAGCAGCTGGACACCTAATTAGGCGGCCGAATAAACCCAGATGAAGTTTTTCAGGTGACTCGAGGCTTCTCTGCATGCTAGGTTGCTGCCATTTGTGCAGACTTAATTAACACAAAATAAGTGCCTGATTACAAGTTTGAAGAGTCTATACTTATAAAAAGTGGAAAAGTGTTACAGGGCCATCAAACACTTGCCACCTGTGTTGTTCTGATGGCCAAGGGCACAGGCCAATTCAATCATAAAATGACTGTAAAATCGAACAAAGATACATTATTATATACATTATGTTACATGTGTATATAAAAGAGAAATAAAACAATTTTTAATAGGCATGTATCAAAAATGATGTTAATGGCCAAGAAAAACATTCATTAGTTCACCAATAGTGACATATGTTGCCACAAAGTAAATTACTGTTTTGACCAACATCGTAATTAATACAATTCATTAAAATGCAAAGACCTCTATTCCACATTTTAGTATTTACAAAAGGAGTATAGTTTTTTTAACAGTTGAGTCTTCCCTGCAATATACTTTAGTATTTTGTTTACTTGTTTACAAAACCACTATTTTAATTTATTTGATTAATCTAGTTAATGCATTTAATTTTATTGCATTAATCTGTTATAAAACAAAACAGCTACTTTAATAAGTGAAAATAACTGAATTTAATTTTTTTCTTAGTTGTAGATCAAATATTTATACAAAAATATTAACATAATAACAATTAATAATAATAATAATTTCTGTATAAATATTTATTTGTGTGCACTACCATTTAGCAGAGTCATACCGTATAGTTTCAAAGTGCATGCAAAAATTAGTTGAATTTATATCTTCTTAATCCTAAACAGAAAACAAACTTGAAATCAGTATAGTTCTCATAAAAAGTCATTCAGAACTGAGAGCCCTTTACAGTCATTTGAAGTTTTAAACGGCAAAATACTTCAAATAACTCTAGCCAACTCCAAATTAGACCAGAAGGGATTGTAATTGCACATCATAAAGACTTTGTGTCAAGTTAAGAGTCGAATAACACCCAGGGAGGTAGTCAACTGACCTATGCAATGAGCTCTGCAACTTTACCAGAGCCAGAGCCGACCGATGCCGTTATAAAAACCCATGAAGCACGCTGAAATGTCAAGCTACTTTAAACGTTCCTTCTAATAAGTCACAAGGTTGGAGAGTAGCACAGATTTTCAGTTGACGACACACAGATATCCCATGTTTTATAAAGCGTGCCCATGATGGATGGTTCAGGTTCAGTAACACCTTTTAAAACAGAGCGATAAAGAGCGCAATGAAAGATGAACTGTCTCTGTCTAACAGCGCAGGCAGCCACAACAATGACAGCTATTAAAGCCTGTGACGAGGCCGGACTGAAAGAGCGTGGCATAACATCTCTGTCGGCACCAATTTTGTTGTGGTAAATGTTTTAGTTCTTCTCTCTCTTTATCTAATTAATTCTCTCATACCCGGAGCAGTGTGGATCATTTGTGATGGGGACAGGTCACCGCGACGCATAATAGAAACACAAAAGAAGGAAGAATGCGATGGAAAACGTTGAATAATGCAATCACAATTCACAACGTTTCACTTAATTTTCTCCTCAATCAAGTGTTCCGTACGTTTCACCTTTTCTCTCTCTCCCCTCTCTTTTTTTTTTCCCCATGCAGTGCAAAACTGAACTGATTGCGCAGGGAAATTATAACCCCGGTAAGATTTTTTTGTTCCATACCGCGGCAGCACCATTACAGATGAATTAAATGAGAGAGAAGCCCTACGACGCACAGTCGACACCCTCCCACTCCCGCCCACGCCGAACCCTAGGATCACACTTTTCAATCCAGTCCGCGGCTAAAAGCATTCATTCCAGCGTTCAGGGGCCCCGCGCACAACCGCGCCTGGAGCACCTACAAGAACGCGGTCATCTTGCTGGACAGGGGAAATTTCTGTCAGTAACTAGCGGGATATCAGAGATTCGTATTCATAAAGCCTTGAGAGAATGATTACACTTACAGTAGTTGCACTTAGGGGTCCACTCAAAAAAAATGGCACTCTGCGGAACTTCAAGAAAAGAAAGCTTTTAGACTGGTGGGGGGAAATTTGACATGCTTCTTTCCCACCGAGACGGGCGACTCCAAATACGAGTCGTCTGGGATTTGCGCGTTCGATTTATTAGTTCTAATTGTATTTTGGCTTCATTATGAAGAGGGGAAAATCTTTCCCCTCCGTATGGAAGTTCACAAAAACGCTGGCGTTTTAAAGCTGTCGCAATCTCCCGTATTGAAAATTGTCCTTCAATCAGCGCTGAAGTGCTTGTTAAAACAGATGCATTTTCTTCAACCTCTGCTCTATCAACTGAACAATCGTATTCCCACAGGGAAGCCTCTCACTTAGTAAACTGGCTATAATGAATCAATTTCAGAATTAGTTTTTGTTGTTATTATTGTGGCATTAGTGTTGCTGTGGTGTTGCGTGCTTCGAACCCACCTCCATTTTTTGGTTAATGCCGGTCGACTATGTGGGAGATTGCTTGGTAATGGAAGCTGAACTCTTTCATTAGGCTTTTGAGGGGAAAACTGCTAAAAGGGGGCATTAGCATATTCTATACTTTTCTCTGCTATTTAAAAATGGCAGATGATGAATGTGAACTGAGGATATCTTAATGTTTCATTCCCGAAAAATGAAAACATCCATCTTTCACCTTCAACAAGAAAAGGCAGGACTGTAAAATAAATAAAGCATTTTATTTTGCACATTGCAACAGAAAAGCTGAATATAAAAACATTTAGTGTAAATGCATAAAAGAAATTCACGTTTGTAATAAATAAAATTTGTATATAAAAAAAGACGTATAAAAAGAAAACAAACACAGTCTCTGGGAATGCACGTCTCTACTCACACATGCGTTATCATACGCATCCGTGGCGCATGTGAAAGTTGACGACGTATTCGGCGTTGGTGCGCTGAACAGAGATGGCGAATGGCTCGAAGGGATGGAAGGTGAACGCGACCAGTCTCCTGACCGTATGGTTAATGGGTCTGCCCAGCAGGCCTGCCTGGATCTTAAATTTCAGCAACCCCGAGTCCCTCGCGTAGAATCTGCAGGAGGACGGGGGAAGAAAAAGAAAGAAACTGGCAGTTATTAAGGATGCCAACTCGCATGTCGACAGCAAGAAACCAGTGTGTTTTACAGCATAAGCGAACCGCTGTTTGGTACATCAAAGAATTATGGTAACATTTGTCAGGGAAATTTTTGAGAGCTCTCAGGAAGTGTTTTAAAGATCGCCTGTCATGGCATGAAATTACACTTCAGTGTTTCAAGATTTAACAAGGAAGTTGATGCAGACCTCACGCTGGGCCTCATGTTTCACTATACTGAAAAAGTGGGCGAACATTCTGGCCTCTTCTGCAAATCACTGTCTTTGTCAACAATCTTTAGACTGTGCATATGTCTACATTTTAAGCCTGCAAAAGAATAAAACTCAGTACAAAGAAAATACATGAAAAGGCGGTTAAATAATATACCAATGCAGTCATTAATGGCACTAAAAATCCATTTCTGAACTGGTTAATACTCAGAGGTACCGTATTGGATGATCGCCACAGGTCTTTGGTCGTTCCATGACGGACACCCACTTGTCGTCATAGCTAAAGAGGGAGAGGTCCAGATATGGGCTGCTGCTGTAGGACTGAGCACTGATGGGCAGCTGCCCGAGAAGCCTCCTGACTGCCTCTGTGTGCCCTCCGTATTTGGCATTCACAATGGTGTCTTTAAATCTGAGGACAAACCAAGCACTCCAGATCAAGCTCAAGCTGCAGAGTTTATTAATTCTAACAAATACGTTTTTGCTCAAAACTAACCAAAATTAAAAATAATTTGTTTATCATTCCTGCTATGAGGCCACTTGGTGTTGTTTCACAAGAAAGGGAAATATATATCGGTATCAGATATGAGCATATTGGATATTCAGAAAATTGAATATCATGCATCCCTAGTATTTATCCAGCACAAAAAAAAATAAAACAATAACCTCAAATTCAAGTAGAAGAGAAATCTTGTCATCTTGGGGTAGAACATTTATTTAGTCTGAATTTTTTTTTTTATCAAATAATATTATTTATTTAAACACCTTAAACTCCTTTTTAAAGTAAAGTATCATTACATCAGTGCTGTCAAACAATCCATCGGGATTAAACATCCAAAATAAAAGTCTTTGTTGGTAATTTGTTAATTGTGTACATTTCTTATGTATAAACAAATACACATGCATACAGCATATATTTTGAAAATATGTAAATTCATATAATTTATATTTATTCATATAATGTATATGTTATTATATTAAAACAGACACACATACACACACACACACATATATATTTATAAACTTAGAATTTTCTTAAATGTATATATGCAAGTGCGTATAAACTTAGAATTTCTGAATGGATGAGGTTTTTCAAAAAGTTTCAAAACCTTTAAGTTTTGTTGCTTTTTTCAGAACCTGCATTTGTGAGGTCCACGTAATTAGGGTTTTTAATATCAAAAGGTGTCAGCATGAGCAAGTTTTCACCCGGCACATTTACACTGAGTCATTGTTATAGCCTTTTGTGAGACGAAGTGAGACAGGCCTCCTCTGGCTCGACCATCAATTTGTGGCTTAAGAACTGGCCTTGCTTGATATTTATATCTCACCTGCGCTGCACCTGGCGGGCAAAGTTGTTGCTGGAAGCGGAGCAGGGGAACTGCACGGCCTCGCTGTGGAGCGTGGCATTCCGGAAGAGATCGCAGAAGTTTTCGAAAAGCTCCAGAAGTTTGTCTGAAGTATTCTCGAAAACTGCAATAACTTCTGTGGTTAGCATATTGTAAACCACGAAGAAAGAGGGCTAAAAATAAAGAGGAGAATTGAGACAGTAGTTTACACAATATTTTACTTATTGTGCACCAACCATGACCCAACACAAATCCCACCATTATAAAGATTCACTACAAAACAATAACAAGTATTATTTCTCACTACCAGAGATTAAGGGATGACGCCAGCAAGGCGTATCTGATTGAATCTCTGGTTACTCCAATGGTTTGTACCTGCGAAGGGTCGGTGACCCTCAGCGTGACCACGTCTTCGCTGGTGTACTTTATGAACAGGTGATGTTCATCCAGGAGCTGCATCTTCCACATGCGCAGCTGCCTAAGCTGATCGAAGAACTGAAAGAACCGGCGTTTGGCTGTGGCGCTGCCATCCTGCTCTGCTCTCCTCCACAGATACACCAGCAGACGGTGCTTTAAGGAGTTGATGGTTTTCTCCTTATAAAGGCGGGAGAAACCAGGCTGGGCTTCAGCCTCGGCCTCAGAGTAAACAGCAGACAGTGTAAGCAGGTCATCTTCGTAACAAAAACGACCAATGGTGCGCACGTCAAGAAAGGTTCCATCCGGTGTCACCTAGTTAGGAGGAACAATTGGGGAAAAAAAAATTTAAGTATTTTAAAACTGCTCTTATTACATTTTTATTTGTACAAATAATAGAAAAAATTCTAGAAAATTATGGAAAGAAGGGGGTAGATAGGGATTTTTTCTTTTAAAAAAATAATATTTTAAGAATACATATCTTCTATTTAAGAATATATTTTTATACAATGGGTATGGAAAATATTCAGACCCCCTTAAATTTTTCACACTTTGTTCTATAGCAGCCATTTGCTAAAATCAATTAAGTAAACTTTTTTCCTCAATATACACACAGCACCCCATATTGAAAGAAAACAAAGAATTGTTGACATTTTTGCAGATTTATTAAAAAAGAAAAAGTGAAATATCACATGGTCCTAAGTATTCAGACCCTTTGCT
>JAUCMT010000059.1:6598984-6631820 GCA_032357475.1 Enteromius thamalakanensis
GGTGTGTGGCTTTCCTAATTAAGTCCAATCAGTATAATCAAACACAGCTGGACTCAAATGAAGGTGTAGAACCATCTAAACCATCTTCTTCATGATCAGGAGAAATGGACAGCACATGAGTTAAATATATGAGTGATTATGGTAATGATATTACAATTTTACTTTTATAATAAATCTGCAAAAATGCCAACAATTCAGTGTTTTTCTGTCTTAAATGAACTTAATGATTTTAGCAAATGGCTGCAAAATAACAAAAGTGAAAAATGTACTTTCCGTACCCACTGTATGAAATATTAATTAAGGTAAAAAAAATACTTTGGTATTTATTGTCCTTTTTGCTATCAATATATGCCAAAAATGTAGAGAAATCCAATTTCAAACTTATTTTTCAAATTTCAAATTTATTTTTATGAATTTGAATCAATTACGGGTACAACATTCTTGACAAAAACTTATTTTGGTAACTGTCAGTAACTTTTTAAAAACATTTCAAATAGATATTTATACATTTTAGAATACAATTTAGAAAAAATATATATATCTTTTATTTCATTTTTGTGGCTTATATTTGTGCATTAAATAGAAAAATGACTAAACAAATTTTATTTGATTAAAAAATGTGTGTCATTAATATTTTAAGAATAAATTTTACATTTAAAAACATTTTTATACTTTGTATCTTAAGCACAGGTACCCTTGGACGCTTGTATCTTATATTTTAAAAAAAAATTAAAAAATTTGGGGTGTAAACTGGGTGATGGAACTGAAAAATGGCACAAACAACTTCTGACTGTTTTAGTTTAATCAATGGTGATATTTTAAAAATACATTTGATGCATTTTAAATGTAAGGAAATAATAAAACTTTTTGCTACCTTTTTTTTTGTAATAATAGTATTTAATAAAAGAAAATATCATTATTTATCTTTTTTTTTTTTTTGTATTTGTATGAACTCACTGACAGGAATTGTAGTTATGAATAGAAACAGAAATTATTTGATAACATATAAGACAATTTTCCATGTAATTTGTGTTGTACAGGGTTGTGTTGTTTCAGGTACTCACCTGAAAGACATGTATGGTCTGTTGCTGCACAGAAAGCACTGCCAGTATATTCCTGTACAGGTACAGTCCCTGATTGTGTGACAGAATGATTTTGTCACACTTAAAGATGCGTGTATCACACAGCCGGCCCGTGTGCAGGTCTATGATGTGCAGTGAGTAGTCCTCAAGAGGAGAGCGTGGGTTGGGTGTCACAGATTCGTTGTTTCTGTACACCTCAAAAAAGTGTGGATGCGGTTCTTCAGGCAAGTAAGCAGCCGAGCCGACGATGACATAACGGCAGTCGTCAGTGAAAAGACTGCACTCTCTATTCAAGTGCTCACCGTTGGAGGCCACGTTAGTGACATGGAGAAGGGAAAAGAAGCGTTCAAAAAGTCTGCCTCTGATGTTCAGGGAGCGCTGGTCATTCCCATTGGCCAGTGTTTCTCCCTCCTGACCCTGCAGAAGATCTTCAGCAGCTTGGCATCCCTGGTACTCATAGATTTCCAAAGAAGTCTGGTCAGAAGAAAACGCAATAAAGCATCTCCCATCAGGGGAAAACTTACGCAGGAAGCAGGGCGGCTTCTCTACATTCACCACTGTGAAGTTGGGGAACAGGTTCTGGTGGAAGCAACGCACACGGTACCAATGTGCCCCAACTGGACCGGAGCATATCCGGCGCCTTTCTAGCCGGTGGACAACGTTCTGGTTTTGGATGCGTCTCGGTTTCAGAGTGGGAAAATCATCCTCTGATGTAATGTTGTGACGAAAAGCCATGATAACAGCTTTAACACTGCAAATAAGAGAAATTAGATAGTAAATAAATGCAAATAGAGCAGATCTCTTTACAAAATGATTTTATACAACAACAAAAAAATTAATAAACAGACTGACAAACAGGCTGATCAATGCAAAGCAGATCAAGCAGATTTCCCCACAAATTTGGTTTAAGTGAACAAAAAAAACAACTGGGCATTTAGCCATTTTAAGAGTTTTACTACTGAAAATAATTACAACTGTACTCATATAGATCATTACAATAACGTGAATATATACAATACATATAGAGCTGACCTTTCTACTAAATTTCTTTAAATATAGTACTTCATACAATACAAAATAAAAGGCAGGAAGCTACCATAACAGCTTTAACACCGCAAATGAGAAATGAAAACATTTTTGGAAGAGATCATAATAATCAAGTAACGTTACAATCAAATAATTTCTCCTTACAAAATTAATTTAACGTTAACTTACATAAAAAGACAACCAAAAACGAGTTACATGTAGAAACATTTAAGATAGCTCTGCTCTGAATGCTTTTTCGTTTGTATAGTTAAAGGTTAATAATACGCTCGTTTTAAAGTCATCAAATTTAGTCTATAACACACGCAACTGAATAAGTTATGCATAACTTACCTGCACGGTTATTTAAATACTTCTCATGATAATATTTACACGGCTTTAGCTCTCTGAAACTACGAATATGTCCAAGAGACAACCTACAGCCGTATAAAATAAGACATACAAGCAAGAAACTTTAAGAAGGAGGTACAATGCGGTATAAAAGTTTATTTGGCAGTGTAAATAAGTTCAGAGATCTGTTCGCTCTCTAAACGCCGGAAGTAACTAGCGTTCTTCGAGCTCTACGTTTAAACAGAGGACATGAGGCACAGAGAGTGTCAGAGCGCCACCTTCAGCAGCGGCGAAACAACGCAACTACACATCTATGGTGATGACGAATGAGCGATTTGGATTGATCAAATGTTCTGTCAAATTGTTTACCCAAATGATTTTGTAGTTTTGGGTGAATGTGTGAGCTATACATGGTGCTAATCAGTTTGGTTTCTGAGGATATTATTACTGTCATTGACACAAGAGAAACAATTAAGGAAGAATTCCCTGCTTAAAAACATTTTAAACCACACTAAACCAGATGGTCTTCCAACATGGCCAAGCTGGTCTCTGATACATTTTAGAATGGATTTCAGCTCTTTTCAGTTGGTCATGCTGGAAAACTAAAATGCTGACCATCTTAACCTGCTAGTTTAAAAACACAAACAACTTTGGGTTGATGAGAGTACTACAAAACTTGGTTTGCTGGTCAAAAGTGGTCTCAAGGTAGATTTAAATAGATTTTAGGCACTTTCCATATGGTCTCACCTGGTTTTGTCCATGTTCTTTACTGTATGTTGGTAAAACAATGAGAATTAGAGTGAGTAAACACAAATATTAACAGATTAATTCACCGAATATTATACTACAATGCACTACAGTTTAAAGTATACTACAGTTTTTATTACATTTTATCAGTTTGCTGCTAGAGCGGCATCTAAGACTCACGCTGCATGTGTGCCGTCCTGTGCCGCTAGAGCGCCATTCAATGCCCGCACCACTAGAGCGCCATCCAAACCCACTCCTGAAAAGGGCTGTTCAATGAACGCACCGCTTGAGTGCCATCCGAGACCCATGCTACAAGAGTGCTGTCTGAGGGTGCCCGCGCCGCTAGAGCTTCCTCCAAAGCCTGCTTCCTCTGAGTGTTGCCAGTATCAGCTCCCCGTAAGCGCATCCCGATACCTGAGAATCCAGTCTGCCAGTTACAGTCATGAGTGCCGATCCAGTTCCCCGCTGATTCCGTTCCGCAGTTAAGGCCAGGAGAGCCATTTCAGTTTCCAGCGGAGGTGACATTCTATGTTCCAAGAGTCAGATTCTGTGTCCAAGGATTGGGTCGCTGAGGTCCCCGCCTTCGCCCGCAGCCCAACCCACAAAGCACCGGCCCCTTATGGTCCCTCCTGCAGGTGGTGGTCCCACAAGAGGGTGGCCCCACATTGCTCCTTCGGGCTGGACCCGGCCGGGCCCCGTGGGGTAAGATCCGGCCACCAGGCACTCGCATACGAGTCCCAACCCCAGGCCTGGCTCCAGGGCTGGTTGCACCGTACCGGGAAACGTCATAATTGATGGGCAGTCATGGCCTAATGGATAGAGAGTTGGACCTGTTTGCAGCTGAGTGCAAAGCCGCTGGGATGAGAATCAGAACCTCCAAATCTGAGGCCAGGATTCTCAGCCGGAAAAGGGTGGCCTGTCCTCTTAAGGTTGGTGGGAAGTTCCTGCCTCCGGTGAAGGGGTTTAAGTATCTTGGGGTCATGAGTGAGGGAAGGATGGAACGGGAGATCGACAGATGGATCGGTGTAGCTTCTGCGGTAATGCGGTCAATGTATTGGTCTGTCGTGGTGAAGAAGGAGCTTGAGCTGCAAGGCGAAGCTCTCGATTTACTGGTCGATCTATGTTCTTACTCTCACATATGGTCATGAGCTTTGAGTGACCGAAAGAATGAGATCCTGGCGTCTGAAATGAGTTTCCTCCGCAGGGGAGTGCTGTTCCAGATCCCCGCTGATTCCGTTCCGCAGTCACAGCCAGGAGCGCCGATTCTGATCCCCGCAGAATCTGTTGCACAGTCACTGCCAGGACAGCCATTCCAGAGTCCCGTTCCTAAGTCACAGTCAGGAGAGCAGTTCTAGTTTGCCGCATTTTTCTTTCCGCAGTCAAGGCCAGGAGAGCCGTTCCCGATCCCTGAGGATCCCCTCTGCCCGTCACAGCCAGGAGTGCTGTTCCCGATGCTTTAGAACCCAGTCTGCCAGTCACGGCCAGTAGAGCCATTTCCGAGTTCCGTCCCTGAGTCCTGGCCAGTAGAGCCATTCGTGAGTCCTGTTCCCAAGTCAAGGTCAGGAGAGCCGTTCCCGAGTTCTGTTCCTGAGTCATGGCCAAGAGAGCCAATCTAGTTCCCCACGGATTCAGTTCCGCAGACACGGCCAGGAGAGCTGTCTTGAGTCCCGTCCCCAAGTCCTGGACAGTAGAGCCATTCTCGAGTCCTGTTCCAGAGTCAGAGGTCTTTGGCATCTATCTATCCATCTGTAATTTGACTCTATCTATCTTCAAAACTTTTATATTTTAAAATTACTTTTGGTTTAAACTGAAAACCTATAAAGTTAGATTTCTATAAATTACTTCAAACTTTTTAGCCAGGCTTTTTCAAGCCAACTTCAAGTTTGCCTGCAAACTTTATTATCTAGTTAACAAGTAGTTGTAAATAATAAAGTATATATAGTACTATAATAAATTTTATTTATTAACTATAAATTACTTATTATGTTTATAGTTAAATTAGTATTTTTAATGTGGGTAATCACAACACTGAACATCTGAAATGCATTGGGATTGAGAGGCTGTAAAGTCCTTTTGTGATGAGGACATTATTACAAAGAAAGATGTATTTTTTCTTTTTCTTTTAGGTACAATATTTATAAAGAACATCTCTGTCTGAAGTGTTAATGATCTTATGATGAGAAGTAAAGATGGATTATTATTATTTTTTTTTTATTGAGCAGCAACGCCTTATAATGCTCCCAGATTGTGTAAGATGACCTGATGAGAAATGAATTGATGCAAAAACGTCTGTGACCTTTTATTCCCGTATTTTAAACTGAATAAAGAAACTTCGGTGTACAGATTGTGCAATTTTTTTGCTAAAATCACCAAGGCAGAATGAGAGACCAGCATTTTTTTGAGTAGGGTTATTTGAAAATCGCATGCAAAAATAATCTAAATTTACTTTTAAGGTAGAAGAAATTTCTTGGCCAGGGTTTGGTTGGCGAGAGGTCTAACAAAAGGGAACTGATAATTAGGGACAAAGCACTTCCCATTTATGCACCCATTAGCAGAGTACACCGAAAAGGCAAAGCAGTGACAGATGAGGTCATCTCACTCTTTTGTCTTCCCTTTCTGCCATAGAAAAAAATTACGAATGCTCAAAATGCCTTTTCACTTCCACGCTTTATGGAGCATTTGGACTTTGTAAATACACTTTTCATTCTGTATTCAATAGGCAGCATGCCTGTCTTCCAGAAAATGTTTAAAATTATGATATTAACAAACCGTTTTTAAATGTCAATTGACAGGGTACTTCCATGATGATTAGGACAGAGGTCAATAAATCTTTACAGAACACCACTAATGGAGGTGCCTTTCTGGTCCAGTTTGATGGTGAGGGTTTTTTCTTTTCTTTTCTTTTTTGAAGCAATCATTGGCTTAATAGCTTATGGTGTTAGCTTTATGGTTAACTATAATTAATCTGTCATATTAATACAATTTTATTAATTAGGTAATTGAACAAACTATACATATTCAAGTCTTCATATGGAATGTTATATATGGAATGTTTCTTTCATCACTATAATTAATTAAAATCTTTAGCATGCAGCCTAATTCATACATATGCATGTATCTGTCTGAACATGAGGTAGTTCTTGTGCGGACCTCCAAAAAGAGAGCATGAGGTAAAGTCTAATTTGCCGAAATTCATTTAGTGTTCTTTCTCCAAAATGGATTTATAAGGGCTGAAAAATTGAAAAAGGAAAATGAATAAGAACTCAGCACAGAAGGAAACCTGTGCGCTTGGCCTTGAGAGTATGATAATGGATTTGTACCCAATTATCCTCGACCCAAGTATGTAGAGACCCAGTTGGTAGATTATATAAGTTGTAATCTTCAGTAATGGCAGGTTGTGAGCATGAAAGGTATTCCAGAGGAAAAACATGGAAAAAGAACATTAGAGCCCTCCAAATGCTACGTGTCTGCGTTTGAGTGCACTCTCTACCCATTGGCCAAAGCGCTTCGCTTAGGGACCAAAAACATGGCAGCTATAACATTATGGTATAGGCTTTGCATTTGAGATTTTTCCAAATAATGGCCTTTCATTCAGCTCTTTTCTCTTCGTCGAGGGTCATCATCTTCCCTTTTAGGTTTTGTTTTTGGTTTTACGTCCCCCCCTCCTCACTCTCCGACAAAATGCACGTGGAAGATTCATTTCCTCTGCATCCAGAGCCCGAGTGGAAGATGGAGGGTCCTTAAGGCTGGTTTTTAGACTGATATGAGGGCCTAATGCCGGAGGAGAAAAACAAAGAGCACCGGAATATCACAAATTCTGCAGTAATAAAACTTTCACTGCCGATTCCAGACTCAAAAATGGCCAGGCCAGAGGAAATTCCAAGTACACTCAAACCGGTGGCAAATAGCCTTAATTATAAACCTATTGCATGCTAGCCGTAATTGGAAAAAGCAGATTTAAAAGGTTGCTTTTTGCGCAGAAGCAGCGAAGATGCTGTTTTTTAACATTTCTGGAAATCTGCGTTACACAGAGGCTGTGTTTGACATTTAAAAAGAAGCTTTTACCTTCTCAATATAGTTGGTGCTCAGCAACATAATAGAATGTTGCCGTAATTGTAGCTTCCTTCAAACTTCATGGGGATTTTTTTCCACAATTTGTTGTTTAAGTCACAATTCCTTCTGTTCTGGATGCAGTTACGTCCAATTGATTACATATTGTGACTTATATTCATGCGTATTCTGTTCGTCTTCAGGCAAGATTCAGCAAGCTTCAAATGTTGCTTGTTCACTGAAAAGAAAAAAAAATAGAAATGGCAGCAATTATTTTGCAGAAAAATCAAATGGTGCAGATCAAAAAGCCCATCAGGGAGCTAACAATGACATAAAAAAAAATCTAATTATTGTATTTTTCAATTGTTTCACGCATTGTGACCAGAATGAATCATGTAGCCTATATACAATCTGAGATCAACAGGTTGCAATTTTCCAGTTTCACAAAGCATCATAAAGCACTAACTGAAATTTAAACTTTATTCAGTGTTATGTGATTATTGGGAGAAAAAAGGCCATTCTGGATAAAACTACGTAGATCTGCCTGCTGCCTGCTTGGTCAGTGTGTGTAAATATATTCTCCTAACACTAAACCCTCACAGATAGAAATAAAGCCGTGCACTCCTTCATTGGCCGAGTGGAATACATGGCTGAATTCAATTGGCCCTCCTGATCAGCTGACAGGATGCTGTTGCTTAGAAACATTGTTTCCTACCAAAGCCAGCCCTTCTCTGCAGCTTTGCCAGTCCAATCAATGTGGCCACAGACTGACAGCTTATATCTCATGCTGTATTTCAAATATGTCAATCGTGTAAAGTGTTGCTTCTTGTAATGTTTTATTTTTTTTAACAGTTTATTTAAACTCATTCAAATGTGACTAGTAATATTTTACAGATAACTGATGGGGTTATCACATACACTACAATCCGCGCAGTAAACATATTCATTTTGTGAGTGAACGAGTGTCAGTGGTCGTCAGCTATCGAGTTGTTTACATGCAATATGGACTACAGATGCCATACAACACATTTCAGCCTCATCTTTAAGTATCAGGCAAATTCTAATTCTGGTTTCCGTGGAAACCTCTCAGAGCCAAACAATGGATGAAGGGTAAAGGACAAGTGCAGGATGCCGATCTTTCTTTTGTGGATGCGTGTGTGAGCGTGCATGTAAGAACGCTTGTGTGCGATATGCGCGTGTCTGTGTGTGTGTTATGGGGGAGGGAAACATTCTGGACAGGCATAGCTGGGTTCATAATGAGCGTGTACAGCATGTCATGGGATTACGTGTAAAGAGTGCTCGCATCTCCTTGTACATCAGTCCTCGGTGAGAGACGGAGACTGTAGGGCATGCAAATCAGGAGTGATTTCAACACCCTCTGCTTCGTCTCTACCACATATTCCAGCAGATTTTAAGTTTGTTTACTCCTTGTCATATTTCCCTTTAAGCAAATATATGTGTTCAGTCTTTTTTTTAATACTATTAATAATTGAAGACCCACTATTGATTTTTTTTTGTATGGTACGCTCTTAAATATGAAGGTTTTTAATTAGCATTAATGGTTCCATTAATAACCTTTAATGTCCACGGAACATTTCTATAAAAAGGTTCTTTATAGTCCAAACCCATAATACCTACCTTCATCTTCCGGACACAAATACAATATTTTTACTGAAATCTGAGAGCTTTCTGACCCTTCATAGACAGCAACACAACTGACACGTTCAAGACCCAGTAAGTAAGGACATCTTTAAAATAGGCCATGTGACATCAGTGGTTCAACTGTCATTTTATGAAGCTACAAGAATACTTTTGTCATCCTATCTGTTGAAATCTTTTTCTGCTTGTAAACAAGGCATAGTGTAACCGTGTTCTACATCAGAATACCACCTCCTGTGTCAGTTGCACCACAGGTAGGTATCGTAGTACTTTACAGAACGTGCAGCGAGGACTGATATGGAACTTTTTTTTTCTTAAAATTTCAGTTTTGCTCTCTAAGCAGGGTCAGAAAGCTTCCAGATTTCATCAATTTGTGTTCCAGAGATGAATGAAGGTCTAACAGGTTTGGAACAACAACAGGGTGAGCAAAATGTACTTTTTTGATGAAGCATCCTGTTAACTTTCATAGAACCATTCAGTTAAACAGAAGGTTTCTTTATAGTTGATATATATATATATATATATATATGTATAAAGTTTATATAATTTTTAGATTCTTTTAAAAAGCTCTTTTCAGAAGGTTCTTTAAGGAATTTCAGGAAGGTGGATCTTCAGGAACAGGATTCTATGGCATCGCTGTGACGTTGCCCTTTGGAAACTTTTATTTTTAAGAAAGTAGAAGAGCAATTTTAAATATATATTAACTATGAAGAACCTTTGGTGCATTGGAAAGGTTCCACAGATTTTGAAGGTTCTTGTGAAACCTCAGATGCCAGTAAAGAATGTATACCTCGTAAGAGTGTATGGCATTGCTGCGAAAAGCCCTTCTATGGAACCTTCACTTTTACCAGTGTAGGTTGATATCCTGCAACAATGCCACAACGTCACATCCCACAAGCCCTTGTGTGTGTGGTTATCCAGAGTGAAGAAAAGATGGGAAAGAATCGTACAAGATGAGGGTGAAAATGTTTTAGGCGAGTGCCTTGAAATGGCTTTTGTCTTGCATTTCTGTAATTGCGGCCACTCTCCTTAGCTCTCGCTGATTGCTTCAGAGCAGTGTTTTCTTGTTTTTTTGCTTGTATGGATCTCAAATCTCAAGCTTTTATGGGGCTCCGGGAGCCAGAGTGGAAGAGCAAGTAAGACAATATCTGCAGCTTTTCAGAGAGGACACCGCTCAGTTTAGGTCAGGAGAGATGGACAAGAAGTTTGGAAAGAAATGATTTCACCATTTCATCAAAACACGCTCTTTAAAGGGAGGCAAAGAGAGGTCAAGTGCAGAAACCACACTCAGGCAGAATTACCCTCTCACCCCTTAAGAAAGCTAAGGGAGTTCTCAGCAGGGAAGCCTGAGCGCCGCACCACGCCTGCGCCGAGAAAGCTGGCCATCAGTGTGCAGCGGCAATTTCTGCCACTTGGGGATCACAGGTGAAAGGAAATTGATGGGCACTTTTCTATTATTAGTGCCAGTGAAGGAAACATTAGTGTCAGAAGAACTTGTCGAGCTGCTTGTGGTTCTCTCCACCCATGTTCCCCAGAGGACTTTATACTTTTCTTGGCAGACTTTGATGTGCGGGCGCCAGATCCTGTCAAATCCCTCTCCCAAACATGAACGCTGGGAAAATAATCTTCTGCGCTGAGATCATTAGCTGATTAGCACAGTTACCTGGAACTACACTTTCTGCCAAGTAATCGGGGTTTCCTCGCAGGGGCTGCCGAACAGATGCTGCTTCTCGCTAAATACAATGAATTACTTATGGGCCGCTTAGCTAAACAAGGAATCGCTCTGTACAGGTTTGCATAACACCAATATGGACATCTGTCAATGTGACTTTTGAACCGCCTCTGCCTCGGCCTGGCAGGTAACCTGACGCTTATCACTGCATCGCTGGGCCGTGGGGTAGATTAGGGCCACCGGCAACCATAGATCTCTTTAATGAATAATGAAAACACCCCTTACCCAAACTGAACCTTAAAATCGGGAGATTTCCTTTATATGCGCAACTGGCACATATAAATGAAGAATTATGTGTGTGCGTATATATATATATATATACAAGGTCTATAAATACATTTATTTATATCATTAGGTTTGCTTTGGGATGCCGAACAAACATTTTCCAGCACTGTGAAATGATTAATCACATCCAAAATAAAAGTTTTTTAAAAATAATACATGTATGTGTACGGTGTATATTTATTATGTATATATAAAAATATATATGCATGTACATATTTAAAGAAAATGTTTATATAATATATATATTCATATATGATATCATTTATAAAAAAAAATAAAAAATAAAATAAAAAAAATATATATATATATATATATATGTGTGTGTGTATTTGTGTAAATATTTTATAAATATTTTATAAATATATGCTGTATGTGTGTGTGCGTCTATATATACAAAGTAAATATATATGGTGCACATGCACATATAATGTAAACAAAAACATTTATTTGGGATGTGATTATTCATTTAACAGCACTAATATATATATATATATATATATACACACACACTGTACATTTTATATTATCACAATGTTATTTTGTTATATATAATTTATATAATTGGAGTCATATAATCAATATCTTATTAATACATATTATAATAATTAATCATATATGTATATGTACATATCCATATATAATATTATATATATAAAGATATTAGGAATATAGAGGAAAAAAAACTTATTTGTACATTGATTGTTTTTTTTTCTTCTGTAGATATATATTTATTAATATTTATATTTATATTATATAAATACATAATAGCTTTGGCTACAATATTGAGCATGTAAAACAGCTTTTTGATCTAACACGTTTCTTATATTTTTAAGAGCACTTTCATCCCTTCACCAAATTGGATCTTAAATTGTCTCTGGTGTTCCATGCATGCAGTTCGACAATTACATTGTATACCAAATGCCAATTTGCACATATTGAGATTATTGGTTTTAATTAATTGATTGCAATCTCCATGATAAATACCCTCTTAATTTGGTCCTAATTACCCACATGTCATTTGTGTGTTGTGACAGCAAAAATACAAATTAATAGTGATTAAGGAGGACACAAATCTTCAAACACTTGTGCCCTTTGGACATGCTCTTTGTATCTCATATTTATGCTGAAGATCGAATGATGCAGCTACAGTATTGTTTACAAACCCTCTCAACAGCCGTGCACTTCAAATCTGTGATCAGCGCCTGCGATAAAAGCACGAGGGATTCATGCTGCACTGCTTTAAAATTCCTCCTTGCTAAATCAAATAAACAAAATCATGGTGCCTACACAATGGCCTCTGTCATACAAGCAGCCTTGTGGTAAAAAGGTTGAAGAAACAGTGCTGAAATACAAAAACAATCATGCAAATGTCTGATAATGTACAGTAGGATGGCAGAGAAATGCACAAAGGCCTGACAAAACAACATGATGAACCAAACATTTCAGTCCCGGAGTACACCAGAATAGTGCTGGGAACACAATGGGAGGGGGGGGGGGACAAATAGCACATTTGTGCCTGAAAATACACCTCTTGTGGCTTTTTTTAACCAAATTATGGAAATGTAAAATGGCTGTCTGCGCTTCCTTGCAGCTGCCGTCTCCTAAGTGGATAAAATTCATGCTAAGGTAAAAACATAATTTCCCAATTTCTTTGTTGAGCATAGACAGCACTTTAATCCCATTTATTATTGTGAAGGAGATTCTGGCATTTAAAATTGGTCCATCTTATGAAGCACACAAAGGTTCGGGGTTGAAACAAGAATGTGTTAAATTTAACAGGGAAAGGAGGAGAGGAAAAATGACAAACTAAATCTTACTTCAATTTGCTGAGGGAAAATGCACAGGCCTGTTGCTTCCCTTTAGACATTAGCCAAGAAAACGCAGAGCCATAAGACATTAGATAAGTTGTAAGGTAATGGACACATAGATCTACTGCTCTAATGTCTTGTGACATTATGAATCAAAGCCATTACGACTTACAACAGCCCTTCGTGTAGGTTTTGTAAACAAGCATAGCATTTAAATAAAGTCGAAGCAAGAATGGGGCACCTCCTCTGCGGACTCATCAGTGTCTTCTCCAATTGCGTAACATCTTCACTTCCTCAGCACACACAGGACTCACATCGATCTCACTTACTGAGGACAAACGGTCATTTAGGTGTCCATTTAATGAGCTTGGAAATCAGCATCCTGGATTTGTCCCATCCTAAAAGACACCATGAATTCAGTGCATGCTTCAAATAAACAAATATTTAATACCCAATTTCATACCAAAAAATCTTGTGAAGATTCCGATCAGGTTTACTTGAAAACTGCTAGCATCCAGCGAACAGGAAAGATGGGAAACCTGATTTAAACTCAACTATCGATTTGCTAAAAAACTAATTAGTTTATTCAACATTTAGGGGATAAATGTGGTATAGCTTTGCAAAAATAATGAATAAAAAAAGCTTAGCAGAAACCAAACCTGCTCATTTCTCCATAAAAATGATCAAAATTAAAAGTCCTCTTAGTTATTGTACGCTGTTCCTTTAAAAAAATCAGCCCAAGCTGTGTGTAAATGTGGCTGGAGGCAACAATGCTCTGAATTTGCAGCAAAACATTTAAATATTAATGAATAAATAAACATTACAGTAAGTGATGCATATTATATGTGCTTAATTATACACAAACTACTAACTCCGTAAAAAAAAAACCCTTGAGAATGGCTCCTTGCTGCTTTTGTAATGTTTTGACAGTGCGTGCCGTATCTACTTATTCAAACAGGCAAAATATGAAACCGCTTTGTATTAATCGGAAGCAGATCAGAAATCTGTGCTGAATCCAGTGACTATGATGAAAATGTCTCATTCAGTCTCTCATATCAGTTAAAATTCAACTGTTTGCATATTACCTGTAATTAGTTACCCGAATAGCGATTATTTAGTGCTTGTTTGTGCATTGTTATTGCTTCTAAAGACAACAATGCACCTCCTCTGACACTTGTAAAACGAACAGTGCAAGGCAAAAAAAAAAAAAAGCTGCTACCCATTTGCTTCACGCAGGGCTGTGGTGCACCCTGACCAAAGTGTACCAAAGCCCTTCAATAGGACAGAACGCTTTATTGTGCAATTTTAAGACCAAACGTGAGGTCACTGCAGCAGATAAAGCGACTGAGGTGTCAAACATTAATCTTAAAAGCTGATTTACATCTATACAAAGCGTATGAGTTTTATAATGTAAATGCAATTCCTAAAATACAGTGGTTTTTATCATTTAAATCATTTGATCATTAGTACAAGCTCCAAGCTTATCTGACCTGGGTGTGTCAGATAAGAGAGACATTTAAAACGAGCAGGATTGATATGGCGGTTACTGTGCATGAACAAAAAGAATACAGCCTATTAATAGCCTGCTGTGTTTTATTCAACGTGCACAAACTGAATGCCCTTATATATTGTGGTTGTGACTAGACAAATTTAGAGATGCCAAGGAAAAGCACAATGCCAAGTGACATGCTGTGTGCATCTAAATCGTGATGTGTGTAGGAGGGCGCTTTACATTACAAACATTAATTGCATGTTTTTAACCTTTACAGTCTTCGTGGCTGCTGATGTTGTGTCATCTATTTATGGTGGTGAGTTAAACAGCATGTAAACAAACAAATATCTAATGAAATAAAGAAGTTGTCAATTCTGTATAATCATATAGGCTGTTGGGAGGGAAGAAGAGGGAGGAAAAAAAGCTTAAACCTGCTTGGATTGATGGTCTTAACTGGTCTCCCTTCATGGTCAGTAATTGTTTGTGAATTTTACTAGCAATTGTACACTAATTTACACCAATTGCTCATTGTAGTTTTGCATTTATTTTTAATAGTTTCTTTATCATCATCTTTATTATTATTATCATTAAGATTATTACAATTTGAACTGTTTTTGTACATTTAGTTTTTATTTTAGTTTTAACATTTTTTACTAGAGCATTTCACTTGAGAAGTATTTAAACTATATATTCATTTAATTTCATTCTATTTAACACAAACATTTACCTATTTCAGCCTATTCGCATTTTTTATTAAAACATGAATGGAGCATGAGAAATATATGAAACACATAACACACGTTTTCATGTTTAATCATGGTTGAAAAAGAAAGCGTATTAAAAACAGAATATAAAAATTATTTTGTGGTTGTCATTATTATTATTTTATGTGTTACTGTCATACCTAGCAACAAATAAATACATACATAATTGAAAAATGTAAATATACAATGGTTTCAGTTTGTTTTGGTTCACGTATCTCACAATTACATATGTTTTTAAAATTATTCCAGTCACCAAACACAAATTTACTAATTGTTTTCATTTACTTTAACAATAGTTAACACTGCTGGTTTTGGGCACTTTTAGCTGGTCAGCTGTTTTAGGTGAAAAGACCATCAAAGACCAGCAAGATCAGCACAGCCATACGGGGAAATAATCTTAACCCAGATAAAACAAGCAAGCAAGCAAGCTTTGTAGCCTTTGTAATTTATTTCAATGATTTGATTTTAACAACGATGTCATTCCAACTGGAAAGAAATCCTAAAATAAAAGCAAGAATGACTTTTATTATGAAAGTCGACTTACAGCTTTTCCAGCCATGCGGTGACGTCATTCGGATCCGCTAAATTGACAGGCCACCTGCAGGGATGCAGCAAGGCTTTAAAGGGACAGGCTTCGGATGCATGGAAAGCTTTTGTTACAGCACATGGCGAGAAGAAGACGGGCTGTCATCTCCGGCGAAGCGTCCTCCGAAGCGCATCAGCAAAGACACGTAAGATATCCTTCATTTCGTATCTTTCTGTAACAGAAAAAAAGAGCTTTTCGAGAGATTTCGCAAAGACGATGTCAAGCAGAAACAAAGTGGTTAGGATAGAGTTCATATAAGATTTTGAAATGATTTTTCTTTAAACATCCAACGCCCTGTAGCGATCCGAGTGATGTGTTTTATTAAATTCAGAAATCTTGTATTTTTGCAAATAAAAATATTAGGAAACTAGCGATGCAATTTTGTAACAAAATGTGTTTAGAATATAAACGGCAAAGATCGTGATGTCGAATCCGAATGCATCTGGTGTCAGGCGCATTTTTTACACAAACAAATAAAATGTGTGTGTTGTAGGGAAAGTTCCCTCAAGTGTTGATGATCCTGATCAACAGGTGACAAGAGCATCAGCATGTCTTCTTGAAGTCACTTAGATGTAATTTGCGGTGGGATTTGCATGCCGACTCTCTGTGTAAAACATGATGGACGTCTATTGTGAAGCCTGCCTATGAATGCACCCCTTTATGAATGACTTGACAGTGTTTTTCAGCTTATTTTTTCTCTTTTGAAAGCCTCAGGGTCAGAAACGACGACATTATTTATTACTGTTAATTCTGTTCTATCTCCTATTCAATCAAAATAATCGCTCTCCCCCCAAGTCAATATGCTTTTGCAAAACTTCTATTGATTATAGGAGAGGAGCTCCTTCAAGATCCGTAATTCCCCAGCTGGTGTGTTGAGCGAATGACTACAATTAGATTTGAAGAGCGGTTTATTATAGTTATCCTTGGCAAATCCAATATCAGAGCAGTCCTCTACATCCTCATTTTACTGCCGGTGCTAATCATATAGAGGTGGTCCTGGTGGCCTTCCCTCAACGTTTAGCTCCAATGTATTCCGATGGCAATTTAATACAATGAAGTGAAGGCTGAACTCCAGCCCTCAGGGGAGAGAGAATATGTGAATTCACACATCTCCAGGTGGGCTTGTGTGGGGAGTCGTTCATATCTCATTCAGTATGAAGAAGAAAAAAAGGCTTGCCTGAAGGGATAGTTCAGGGGGAAAAAATCTAATTCAGCCATTTACTCGCCCTCATGTCGTTCCATACTGAATGTGGAAGACAAAAGATGATTTTTAGGGACTGACAGCCTCAGTCAGCACTTGTTTTCATTGCATCTTGCTCCACTGAATACTGACTAAAGCTGCTTAACAACATCTTCATAGAAAAAAACAAAAATAGATTTCGTACGACATGGGGGGCGTGCAAATGATACAAGACTTTTAATTAAATTGGACCTCTTGAAACACTAAAACATCTGCATCAGCTATGTCAGAGGTAAGAGTTTATTGTGTATATGCTTTTAAACAGGGAAAATAATTGTTCGAATGCACTATGCTTTGCAAAAGTGCCCGTTTTCCATAAGCAGAATGTAAAAAAGGTGGGGGAAAAAAACATCAGAGAGGTGAATGAACTCTTGAAAATGTCGAAAACAACATGCTCAATGCCCACTCACAAAAATATGTGAGAAAAAGGGCGCATATAATTAGCTTCCGCCGGATATGCGCTAGATGTCTGTGCTTCAATCAATTTCAGCACCACAGTGCTGGACAGCTCCCAGTGTCATGGCACAGGACAAGGGAGTCAATGCCAATCATTTCCAACAGCACGGGATCAGCCAATTTAGCAAATGAATGGTTTATTTGGAAGTAGATGCACTAATTTTAATACCTCACTGACCCCCAAGAATTCCTCTTCATAGCTTTTGGTTCCTGAATGTATATTATTGTGGGAGGATATAGATCAAGGCACTATTTATTTCCTAAAACGGAAAAACTAATTTTCTACGTTGCTTTTAAAAACATGCATTGGTGAATTTTATGCAGTTTTTGGTGATGAAGAAATGCATTGAGTTGAAATGATGATTTAAATGGGTGGAAACAAAGATGTTGTTGTGCACACAATGGAGGAAAAAAAAGATAAAATAAAGCTTTTTTTCTAGATGAACATAAGTTAGACTGAGCTGTAGGCTGGTTAATCTAGTCAGAATGAATTATTTCTTGCGTGGGGCTTAGTGACAAACCTCTGAAGCACTGAACAGATGTTCTGAACCACCTGTTGGATGCTGACGTGTTCAAAGTGCATATTGTGAGATCCTTAAAATGTATTCCACCGTTGTCTCTCGATGATACACAGATAAATCACACTCAGAGATGTTCTGTGCTATATTGTTAATCACTTTTCATTACAAATAGAATAAATAAATGGTGTTATTTGTCAGGAAATTAAATTAGGTGTGCTGTATGTAATTATGGTTGGTCAACCTTATGGTTCTATCTGATTTACAGACATACATTATGTGTAGGAGAAACCATGGAGTTGTAAGACCATCAGTTTAGCAAATTAGAAAAGAGCTACAGAGGAGAATCTTACATTGACCACCACCCTTCTAAGGTGACAGCTGTAAGTGTAACGTTAAGTGTTAGATTTTTTTCTCTTCAGAAAGAAAAAATGAGGTAAGAAACACTGGCTTGATGTATATATCCACTTAAGCTTTTCATCTACATTTTGAAAACTAGAACTATTATGTCAGATCCGAGTTGCTTGTCTGCATTTTATATATTTATTTATTTTTATATTACAATAAAAAAAGGTAATCAACACGCCAAAAAACAATTGTAACTACACTTTTACTACAGTGTGATCTTAAGGGTTGGTGTTATTTTACACCGTTTAGGGATCCTTTGTTTATATCTATAGGCCTAGAAGATTAATTTAAAGCATATACATATTTAAATATATAATTAAAGTTGCAGACAAGTAGCAAAAAAAAAAAAAATCTGTAAACGTTACAGACCTGTCAACAAAACGTGTTACACTTTCCGGTCTCGCGCACACAGGATTATAAGATAAAAATCTTTAGTACTCCAATTAAGCTTGATTAAACCGAATTGGACTAGCCTCCCAATCTGTAAACTGACACTCAATCGCAGAAAAGCTTAATGGTAGATGGCAAAAAGCGAAATGATCGATGATTTCTCGCTGTTTTATTGGCGCGTGGCCGCGCCTCAGAACTCATCGATCACGTGCGGTCGCTGTGGATGCGCGCGAGCAGGCGGAGGTGACAGGTTGTCTGTGAGCGTCGTGATGACACATTTACATGGAAAAACACTTCCAGAAATGGCAGCCCAAATGGTTCGGTGCATGTCGCGGTCTGTACTTCGCAAGCAAGAAAACAAAATCGTTCAGAGCAGGTGTTCAAACAAGAGGATATGCGCAATTAATGCAATTAGATGCAGCTTGGTTACCAAAACACTGGAGTAGGTCTGAGTAAAACACAAAGTGTTGACTTTTCACATGTAGATACGCTCACTTTGTCACCAGAGACACTAAACTAAACGTTGAACGTGGTCTTTATTGTTTTTAACAAATGTCTGTAGTCAGTGGATCCATTTAAAGTGACAGATAAAATGTGAAAAACAAAACATTTTGTTTAAACGCCTGTAACTCAATGTTTGTTTTTTTTGCATTAAACATCTCATATTTGAATTTGTAGCTAACATATATGCAGATTGTATTTTATCCAAGTAGTTTAGAAACATACAATTATTTTGCTATTGTTATCCTAATTATATCCTAATATAATTCAAAGTGGTGGCCATACGGCAAACATTTATTTAAATGGTATACCAATATAGAAATACAATTGCTAACAAACAGTAAACTGAAAAAAGTGAATGTTATACATCAAACTAAATGAGAACCTGAATTTTTGTTTTACTTGATCGCAAATTATAACCAAGGCATTTGTTTTACCTTTTAACCTCAAAGTTGTTCCATGTATTTTTATCAGGAGGATGGTGGTCATGGACGATAGTGATTTCTAATCAGTTAAACTGACGGTGTTGCAACTTGCCTTGTGTTAGAGCACTCCCCAATCCAATATCAAATAACAGCTGTGCAAATATATATAAATCCTAAGAGAGAGACACTGCTTACTTAGCTCCCCAGCAGTAACAGGTTCCTCCTAGATAGTGTTTGAGTTCACAGCGCTGTTGCTCTGAATTGGATTTGAGCTTCAGGGACCTTTTCAGGCTCCTCTTGTTTGGTGTTGATATTTCAGAGCGATATTAGACTGCAGGGTAGCCTTGTGTAATATTGTGGAATCTACTGAAGCATCATCAAGACCTTGAGGGTCTTTTAACGCAGCCGTTTTCACTTTGGCCCCTAACCTTGAAGATGGCAAGCCGCTTTTCCACATACGCGTTTTCCAGAGTAGGTCGGACATCAAAACGTGAGAGAATCTGCGAATGCGATGGCCATTTGTGGCTGCGTTTGAAGTGTGAATCAGCCAATGCCAGTGACAGTCTAGCAGTGGGGGACGTGGAGCTGTGGAGCAGCTGTCCGCTGGGGACCGGAGGCGATGGGAGGGGTCGGTGAGAGGCCGATGAGGCCTTAAACCAATACATTGTCTGCTACTGAAAAGAAAAAATAGTAGCGATTAGCTATTACACTTTACATAGCAGGCAAATAACTTCTGTGTTAATATCCAAAATGTATCAAATTAATTACAATTTTTTTTTTTAATCCAAGTCAAATATCCTCAAGTTTTCGCCCATAGTATAGGATGCAAATGTTTTCCTGTTTCCTAACGGACACTTATTCACGGTCCAATGTGTCATTCGCCTCTACGGAGAGCTAAGCACACTGATCCCAAGGGTATGCAGGCTAAGAAGCTCGGCTTTCCTCTCGGTGAGAGAGTGCCTGTTAGGCCGTGCAATTGAATTACAAAGCAGGAAGTGAGCAGGACTAAGATTGTGCACAGCAGGGTTCGGCCGCAGCGGAGGAGATGGTGCATGTATGCTGTGCAAATCAGAGCAGGTCTCGGGAGAGATTGCGCTATATATCTTTTCCGTTCTAGTTTTAATTACAGATAAACATGGACCACAGAGACTCGAAATGAATGTAGAATGCGAGACGATATGTGCATTTATCTATTATGTAACCATGACGATTTCTGTGGGTTTTATTCCAGGTTTTCACTGAACAACTGTGAGGAGAGGCGTTGACATCATCTGTTGGTGGTGTGTAAGTATAAATTAGCTAATGCATCCTTAACATATTAACTGCAAACTAGAACTCAATATACTGGATGATATTAGTTTGTGTGTGGACAGATAGATAGATATATTAATTATAATACATTATACATTTAATTATACATTTTGTTTATATTATTGATTTATTATAGCTTATTATTTATATCAGCTGATATTGAATATTTAATTTAACACCGTTAAATTTTAAATCGCTAATAAGATGAAAACTATTTTTTTATAACATAAATGTGTGTGTGTGTGTGTGTATATATACATATGTTTTTTGTTGTTGTTTTTATATATAAATAAATAAATAAATTAAAGTCCGAATATTTTTAACTGACTTAGCTGATTTGTTTTTGAAACACCTAATAAAAAATAAATAAATGAACTTAAAGTTTTAGAAAAATCTCAAAATAAATATCCCAGTTTTAATGTACATTTATAATTTTTAATTTTGTGATGCTTAAATCTACTTTAAAATATTTATGTTTTTTTTTTAAATAATAAATGATCAAAATAATGAATTCATAAATATATAAAAAAATTAAATATGAAAAAATACTTAAATGGGGAGGTAAAAAAAAAAAAAAAAAAGAATATATATATATATATATATGTATGGAAACAGCCAATATATTAGTATATTTCAATACTGGCCACTTATTGGTTATCAATTATAACATATAATAGCTAAATACAACTATGAGCTTATCGTTATCAGCCAAAATGTCATTCTTACCCTTTTTATTGTACTCCAGCATACATCCTGACCTGTGCTGCCTATCTAAGCCCTACCTATTGAAACAACGCATTGAACCCTTTCGTCCTGGTTGCCCTGGTTACAGCCACTTATCAAGGAGAGGTCTTAAAGATCAAACAGGTGTGGTATCCAGTTGCTGCGATCCTCCCGTTGCTATGGACCTTTGTTCGGTGCCGAGCACAGGTGCACGCCAGTGCCGCGGAGCACGGCGAGTGTACACAAAAACACGACAGAGGGACAAAAAGCATTTCGCCTCAGCGCTGTGGTGCCATAAACTGCCCAGCGACCTGTCTGTGGAAGGGGGGCGGGGGAGGAAAGGAAGGAGGTTTTCAGACTGAAATTCGACATCAGAGGTGAGCCCAGCGAGGGGCCCTGACTGACGGCAAAAGCTCAAGTTCACATAGACGTATCTACTGCTCTCCCACTGATCGCTAGCGCTCCTCGCCGTCCACCACAGGAAACTCCACAATAGCAGGCGGTCACGTGGCGCATATTGTCATGTTGCTGTTCTTAACCGTCACTCAATTTGCGGCAGCTGTCTTCACCAGCTTCTCCATCCCTTCCGATTTTAGCACTAGAATCTCTTTTTCACCATCCAAGTTTTTCGATAGCGGCAGGTGGCGTGACGCGTCCAACAAGCGGTGCTTAAATCTCGTTGAATGCAGCCGAAATGTGTTAGATTAAATTTCTACCTATTGATTAACAAGAGACATGCCTGCGTATTGAACTGACGTCGATGACTATAAGAGACAATCAGATTTGATTTGAGCACAATGGCCGTGAGGTCATCTGACTTCATTGCGACATTCTGCAGTTTAGAAAATGGCAGAATTGATTTTTGCTGCTATAAAAACAGGCTTAGATGGTTTGCCATGGATGTACAATCGAGGTAATCTGATTGCAGCTGAGGAAATCGTAACTGAATCAGAAGGCTTGCAACATTGCGTCTCTTTAAATAGACCAGACGCTTTCCATGTAGAAAGTTTTGGGTGAAATCTGAATGTGTTTTTATCGAAAAATGGGGAGTTTGAACATGAAAAAACATGAAAACAGCATATACGAGGCTGCCAGTTACCTCAAACCGAAATTTGTCAGCATCCCTCTGACAGGCAGATTGGGGGGTGCGGAGCAAATTCACCACCTCCACATCTCTCCAATTTCAGCACTGTAAAATAAAAGGAAAAACGGTAAAAGGTCGTTTTGACTGGGCTCCTGGGAAAGAGCATGTTCAGGTAATTAAGTGTAGCTTCACTCAGCCCCCTTGTCAAGGCAATTACCGTAAATCATATGCTCTTACCCGCATTAATTACCGAGAAATCGGTCTGTACACCACTGACTGACAACCACACTCCGGCCTGCACATGTTTACAACAATAACAATCATCCAATGTACCGTTACATCTGTAACAGCTGTGGTCAAAACAGATATTGCTTGTGAAATGTAGCTAAAACGGTGATAAACGATGTTTAAATGAATAACATAGCCCTCTCCCCCTCTTCTTTAGCTTTAAATTCAAATTACAGTTGTCCTCGTATTTCAATAGGAAATTGTTTATCAAAACTACAATGTTAACAGAATTTTGCATTAATTATGATGCATTAAATGAATTGCATATATGATTTAAAATAAAGAACCGTTTAGAACCATTTTTAAATACGTTTAGTTTAATAAAAATTATATAATATGCATTTGTCAAGTAAATTTTTTATTAAATTGCTTAATTTTTTATTTATGTGATGTATTTAACTTAAAAACAATATATATATATATATATATAGATAGATATAGATATAGATATAGATATAGATATAGATATATAGATATAGATATAGATATATACACACACACACACACACGTTGTTTTATTTATTTCAATATAAAATATATTCAATTTCATAAAATTTGTTATGTCATTTTAAGTATAATTTTAATGGAAAACTGAGTTCAAATTTAAAAAAATGCAAAAATGACATTTTCATAAGTGGACTCCACTGTATAAAACATGCTTCTTTATTCCACCAAATCTTAAAGAAATCTTATTTAGTCCTAAATTACAACGCGTCTGACTCCAGACAGTAAATTTCTTGTCAACTTTTCTATTGTAGATTATTAACTGCTGAGGAACAGATTGCCAATCCACTCCGCAGCTCTCTCAGCCCCACCCAGCAGCACTCAGCAAATCAGTAAGAGATGGATTCAAGCATCTCTGCAGTGTTTCTTCCTCAAAGAGAGAGAGGCAGACTGAGTGAGAGAGCGAGTAGGAAGTGGGAAGTCACCTCCGTCACTGTAAGTCACCCACCTAATCAGCTCAGTGCCTGGGGAGAGCGAAAGAGAGAGAGAGAGAGAGAGGTAACAATTTTTAAGGGGTGACTGAACAGGCACGTAAGGTGTTCCTGCTATGTTCCCTCAAAGGACTGGTTCACTGCATGTGAAGGGAATCAAATTAGGAGAGGTGGCCAGCCGGGTTGGGGGTCGCTGTGACGTGTTATTATGGTGTTACTGCATTGAAGAAATATTTCAGGAAGATTTTTTGATGCATAGTTGGAGTTAGTGAGGTAACGAGGAAGATAACAAGATATTTTTTTTTTAACTGAGGAGCATGAACAGATTGCTTATTAAATGCTTAGTCTTTTCATGCAAACCTATGTTTTGAAAAACAGAGTTTTTGTTTCCCTAAAATCGAAAACCAATTCAAACCTGAACTCTCTGGGGATTTATTAATCGCTTCAGATGGAAAAAAGGTGCTTTCGTAGTTGCTGGTTGAATAATTGCTTCTTTTTTTTTTTTTTGCAATTAGTCACTATCAACATTCCACATCTGCCATGGAACATTTTCATTTAAACATCTGAATGTGAGTCGAACACATCTCCAACAAGATTTCCAAGCTAACTGACATCATTATCTGCCATCTTAGCTCCATAATCGGCTGCCCTAATGCATTTTTTAATTGTTTTCTTTCCCCAATACGTGTTCCACACCTGAGTAGAGAATGAAAAAAGTACCATCTATTAAATGAACATCTCGTCATCTGCCCGACCAGCTATTTCAGGTCTCTCCATTAGCGAGACACGACGAATCCATCTGACGTCCAAACTGTCATATCCCGGAGCCTATAAAGATCCCTATAACATGCTCAACAATCCAAAAAATGGAGACAATTGATTTTCGCCCCTGCCAAGAATGATCGTAATAAAGTTTTACAAGCATGACGAATCCCCGAGGTTACGATCTATGCACATTCTCAAAGGAAAAAGATTTCTCTCTCTCCATCGAATTAGAATTAGACAAACGGCGGCGACAGTATAATTGGACATTAGTCTTAATTCGCGTGTTACAGGAGCTGAATTGAATGCTCGCTCCTCTTGGCTGGACACCGAGCTCTTTTTCTCCGCACGGCGCGTTCGGTTTTTCTAATTGTGCCCAGTGAAAGGCGGCCATCCTAAACTGAAGAGCATAATTTAACTAGCCTTAATAAAGGATTACTATTCAACGTAGAGCCCATTATTTTCCAGCTAGACTCCCGACCGGAGATAAATAGGAACGGTACTCTCACCTTTTTTTCTTTCTCTCACTTGCTCCCACTTCTCTGGAATCTTAAGTAAATGTATAAGTGTGTGCAGAAACGGATTTAGCTACTTAAAGAAAATGAGAGGAGACCCAAGCTAAAAAGGAAGCCTCGACTTTATTCAGTCGAACTGAGGAGCCTATTATGGCTAATATGTTTTTTTAATGGGAAAAACCATAGTTGATCCGAGCTAATTTCCCATGTGCGGCTTGGGCTCTGAAAGTAATCCATCACCTCAGTATGAGGCGGTGGCGGCGAGTAGCCACGTCTCTAATGAAGCTCTCCTTCAGAGGGCTAAAGAATCGCGCTGTCAGTCTCCGCTCAATGCCATCTCCGACACAATGGCCTCCCGATTGTTGCTTTCTCTTTGTATGTGCTAACCCAAGCAGGGCCTTATACAAAATGAATGGGCTGATGTAACCTTAGCTTTGGCGGTCCCCTGCCATCCCAAAACACCTGTCAGTCACGCTTTTGTTGTCCGCGCAGGTGAGTTTGACGTCGCACGCCGTACATATTTCTGAATCTCGCGGTTCGTGTTACGTCGCACCAGGCGCTCCATGACCAGGGAGGCTTTTCGGCTAGATTTTGTTGTTGTTTTTGTTGTAGAACCCTCCGCCCTCTGGACTGAAAGGAAATAGAGTGTTTCTTTCAGAGAGAAGGGGGCACAATCCCGTCGCTCGTGTCTTCCGAGGAAGCTAGAACTAAATGCACTCAGCTGTCCTTCTTCAAATGTCACTATCAAAGGTCTAGGATGTGTGTGTGTGTGTGTGTGTGGAGAGGTTTTTAGCGAAATGATGCGCAAGCTATAAGAAAAGGCCAGCTCGCTGCACCTTTCCTGCCTCGCCTTTGCTGTCGCTCTCTCTTCCGTGCATTGATCTGTCATTTAAAACTGATCACTTCATTATCTCCCGAACGGCGGGCGTTACGTGGGAGTCGTGAGCATGCTTAACCGAGTGCTTTCTCGTTTATGACCGGCTTTTATACCCAAGGGTAACTGCCTCGGTGGTTAATGGTAATTCAGGGAACACAGGATTGATGGGAATGGAGTTTAATGCTTGGAAACACTAACTGCGGAACAAGTGTAACACAGGTTTTGGGATTTGTTTGGGTGTGCTTGTGTTGTTCATTGTCGTCATGTCTTTTATTGTGTAATCTGATTTTGTCTGTTTTATGCTTCCCTTGCCCTCATGTCTCTTCGCTATTGTTTTTTTTTTTTCTTTGAATTTATTATTTTGTATCATGTTTTGATTTGGTTTTCTTGTCGTTGTGTCATTGGCCTGTTCTTGTTATTTAACTGTCATTGCTTTGTATATAGTGGTGTCGATTTTTCTGTCCCAGCCCGGCCCGCGTCCGACAGAGCAGTAACCGAACCTGACCCGAGCCTGACAGGCATTAAGATATTTATGTCCGAGCCCGATCCCAGCCCGACACAGTTAAAATAAACTTTTTTCTCATACTAATGACACATGCATTTTTTATGTGGAAAGCCCGCTTTTATTAAGCAACTGTAAGAAGCCGTTCGGAAATGTCAACAGATGAGAGCATCAGCGCACACGTGGCAAAAAGCGCACATTCGCACTGATGTGACCGAGCCCCATCCGAACCCGATCATCCTTTCTAAATATCAGTCCGAACCCGGCCCGGCCTGTCAGGTACCGTCCATCCTCTATCCTCTATTTGCTATAGCTGCCCCGGCCTAAACCTCCCGGTCCATCCAGCTCCGGAACAACTTGCGGTCCTCCTGCTGGGCCTGGACCATGGCCTGGAAGTGGTGCTCCTGGTCCTTCCGCATCTCCAGCAGGGTTGGTGTTGCTCACAGTCTCTGGCCATGTCTCTCTCTCCGAGCTTCTCCTCTCATGAGCTTCTTTAAGCAATCTCTCCATGCCAATTACTGAAACGAGACCCAGGTGTTTGTCATTTGCACCTAAACCAACTTACTCACCGCCGGTCTTGTGACTCCCTCTCCCGCTGCAGACCTCGCTGAACCATGCTCCCCTCGCCACAATATATTGTCCTATTTTTGCAGCAACATTTAAATGTAAATATCTAAAATATATATAATATTTATAAGTATATTTATGAATACATTTTTAAAAAGGACAAACATAAATAGAACTGTACTTTAATTCTTCACGTTGCCTTCTTTTCTCACAAACGCTTGCATCTCTTCTCTGTTTTTCAAAGGTTTCCACTTGTTAACCATTAGTTGTGTGATTCACACCTAAAGCTCTTTCCGGACCTGCTATTCGAACTAGAGGCTGGCTGAATCATCTTTCACTTTTAGCCTCATCGAACCAAACACAAGGGACACAAGGTTGCCACAGTAGCCTTCAGATATGGGCGACATTTTGCAGGGTGTGTGAAGTCTTCTCAATGGAAAGGGCAGGTATGCTTCAGGTAATACCACATTATGAGCTCCCACCGGTCTTGGATTTCTCCGGATTCACGCTGGGTCTCTGGCAAGCTTTAGCTCAGGTAACCTCAGAATCTGAAAGCACATATATAGAAGAGCTTTTAATCATATTCATATATATAGTAACGTACCGGGCATGCTTGATGGTTATATCCCAGAACATATTGAAAAAGATCACCGAAACTCCGTCTGCCAAGATATTGAAGTAAATCTCAATACCTTCCACTGAAATTAAAATGACGAAGATACCCACTTCCCTTTCAGCAGATGTTGGTCTGAGTCGCTGTGGAAGACTAGTGATTTTGTTGTTGTTCCTTCTGCTTTCTGACAACAAGTCACAGTCTACCTCAGCGACCAGGTCCATTGGCTAGTGATGTAGATACCAAACGAGCGGCTTCATCAATGACCAAATGCCTTCCTTTTCCCCTTCATTAAACAGGTAAGTTGCATCTGATTGTTACTTGTAGCTCATAATTAAGCGCATTTTGGAACCATGAACTGGCTTTGCTTTAAAAAAAAAAACCCTGTCATTTTGAATATTCAAAAAGCGCCGTTAGCCATGTCTTTTTTTGTCCGTGTTTGTGCATCCCGATGTGAATCCAATCCAGCAGAGAGTTGAATTATTTCTGTTGTTGCAAACGTAGCCCTGTAGGACGCGATTGCGCCGACCAACTTAAGGTGAATGTTTTTGTGTAGGAGGCTGATATGTTTCAAGGCCTCGAGCTCCGAGTTGATCTTTTATTCATGCAAACCTTGTTCACTTCTGATGAAGCAATTATCTCACAAGCAAATCGCTTTTGTGTCGTCTGTTAAATGCTATGCAATCGCATCGATGTGTCTCTTTTCAACTGATTAAAAACCTCATCCTGATACCTGTTCTGAGTCGCCTCTTTCTTTTCCTACACAAGTTTGTAATGTAATCATGGTTCCACGTAAATCAGATACACTCCTGTTGCTTTATTAATCAAATCGTCCAAGGTTATTAATCTAGTTCCTCTTAATTAAGAGGCCATAGATAGGTGAATTGCAGCATTTGTAATGGTATTGTGCAGCTGATGGATACACAGACCAATAAAAGCCTTCAGTAATGGCTTCGCTGTGACTATGAATATGCATTAGCCCAGCGAACGATGAACAATGAGAGTGGGTGTTACCTTCAACTCTCACCGAACGGTGTAGGATGTTTCCATGGTGACCACCATGGCAACACAGCGCTGAATTACTAGCCTCGGCCTTGAGAGGGGCTGTTGTCGACAATACTCGCCGCCTGCTTTTATCATGCTAAAACTATAGAGTGCTCTAGGTTATTACGACTCCATTACTTTAAGAGTAATTCATTTAATAAGATATCGGTCCTCCCAAAAAAGCCCATTCAGGGTCAGGACGATCCAGGGATTGATCCGTATGAACTCGTTCAGTGTTGTTCAAGAGGGGGGGATGCTTTTGAGATGGAGAGAGAGCACCATTTTCATTTGCAATGATGCTCTATATTATGATCAAGTCTTTACCTCGGTCCTCCGGCCCTGGTGACGGGTCAAAGGATTTCAATTACCACCGCATGAGCTCTCAACATCCTGGTCTGCCGAGCAAAGGTTCAACAGGTTCATCAGCTTATAATTTCCCATTGCACCTAAAGGACCTCTGTTAAATATTTTACAAAGTAAATAGCCTTTTCATTTTGAAACATATTGTGCTGGATATAAGATGACCCTTAAAGGTTTATTTGAAATGATTGAAGTACAAAGGGAAAAAATCTTAATCTTCCTTTTTGCATTTCCTCTTTGCTTACAATAATGGGATCATTGATTTTTCTTGCTTTCAATTGCATTTTTATTTTGAAACACACTGCACTGGTCTTAAGACGGCTATTGACATTTAATAGAAATGATTAAATTACAATAAGAAAAATCTTAAGCTTCCTTTTTATTTACAATGGGATCAATCATTTTTTTCTCCTTATTTTTTATTTGATTTTTCATTTTTAAAATACTGCACTGGGCAAAAATTATTAAATAAGAAATGTGAATTATTTTTTTTTCTTTTTACTGGACTAACAGGGATGGAATCAATAATTTTCAAAAATACAGATTAAAAAATATGAATCTTCCTTTTCACATGAAAGCCTGTGTAGAAACTTGTAATTTTAACAATTAAAAAATTAAGTAAACGCTGAATTAAAAATTATGGTTAAAAAATGTGGGTGAATTTATTTATTTTTTTACTTCTGTACAGTGTGCTTTATCTTTCTGTTATTTACTTAACAATAAATAATAATGGAATCACTAATTTCCCCAAAATCCAAAGAATGACAGAGTAAGAGAGTGATAACACATCAGTACCTATAATAATAACGGATGCATTTAAAATTTACATTAATAATAATAATAATTATTATTATTAATTAGGTCAATGCTTTATAAAGCACCTTGTATATAAACGAGTTGTGTTTTTATGGTTCATGTAATCCTGTATATAAAGGAAATCTTAAAAAACTTACAGAATATGCTAATAATTCTGACTGTATAATAGAAACCGTATCCACAATGTAAATAATTACGAAATAATGCACAGTGCAAGGGATTTGCACGAACAGTTCTACGTAATGCGTATAGGATCATAAGTGTCAGGATTACGTCTTTTGAGTTGCGAGGCAGCTTTAATGTCTCTGAAAGCCGAAAGCAGGCTTGTTTGAGAGGATGTGTCAGAAATAGCAGACTGCCTCTCACAGTCCCCCGAGTCCCTTGTAATCATGATGTGCAGTGATTGTGCAAGAGCGCCCCCTGCTGTACACTCAGCAACCCTGCAGCGCCCAGATGATGTCGCTCCACGCAGGAGCCTCTTACAGACAATATGGACTTCCTCTGTGAGTCTAATTGCGATTTTATAATTAATACAATTACGAAACACCTTATTATGCTGCGATTTAACAAGATTCTACGCATTTTTTGGATCAACGCGAAGCTGAGACTCTAAAAACTGTGCTCAGTATTGAATATTTATACCGTGACACGATGCCAAGGCGACGTAAGGGAGCGATATCACAGTTAAACCCGGCCAACTGCACTTCCTACAGGACAGCTGCCATCAGTTGAGTGCCCAGCCGTGAGTGAGCTGCCCACCATCTGATGGCTGGGACGATGACAGGAACACAGAGTGTGACTGGGAGTGATCCATAACACACATACACACAGATCAATGCGCATCTTCTCTGTCCGTCTTAAGGTTTACATTTAAACACATCGTCTGCAGTTGAATGGTTTTTGGTTTACTTAATACTAGTTCTAATACAAGTAATGCATTTCAATGCAACTTTACTTTTAGAGTGTCCGCTTTTTTGAGTGTGCCGCTTATAGGTATAAACAGGGTTTTTATAATTACAATGCACTGAAAAAATACGATAAGTAATCTCTGTTTGCAATTAAATAACACCGGAAGTCTTGCACCACATTTAAGGTACAGATGGCCGCGCCAGCTGTTACGTTACAAACAGGGTGGATGCTTTTTTTTAAATGGTTATTATTATTAGGCCTACGCTTTTGAGGTGCCCAGTTGCCCTCTTGAATGTGACCTTGGACGACAAAACAAGCCATAAGGGTCTATTTTTTTAAACTGAGATTTCAACATCATCTGAGAGCTGAATAAATAAGCTTTTCATTGATGTATGGTTTGTTAGGATAATCCCCAGCAATCTGAATATTAAGGAAATCCCATTTAAAGTTGTCCAAATTAAGTGTTTTAATATATTTACGGATTAGGAAATTCACAAATTATCTTCATGGAACATTGTCTTTACTTGATATTGTAATGATTTTTTCCATTAAAAGAAAAAACTATAATTTTTGACCCATACAATGTATTGTTGCTTATTGTTATAAATATGCCCTTGTGACTTAATACTTAAGGTTTTGTGGTCCAGGGTCACAAATATGGTAAACTTTGCCAATTTAAGTTTTTACACTTTGTCATCACCTGTGCTAAATTGTGTGATGTCAGAATATTGAATATATATAGTGCAGGAAATGTTAGAACTCTTTGCACTCGTAAGTTCATAATTCATAAGTTAATACATTAAAATAATATGGTAAGACACAGTTCGCAATATCGCAAATAGTTTGTCTCATGAGCCCACAGAACCACTTCTTGTTCAGAAAAGTTACGAGTATATAAGATACTGAACCTGATATTGATTACTGAACTCATTTTCTTTACTCATTGCACATAAGTTGTAAGATATTATTTTCCGGAAGAATGTATGCGAAACATCTGGATCGTTTTAATTTGAGTTCAAATCTCCAAGAAAATAGGCTTTTACTGGGAAAGTACTCATAGAATATGTATGAAAATGTGTTTGATGGGATTTTTTCCAGATGTAGCTCAAAGAACGCATCTGCTGTTCAAGTAATGACAGTTATAACAGCACGTTCTGTGTATTTCTGCATCTAATAGTTAAGAGTTTTCAAAAAGTAAGTACCTTGTAATTAAGGATGAATTTTAGAAAATAAATAAATAAATAAATGTTAAAGAGTCTCCACTTATATATATGCTGTAGTTCTTTTTTCTAATAATGAGTATAAACATATTTTTTAAGATTTTTCTCTTTCATGACACAGGAAAAGTGTAAAAAAGAAAAAAAAAAGGAAATGTGTAATTATAGCGTAGATGTTCCGACTAATGCAAGTGAACCACATCCAACATACCAGAAGGTTAATGGAAAAACACTTTTATGCTAACCTATTAATATACTGAAGAAAATGTTATGTTGAATTTACTTAATTTTATTACATCGAGGGGTTGCACTAAATAAATTTTTCTATATTTATTAAGTTGAGTGAATTTATATTTTATAAGTTGAGTTTACTTCTATTTTATACATTAAGATATCCATCTCTTTCGGTAATTTCAGATTAATTATACTCATAATTTTAGCTTAACTAATTTGAGTGGATATTTACTCAAATTTATTGTGCAGCCAGATTTAATCATTTAATTTCTACATATTAAAATTAATGAAAATAAACGAATAGAGAGACATCATTCTACACTCAAAATAATGAAAAAAGAGATTAGAGTTGGCATTAGCCAACTTGTTATGCAAAACATAAGATAGTTTGGATACATGCACAGCATTATTGTTATTATGGAAATGTTTTAGCAGGTCCCTAAGCACATGCTCCTCTACCTCAATGGTAACCCCCCAAAAACACTAACATAGCAGAAGGTCTTTTAAATACAAATATAAAATAGCATTAAACAATTACAAGTATCCCAGTTGAATCATCTTA
>JAUCMT010000059.1:6631920-6644110 GCA_032357475.1 Enteromius thamalakanensis
CCATACACATTTAAATCCTTCAAACTTAAATCAACTTCTTGCAGTGTTATGTCAACTCTTTCTTTTAACACTTCTGCTGAACACTGGGAAATTAACTCTGAAAATGTCGCTGTGTATACTCTGTTCTTTACAGCTTTTTTGTAGTGAATACTTTGTGGGGGTTTCGTGTCAAGTAAAATATTCTTAATCTTATCATTCAGAATCTCCTCCTGTCTTCCGGGCCACCTGTCAGCCTTAGAACCTGCAGCGCATTATTTGACAAGGTAAAACTTCATGTATTAAACTAAGAAGCAGCATCTTTTCACAAACCAATGCCTGTACTATTAATGATTCTTGTGCTTAGAACTTGTAAAATAACACATTGTTTGGAATATAATACCTCTACACCCAACAACCCAAATTTGTTCATTCATATTTTCTAAATCTCATAAGAATGTCTTTATAGGCAACAGGGTTTCTATCTAGGCATGACTGCTACTTGCTAATCAGGGATATTCTTGGTTAAAAACAAACAAACAAAAAAAAACAAACTATTGAATCATATTAATTTGATAATAATAATAAGGTGGCCCTTATTAGATTTTATTGTTGTTGTTCCCTTTCGACATTTCAATCGTACTGCGTCTTGCTAGATGCTATGGGGAAAACTCCTATTTTCCCTCTAACTGAAGCCTAATTTAATAACGCAGTTTTAATATTCATTAAAACTACATGGTCATTGGCCGCTTCAGGTGTACTTGTTTAACTAATAGGCGAAGCGCCGCCTACAGCGAGCCAATGGACGCTGGTCATGCTATTTGCATGAAGGCCGCGAAATCTCTCTATATGAGGGAGGCGCCCGGGCCATTACTTCAGATTATTCTCTTTCAGCGACGGATTCTTTGCTCTCCCTGAATGAAAACCTCTTCTGGAATCTGCAGCTGGATATCTCCCCTGCCGCCGCTCGGCTTGATTCCAGGAGGATTATTCTATTATGGAATATAACATCATTCAACTCACCATGCAGGGTCGCCGCTGCTCTGCCTACGTGTCTCTTCTGCATTGCCGCTGACAGAACAGGAAGAGAGTGTTTTCTGCCTGGGACTCTCACGCGAAAACCGCCCTCGCTGGACCCGACTACATGGTTGTAAAGCATGGTGCCTCGTGCTTCCCCATCTCACCAAGACAGCGGGACCTATTACAACGCTCCGAGTTGGGTAAAGTCCCTGCGTGCTTCACTGCCTCGAGACAGAGAGCTTTCTCCCGCCTTTACCTCTCATTGTTACAACTCCGTTAAAAACCCGAGTTTCTATGGCTTGGGCTTGCAGACTGCTTCGTTCCCTTATCAGTCGCTGCCTAGCTACAAACACAGTAAGGGTGCTCTAAGACAGCCCAGGTTCGGCCTGACTTAAGAGTGTCATAATCATATATCTTGGGGGTTTTACTGTTTGACCGCTTAAGTGCTCAAAGAGGATAACCTGGTTATGACTATTTTGCCGCATTGAATCGCTGCGGATAAAGGCACTCTGAGCCTTCAAAGAGATTGAACAAGATGCTTGTGACGTGTGAGACCCCAGGTTTTTCCTTGGGTCCGCGCTCAGGCTTTCATGTTGCAGTCAGTATAGAACGGCGGGATTGTACTGTGTTCCCCATAGCGTCTAGCAAGACGCAGTACGAGTGAAATGTCGAAAGGGAACTTATAGGTTACTTCCGTAACCACCGTTCCCTGAGACATGGAACGAGTACTGCGTTCCGTGCCGTGCTATGAATGGACCGTCGCTTCAGTCGAATTAACCTGAAGTAATGGCCCGGGCGCCTCCCTCATATAGAGAGAGTTTGCGCCCTTAATGCAAATAGCATGACCAGCGGCCATTGGCTCGCTGTAGGCGGCGCTTCGCCTATTAGTTAAACAAGTACACCTGCAGCGGCCAATGACCGTGCAGTGAATATTAAAACTGCGTTATTAAATTAGGCTTCAGTTAGAGGGAAAATAGGAGTTTTCTTAATAGCGCCTAGCAAGACGCAGTACGAGTGAAATGTCTTAGGGAACGGTGGTTACGGAAGTAACCTATAAGATTTCCTTAACATTAGTTATTTGTGGTTATTTATGAGTTTTAACTAACATAATATGATAATGCATTTTAAAAAGAAACCTTTTAACTTTTTTCTTTTATTGTCACTACAAGTGTTGTCACGGTACCAAATTTTCAGTATTCATTACCAATACCAGTGAAAATCCACGGTTCTTGTTACCAATTTCGGTACCAACACTGAAATTTTTTTTATGATGAATGCACTATATTTTATTATGTCGAAGGGTTACAGAAAAAAATTTATCGAAATCCAGATATATTGGGTGATTATTTATATATATATATATATATATAAGTTTAGTGATATTATATTTTATACATTGAGTTTATCCATCTCTTTCAGTAATTTCAGATTAATTATATTCAGAATTTTATTTAAACTATTAGTAGAATTTACTAAAATTTATTGTGCAACCAGATCAATTTAATCGTTTAATTTCCACATATTTAAATTAATTAAAACTAAATGAATAGGGAGACATCATTCTACACTCAAATAATGAAAATAAGATATGTTTGATTCACTTATCTTTAGGCTTTTGCCAATTTGCTATGCAAACCCTAAGATAGTTTGGATACATGCACAGCATGCCTAAAGTATTATTATTATTATTACAAAAATAACTTTTGTTTTAGCAGGTCCCTAAGCACATGCTCTACACTTTACCACAATGGTAGCAGAAGGCCTTTTAAATAAAAATATAAAATAGCATTAAACAATTACAAGTATCCCAGCTGAATCAGAAATAAAATTTTATAAAGATTTACTATCCTTATCCTACCCTGTGCAATGCATGATCGGAAGAGGAAATCCACTTCCTACTTGCATAATTAAAATAATTTGTGTTCTTTTAAAATGAAAATATTGTTTTTAAATCAACTGAACAGTATTGGTGAATCATCTTTTTGAGTGTACCGAAAATGCAGAGCTGGATGCAGCATTTAAACGAGTGCATCACGTTCAATCAATGTGTCTTAACATGCGCAGACCGGACAGTATATGGAAATTAAATTAAACATATTGTTTTCTAATTACTTTTAATTTAATGAAATTAACTTGTTTTAAACAAGGGCAGTGCATTTGAAAATTAATAATAAAAAATAAGTAGGATTAAATAACACATTAAAATCAGTGAAATTAACCAGATAAAAACATGTAACATTTACAAGGGCTCAGAATCATTTTTTTCAGAGTTGATTCACTCAACAACACAAAATGTTTCCCAAAAAAGAGGGGGGATAAAACTCTAAAATTATATTGCATGCCTATTGTATGACATGTCATGTAGTAAGTTCAAGGTCGTTGTGTTGAGTAAGCTGAATTGCCCTCAAACTAATACTCGGTAAAAAATAATGTAATTAATTTTCTGCTGCAGTTCATGCATAGTCTTTCAAACTGTCCACTCAGTATTGAAGAGGTTAACTTTAATAAAATAAATCTTTTGCAGCATGGCACATGGACGCCTAGCGGCTAACAATGCTGAATTGTCGATATTGTTTTCACTTTCACTTACACTGATAGTCAGTGAGTCACTGAATATACCAGGGCCTGGCAAAACAGACCTTGTCAAGCCTAGTAATATGTTTGAAGGGAATAAACAACCGAGTACCTTTATCACATAGGCTACTGTATCTGTGGTTATTTTTAATCAATTTTATAACAGAAATACAACAAAAGTGAGAATAATTGTACTAGTTGGCTTCATACAGTATGTTTTAAAGCATCAGATCTCTGCTTTCAAAATGACACATTTCTCAGTTAATTATAGTATAAATAAATCAAAGTCGTTATATACAGTAAAACATTGTTACTGTATTGTTGTTATGTAAATGTTTACAGTACCAACAAACCATAACATCTGTCTCCGTGGCATTAAAAGCTTATCTACTCTGAAACATTACTTTGTGAAGTAGCTGCCTGCCACACACACACACACACACACACGCAGTCACAAATCCATCGAAGCCTACCTACCACAGGATGAAAAAAATTTAATTGTGACTTTTAACATTTTAATTCTTACTTTTTCCTCAAAATGACAAGAAAACTAAATTGTCAGATGTAACATCAAAATTGAGAAAAAAAATCATAATTGGAACATTATGAAAAAATGTACAGAAAAATTGTAAAAAAAGTTTGAAATACTAAATATCTCGCAATTCATTTTTTTTTTTTTTTTTTAATTCAGAGCAAATTACGAACTGTGAGAAAAATGTCAAAAGTGTCAGACAAAGAGTCACCTTGTGGAAGAACAACAGTCCAAAAAAAATGTGGTTTCTATAAATTATTTATGACTCAGTCTTAACCTGTGACCATTTTGACTCATCTCAACCCTACAAGAACAACAGTATAATATAGGGACTTGAGGCCGAGTCATCTGGCAAGCATTAATGTACAATAGCTTGTGTTAAACACAAAATCTAACAAATCAAAACCGTTTTGCCGTTTAAACACTGTCCGAAAAACCTGTAAATTACTACTACATTAAACTAACCTCATATACTGTGACAACATGCCCCAACAAGTGTAAACATTCACTGCAGTAAAAGACGACACATGACAAGAGATTAAGTCTTTCAGAAACCGATTACTCAGTTAAACTAAAACAAGTATGAATGGAGTAAGCGTACAGAATAAATAAGAACTGCCATGAACAAAACCTTCCCTAAAAATATGCCTCACTGAGAGGTCAGAGTGACTTACCTCAAACTCTTCCCTTCATGTACACGGCATATGCGCCATGACGTCAGAGCTCAGCTGACTGGTTTGTTTTGCTGGGTAAGACTAACGAACACAGGACGAAGCAACGACACGCAACTGAAATACACGGTTTCGCCTTATTAAAAGCATAACAGATTGAGATCTGTTCAGAGACAGAAAAGGAAAGAAATTAGGCAGGTTTGCCTAAAGAAAACGGTGTCTAATCTCATTTTAAACATGCCTTCGGAAAAGACATTTAAACAAAGGAGGACATTTGGTAAGCATCGGGTTCATATCACCATAGCTTTTCTACTGTATTTTTGATATTTGTATTCATTTTACATTTAGCACCTTTCCATAAACCTTTATTACGGGGAAGTTTGTGATTGTCGTTTATATTTGTAATTACACAACAATACCTATAGTACCTACATATTGTAGTAAAGTGTGTAGAAATGCAATACACGCATCTAGTTATATTAAGACACGAAACTCACGCGATTTAGAAAATATAGGTCTTGTTGTCACTCTACAAACAATCCAGTGAAACTGGGTTATAAGGGTGTCGGCTGTGTAATTTCACACTATATAAACACACAGGCTACAAACCCATCACCATAACACAAACAACAGAACGAGTTTCTTTTACCTTATTTTTAACATACCAAAACGAGAAACTATGTTGCAATGTCTTTGTTTGTTTGTGGGCAGATGTGAGCGAAGCACCGCGCTGCAGGATTGGGGGATGGGACGCGCCGTTTAAGGTTATTTGGAAGGACTCGAGTAAACAAACAACGATGCAGAATGAATATTCGTAATATCCAATAGCGACCAGTCATAAAACATCGACAATTTCTGGAAAATAGCATTTCTGTAACAGCGATGGTTGTGTTCGGTTATAGGCCTGTTTAAAGGCGAAGTATGGTCGCTGAGTTATCTTTTTCATAACCTTACCAATCTTGTTTTCATCCCTTTTTGGGGCTGAAGTGAGGGGGGAAGCTGATAAGATAGTAAGAGACGCATTTTGGACTTTTTGTGTTCATAACGTAAGAGAACGTAGAGTTTTTGCAATGAGGCCCATGTGTCTTTAAGTAAATAGTTATTAAAAAAATTGAGATATGTGTAGTGGAATCTTTTTTAATAATGAGAAACCAAACTCTTTTATCGAATTGAACCGAAATGGTTGTCGTGTGGACCAAACAAGTTTTAATGAGTTTTTTAATGAGAAGTGCAAGTGATAATTGTTTGCATTTATTATTATTTATTTATACATCGTATTAAGTTCCATATATTTAGGTACAGTTGATGTTTTTTTATTAATAAAACTTATATAGCCAATAAAGTATTAACCATGTGCTTAAAACGAAACCAAAAAAACATTTTTTGCGGAAATGGGTGAGGTTTAGTAACGTAGTCAGACGTCAAAAGCGAGCACAGCTGCTTAATTGCATGTTTCATACATCAGCAGCAGCACGTGCTCAGCCAAGTTCATGAACCAGCACAAGACATCGTGGTCCCCAGACTGCAGTTTGATCTTATTCCTCGAAGAAGTTTGTTTTACTATATCAATGCAGTGCTGTGTTTTCTACACTGTCGTTTTAATGTTTTATGGTTGCTGTAGATACTGTCCTGTCATGCTGAGTCATATCTTGTTTAAAGTCTAGTTAGCTGGTACACAAAGGCCTGCCTTGTTTCATTTCAATTTCTGTTCATTGAGAAAAAAATTATGTGGAACAAATGCTTATACAACAAAGAAATAAACTAACATTTAAGCAATTTAACTGGGAAGAAAAGACATAAACACTGGAGCCATTGTTGAGTTTCTTCTTAAAGGGACAGTTAACCGCAAATGAATATTTAGTCATTATGTATGCACCCTCAAATTTCAATTCAATTTCCTTGTTTGGTTAAAACTGAACCACAGGATAGGACTAACAAGTTTAACATGGACCACTACTAACACTATTAAACCTGGTCCTTTGGAGAAGTGATTAATACTTGAGACCCAAACCCCTTATCCAGCTCAGTAAATGTCTGTGGTTTAATGCATCCTGTATTATGATCTGCTGTATCTAATATCCATTCCAAATTATTTTCTACAGAGCAGCGGGTTGAGGATGTACGGCTGATCCGGGAACAGCATCCAAGCAAGATCCCAGTAAGCAGATTATATTTGCGTCTGTGGAGATAATGAAGATTAAATTAATAACCAATTAAAAATGCTTGCATACTTGGTATGCAAGTGTTGTAAAGTTTTTACCAGTATAGACCTTTATAATGGAATATTGTCATATTTGCCCTGTTGCGTAATGCATAGTATTGCATAAGTGCATCTTATCCATTCATCATCACAATAGACTAAATGGATAGTACACTCACTCTAAAATTAAAAATAGACTTATGTGACTTCTACAGAGCAAACTAAAACAGACATTTTCAAATGTTTAAACAGTGGTCGTCAATGGGGTCCAAAGTAACTTGGACCCCACTGACCTTTGTTGTATTGATGAAAAAACATTGAGACCTTAAAAAATGCGAGTGTGAGTGAGTTAAATGATAGAATTTCAATTTTTTTGTTGAATTAGATTAACAAACTCAAATGGCTTTCGGATCGAGGCTGTGGTGTATGTGTTTAAAACATGCTCAGCTGTGTGTATTGAACATAATAGGTTAATCTTATGGATAATATCAAAAGGAAGCTTGTCAATAGACCTAGTTAAACAGATAGCATATGAATGTCTGCGTTTGCATGTATGTATAGGGCCTTTATCAGCCTCATAAAGACCAGTCAGTGGTATTGTAGCCAGGTGTCACCTCTATTGATAATTCCTCAGGGTTACCAGCCCCAATTGTTATTCAAGCTAACCAAGACAAAGTGGTCAACTTCCCATCTGCTAAATAGACACAAAACACCACACAGAGCAACTTTGAATGGGAATGTTTGGAAAGACCCGATTTAAGACTGAATTATTTTGTTTTAATTTATTCTAAGACTTAATTTAAAACTTAAGTGTTTTTTTTATATTGATGCATTGGACAACAAAGTGGTGGAAGGAAAATATAATAAATATAGTTAAATAAAAATACTGCTATTAAAGAAATCCATTTACAAATTTGGGGTTGGTATTTAGTTTTTTTTTTGTATATATTTTTAACTATTATTTATTTATTTAAAAATGATAGAGAATGCCTTTTTGCAATGCAAAATTGCTGTTATTTTGACATTTCTACTTCAATAAATATCTATAAATTGAGGCTAAAAATTCAGCTTTATCATCATAAGAATACATTACATTTAAAAATGAGCTATAATAGAAAACAGCCACTTTAAATTTTGATATTACTGTAATACTGACCAAATAAATTCAACCTTAGTTAGGATGAGAGACATCTTTAAAAACATAACGACTCCAAATGCTTGAGCAGTAGAGCACGTACCTACTATATACACTAAAGTTTATATGCATTTCTGCTAATGTTTAGTCTGTTGGTTTTGTTTCAGGTAATCATTGAGAGATACAAGGGAGAAAAGCAACTGCCGATTCTTGATAAAACTAAGTTTTTAGTTCCCGACCACGTAAACATGAGCGAACTTATAAAGATCATCAGGTAATATCAAACAAATGTCTTTCACCTCTTGCCTTTCATTATAATTTCTTTGTATCCTGATTATTTCTGAATACAAAAATTCGCTAATGCATCACTGGTTCATGTGCATTTCCAACAGGAGACGCCTCCAGCTCAACTCCAACCAGGCTTTCTTCCTCCTCGTCAACGGTCACAGCATGGTATCTGTGTCCACCGCCATTTCTGAGGTCTACGAACGCGAGAGAGACGAGGACGGCTTCCTGTACATGGTCTACGCTTCCCAGGAGACATTCGGAACTGCGTGTCCCCAGTAAAAAAATAATGGCAATGTCTTTCACTTTCGGACAATGATACAACCTACCCTGAACTCTTGTGACCTCTCCCTCGCAAATATCCCTATCCCATTTCCCGTCCCCATCCAAACAAGAACCAACTGAGCTTCAAGTCATTTGGCTCACTGATCCCAGCCATTATCTAAATCCTAACTTCCCACATCTCAGCCCTTTAATATCGGCTTCCTCTAAATTATTAGAATTTTAATAACACAAGTGGAGTCGATTTTGTTTAGGTTGTAGGACAGGTTATGGTTATTTGGATCTGGATTTACTCAACATAAAGCTTGAACAAAAGACTTCTGGGTGTAGAGATGGAATCATCTTAATTTCTTAGCGGTTTTATTTCCGAAGTGGCATTTAGTGTAACGTTAGGCAGCCAAATAGAGGTCATCCGTCAGGTTTATTCTAGCTTGGAGGGGTCACGTTGCTGCCAACTGGTGACCTTTAACCCCTCCCGCTGTTCATCGAATCTCTTTATTTGTCGAGTTTGACAGCCTTTCCTTACCTGTATGTGACTAACTGCGTTTTCCGCTGTTCCATTTTCCTGTTAGAAGCAATTCTGTCTTTTTACCTTTCCCTCAAGCTTTTTGCTAATTAGGTCATGAGCGTTGAGGTTCTTGCCTTGTTGACATTTGAAGTATGTTCCAATGGGACATACCTGAGGAAATAAATTATAAGCGATTTATAATACCAGAAATTCTGCTTTGATTGTAGTGTGATGCTTTAAAAGGAAAGAAAATGTAATTATATTCAGTGGTACGTTGAGCGAATGAATGTGGCTTTTAGCGATTGTGGCCCAAGGTAGACAGGGCAGCTCAATCACGGACATGAGCGCTGCCCGAACGTCCTTGATATTTTAGGTGCACGCTAACAGACTTTTAAATTTCATTAGAGGATTATTTACGCCTTTATAAATACATAACCGTGAGCTGTTGTACTCTTTCCATCTGTATGTCTTACAGTAAACTGTGCAGATAAGCTTAGATGCCTTTTCTCCTGAGCATTTAATTGCTGTTTGTCTTGCTCTTATTTAAAGAGATGTTATTTTTTCGTTGTTTTGTTCTTGTAAAAAACAATTAATGTGTTCTACTTTCGTGCAATTTACAAAAGTTACTGTTTTGTTCGAATGAGAGTTTAATTTTAAAGGATTATCAACCCATTATCGAACTAAGCTCATTTATGTATTTCTCCTGCTCAGATTTACAGCAATATTACACTTCTATTTCTGTTGATATTTTAAAAATAAAAGAGAAATATGCATCCTGTCTGGCATTTTCTTTGAAACTTTTTTTCGTAAAACGCCAAACTTTTGTCGACCACTTCCGAACAATTCTCAAAAACATTTTAATTTGTTTTTTAAAAAGTGTCAAAGTGATACATTATACAAAAATCAAACTTCAATAAACATTCACCTCAGAATACAAAATGGCTGCGTCAAAATTTTCATTTTAGGCCAAAAGCTTTCCTGCGATAATACTAGACATAATACATACAGCACGTAGTTAATCAAGTGACATGCATAGCCAGCGACGCAAGATCTTTGTAATGTATGAACAGAATTTGCTTTGAAACATCAAAAATGTTTGGCAATGACAACGGAATGGCATCTATTGGCTAAACGCGACCTTTTTCAACCCTTTGGAAAATTTTTAGGCTAATGCAGTTGAGAAACGACATGGGAAAACCCACATTGTGACATATTGAAAACAGTTTCCTCTTGTGTTCAGTTCTCAGTTCATAAAATAAACCCCAGAAGTCTGAAGAGTTTTTGTATATTTTCAACAATGCTGGTAAATTTGTAAAACGCTTTAGAGGTCTCAAGTGCATTGACTCTATAAACATTTTATCTAAGCGCCTCTTGACACGGCACCTCTGTGATGAAGAGAATGTAGTAAAAAAATATAATTTGAAAGTAGCAAACGTTTTCAAAAACCCAGATACTAACAAATACGCCATGATTACAGCAAACAGGAATAACACAATGATTAAAAAGACTTCCTGTAGTCAAAAAGCTAAAAAAAAATTACATCTTGAGATTGAAAACGACTTTTTTGCTTTTGCAATTATCAGTTTCCCCTTCCTTTCTAAACATCCAAAAAGATTGCCAGTATCTTATTCCCGACAGAGGACTTATAGTCACACCGTGAGCAAAAAGACGTGACCATAATTGCACATTATTTGGCAAACAAAATCTCCACGTTTTTTCTTCCAAGAATGATATGTGCAGCATGATCTGATACACTATTGGCTGCTCCACAGTGCTCAATTGAGGCGAACGGCGTGAAGAACACAAAAAGAGTGAATTCTTCTTCGAACTTCCCTTTACTAAGATCCACTGTGAAGTGATTCTTTGGCACAAGACTTTCATTGGAAGCCATAACTGATGGAAACTCCATCGCTCCTGTAAAGAAACTGTAATGCCTTTGCTCAGCGGAGTCTCACATCAAGTGCTTTTACACATTGAGGAAGGTGCAGGTCCAAACCAGTTCACTCACACCATTTATTCCCCTGAGTCCTGGCTGTCTGACTGCGGGGAATATTTCAGACGAAACGTCCCTGTGAAAAAAAAATTGCTTGTTTGAAAATCAAAAAGTAACTTTTTTGAAGACACCAAGAATGATGTTTGTGCACACTAAAGTCTTTGCTACAGTTTCTTGAAGTTAAAGGTGCTCTATGGGATGTTGCAGGATTTTGGCTCGATATTATTTTTATCTCAAATTGTATGCATCACCCCTTGTTCGTCCTGCTGTCTGCCCTCGGAACACATTGGGAAAAAAAACGCTCTCGAAAGACAACACAGAGGCTGCAATACCGAAAGAAACATTTTGAGCACCACAACAAAAACAAACTTTGGCCAAACGGTTGGCTGAAGTTTGTTTGCGCGCGTTAAACCCCACCTCTTCTTGCCGATTGGTTGGCCGAAGTTTGTTTTTGTTTGGTGTACGTCGTGTACCCATAGTGTTTTGCAAGATTGCATAAAGCACCTTTAACCTAACTTTTATTTTAAAAAGATTCTGAGAAAACAATTTTGACGATAGTTTTACTTAAAAGAAAGAAACAGTATAATGCTAATGAAATTACTTTTTAGAGCAGTTCTAGTGTTCATGCTTATATTTTTTATATACAAAAATATACATGCTTATGTTTTTTATATACTCGTACATTAAGTGGCAGAGGCTAATAACGTGTCATGCTTCAGTATGTGTACAAAGGAAATTGCACCTCTGCGCCATTCATTCACACACGGACACATATTTAAGTAGTCTTTTTGCAGCTTTAAATTAACAAATATTGGTCCATATCATGTCTTGTTTTAAGTGTAATGACTTCCTTTTAATTTATTCACTCTTAATTTGGCAAATTCTGTGACATTTAATGGTATACAGCAGTGGTTTTCAACCTGTGGGACGGTATTTTAGGAGGGCCGCCAATTATTATTAATAGAAATTGTAATATTGTTAATACAATAAAAAATGTCTAGTTTGCTGATCCGT
>JAUCMT010000059.1:6659339-6685591 GCA_032357475.1 Enteromius thamalakanensis
TATGGGGGAAAATCCTGGAATGTTTTCGTCAAAAACATTAATTTCTTTTCGACTGAAGAAAGAAAGACATGGACATCCTGGATGACATGGTGGTGAGTAAATTATCAGCAAGTTTTTTTGAAAGTGAACTTCTCCTTTAAGACGTCTTCAATTCTGATTTTATTGTTTCGAAATACTGAAACAAATAATTATAAATATTTTTCTTCATTCAATTATTTTAAAAATCAGAAAGATGAGAACTGCACCTTTAAACAGTAAGTTCAAATTATTTTTGTTTTGTTTTTTTACACACAAAAATTCTTGTTGCATCACAAAACTGAATTTGAGCTAGTGATGTCACATCCTGTTTTACCAATGTATTATTACTATGTTTCTACATTTATAACACTTTTCTTTAGAGTTCTGCTTCAACTTCTGTATTTAAACACCTCTCTTACACACATTTCTGTACTTTTTTAATGCACTGTCACACACATTTCTTAGTATCTATGTTCTGTATACTTCGGATGCCCCGGGGCTTGCAGTTGCTGCATACCTGATGCCAAGCCGGCTAATCCAAAGATTTCTCCCATTCTTACAGCTCTAGTTACAGAGCCTTATACTACACACATACAAACACGATGATAACTCTAAACACAGACACATGCGCAAAAACAGACAAGCAGATCTAGAGTCATGGACGCATGCACATCCATTTCAACATCAGCTCGACAAAACAGCAACACTCGGCAGAACTTCTGGGAATTTCAGAGGACTCTTTGTTATCATTGTGAGATCCTGTGAAGTGCCCCTCTGAAGAACAGCTGTTTCAACCATCTTTGATCCGACTCATGTACAGACAAACCTCAGATGTTTTTTTTTTTTACAAAGTCACTGTCCAATCAGAGTGGAGTGCTTTAGATTAAAGCCAATAAATATTTCTCAGGTTTGTTTACATGTGTAAATGAAGCCTTGTGATTTGTTTTGTTAATGAATGCATGTGTGTGTGAGGGTGTTGACGGATGGCTAAAGCTCGTGTTGAAGGCATGCGGTGAAGACCATGAGGTAATGTAGTGGAGAAGCATTAAATTACCAGCAGACAAAACAACAATCTGTCTCTGCTCTGTCCGACCTGCTGCGTGCAGTCAACAACACTTGATTCGAAAGGCCAGAGCTTCCAGCACACCCACTGAGCACAAAACCCTTACTTGAATGCACATTTCCATTATGTTATGGTATAGATATGCAATGAATGGAGCAATTCGACCTCCATTGCTGAGGTCATAAGAATATATACACAACCAACTATATCTTTAGCTGCAGACATCTTATTTTATTTTATTTTGTGGATATCATGTGTGTATAAAAAATTGTGTGCTGTCAAAATATTATTCGTGATTAATCATATATAATTACATAATATATTAACAATTTTTTTATGTGATCAATTACGATAAATCATTTGATATAATTTATAATATAATAAAATGACATTTATTTTACTTACATTTATTTTTCGGTACGAGGCTTTTGGTTCGGTACGAATTAGAACCGAACGATTAGAACATGAATTTGTTTATGTACTGGAACTTCTAAAATAACAACCTCTCAGAACACTTTAGAAAATGCATGGGAACACCCTAGTTTGATGACTGCACCAAGTAGTGTATTTCTCTTTAAAGAAAAAAAGAAAGAAAAAGTAGAAAAACAGTATGCTGATTATACAGGAATAAAACAGTAAAATAAACAGAGAATGTGCAAGACACTCTAAAATGCACGTCTTTCTGATAAACGAGCAGTTTGTGGACTCCTTAGTGTGTGAATGTGACATCTGGTGCTATTGCTGCCTGAGCCAACAGCAAGATAAAACAGGACCAAAAATACAGACTTATGCTCACAACAGAGCGTAAGTCAAAAAATGACAGCACACACTTCCCGAGCAAAACTTGTGTGGACATGTGAGTCTGGGTAAGATACAGTAGGTTGTGTCTCTAATATTCTCCTCAGGATTAAAATAGAACTTTAGTAATTTCACTTACACACAAACCAAGAAATGCACTCTGGAAAAGTGCCTGGCCAAGACTTTCCTTCAAACACGAGGCAAACTCTCTCATGTTCCGCTAGTTGAGAATGCAAACCCTGGGGACTCATACAAACCCTGTATTTACAGTCTGTCCACCAGAAGACAAAGAGTTCACACAGAGTACAACAGCAAATGATCAAAACTGAAGCTAAAAACCCATTAAACCTGATAAGCAGCAAGGATCAATCTTCAACCGGATATGAAACACAAATAGAATGCCAGTTGATTTGAATGAAAACAGAAAAACATACTGTATTTCAGATCAGATGTTAAAACACTGGAATCAAATCAGGTTTAGCAAAATTACAGAGTTTTTTTGCAAGCCAAAAATAAACAAAACAGCATTCCATAGTCTGCCAGCAATGTAAGGTACTCAATATTATTCAGATTTTTCTTCTTTTTTTTTTTTGTAGACTGCAACTCAAGTCTTTTTAGATCTGTGTGGGGGTATCGACTTAATTCAGTTTGCTCCCCCTGATACAATCTTATACCCATTGTTTTGTGTGAAGGATGCTGCGCTTGGCAAAACAAAATCCCACGCTTGATTTCTGCCAAAAGCCTCACCCATCTAATTATGTGATTATGGAAAATAACAAGATAAAATATGTAAATTTTCTTTCGTAGGAAAACCGAAAATACGTTAAGGACAACACGCTTAGAAATGATGACTGATGCATTACACCTTGGTTTATGGTTTTAAAATGAATGGGGCTTTGTTTTAGCAAAAAAGCGAATTTGGCTACAAACCATTTTGTCTAAACTTTCCAACAACACTGCTTTTGTTGCATTGAAAATGTTTACAGGCCACTCAGGCAAAATGTCATATTTCATGCGCTTTTCCCCCTCTCATCTTCCCACATTTTGTAATTTTATATGCCAAACACTAACATAGTGTGTGTGCCATATGTTATTGTTGGCTAAAAATAAAAATATAAGTATTATAAATAATTTGTAGTAATTTAAATAAAACTGGGAAAAAATAATAAATACTGCACTAAAATAAATTCAAAAACAAATAGAGAAGGCTATATAGAAATAAATATATGAAATAAAGAATGACAGACATACATGACAAAATTATTACAAAATTAATTGAAATTTGAAGACATAAAAATAAAAGTGTTATGTTGTCCATACATGCTATATGTTATTGTTAACAAATTTTAAGTCATTTAAATAAAGATGTAATAATAATCATTTAAAATTTTGAAATATTGAACTTAAATAAATTAAATATATTCAAAATGACTAAAACATGTAAAACATATTTTAAATAACAAACAAAAAAAAATTATAAAAGCACATAGCAAAATGACAAAATATTTTAATAACTAACGGATACTGGATTACCACTAAAACTAATGTCTTTCTGCAAGCTAACTGTCATTGTGATTAATTTATCCACCTCCGCTGGAACAGACCTGAGGAGAGGGGAGACTATATCCTCCACCAGCTGTCTCATATGAATGAAAATTCAGTTTAAAAGAGTACGCATTCTTGTTCCATCTTCTGTTTTAAAAATGTGCCTTTTTTCTTTCCTTTTCTTTTTTCATGTTCTAGCATTAAGACTTTAGGATGACTGACCATGTTTTGCAAATAACATCACAAAGTGTGTTTGTGGATCCAAAGTTACTCACCTTTGCTGGGTTTTCCTACAGGCATTTTGAGGGGCATTTCCTGGCACAAGAGAGATGGACTCGGCACCATGACCTCAGGACCCAAGCCTTCATCCGTCTGACCTCCTGTGACCTCACGTTGCACGTTCTGGAAAAAAGAGGTCAAAGGTCAAACACAGGTCAGAACTGAATGTGGACAAGCATATCCAGTCACAGTTGTCACACTTCTACAGTTAAGTCTTATTAAGTTAAAATAGGTTAAAGGCCCATTCATACCAAGGACGATAACTGTAAAGATAACTATATTAGATTCCACACCAATGGAAAATATCATCTGTTTATTCTAAGTGCACACTTTTCTGCCACTTTCAGTTCTCCAGCTTGATACAGCAGGCTTGATTCTGATTGGCTGTCAATGTTTTTAGCACTCACTAGTTAAAAATTATCTCTGTGCCTATATCATTATAACTGTGCCCAAAGAAATATTTTTTAATATTGAGAGCGATTTTTAGAACTATATCTATCATTATTTTTATCGTTTTCTTTATAGCTGGCATCCTCTGCGTGAACAGGCCTTTATTCTTCTAAAAAATAATAAATGCATAAACAAATAAAATTGTAATTATGAGATGTAAAACCGCTGAGATACAAATTAGCAATTAAGATAAACTGAATCACAATTGCAAGATGTGTCACATGTAAATTTGCAATTACCAATCATAAAAAAATCCCAATTATGAATCATGAAAAAGCCTTTGGGCTAAGAACATGAACTCTGTGTATCACTAAACAGTTTTGTTACTGTGTTTGGTTAACATCTTGATACTCAATAAAACAAAACAACTGTCTCATACTTAAGGCATAAAAAATGAGTCATAAACTTCCTGGTAATAGATGACTGTTCTATAATTAGTCATCCTGGTCAACTCAGTGCATATGTGTCTTACAGTATGTCATTTTTCATCACTTTAGAGTAGCACATAAGATTTAAATAACACATAAATGCGAATAAGTTTAACGTATGCTTACGTATTGCTATCTTCCAGCTTGCTAAAGCAGAGTATAAGCAAAAAAGGCCGGTACCACATATGCTAAGCACAGCAGCTAGTAAAAGTCAGCTCTGAAACCAATTAGGACTGCCGTACAGTCCACCGCTGCCACATCCACATCCCACGCTGCCAAATCTCTGTTCCTCTCCTCCTCTCTTTGAAAAACATGCCCTTCTGTTGAAGACTCAGCTAAAGTGTGGCTCATGACACAAAGGAAATAAGTCCTTGGAAAAGTACAGCTGGGTAAATCCATTCTTAGCAGACAAAGAAGAGCAGAATGAGAAAAGCGAATGAGCTGCATTTTTAAGCACTATCAGAATAGCTGTTTTTGTGTCAGTGTGATATGGCCTTCGTTTTACATTTTACAATCTGATACACAGTGCTATAATTTAGGGGACAATACAATAGTCATTGGGGGAACTATGCAGGAAAGGACTTGATTTTATCCATCAGGAAATGGCTGGATCTTTAACAATTTATGAACATAATTAGCTAGTTGTAAAGCCTTATGGTAGACATAGACTTCCAAAAATAGTCAAATTTCACTCAGACGGCTTTAGAATACATATATATATAGTTTTTTGTGTGTGTGTTCAAAAGATGAAAGAATGTCATGCAGGTTTGGAACAACTTCAGGAAAAGTAAATGAAGAAGTATCCCGTTAAACTACGGTACAGTTGATTGAACCCTGACCTTCTACCCCTCACTGCTTCATTTTTAGCAGTCCTGTCAAACTTTATGGTAAATATGGCACCTATTAAATATGGCACTCTGCTTTAAAAGTGGAAAGTGTACTTTTTTTAAGCGCTATCTGAAATTTAATTCAAACTACTTAACGATTACAATCAAAGCATCACCAAAAAAAAATGCTTGAGACAAAATAGCATGTGTTTTTGTTGATGTTTAGGCTAGTGTAAAGGTCTCTTGAACAAGCGAGCAGTCGGAGCTTCCTGATGAATCACAGGAGAGTTACACAGAGGGCTGATTTAAGCATGGAGAAATGTGCTGAGCTTCAGTTCATGAAAGCCAAAACCAACAAATCACTAAATAGAACCGCCTTCTCTGCCTTCAGAGGGTACTTTCCCACTACGCCCGTTCAAGCACACGTTTCGGCAGCATGTGTGTATGTTATGAACCCATGTCTGTACAGATAACACCATGGAGTTCAATGGAGATTTACGTCTGACGACACAAGGAATCCGCAATAAAAGATTCAACATCATGAAGCGTTTTATCGCATTTCATCAACTTGCCTTTTGGCGTAACTGTGTTTTGGATTGCGCTCAGACAAAGATTTCTGCTTGGATTACTTTTTATGTTTTGACTGAACAACAATCCTTTATGTTAGTAATTACAGATTGATATCAGGTAACCTCAAATCCCTCTAACTGCTAAATCATGGTTACCAAAAATTAAAAAAAAACGCATACACTAACTAATTTCTAAAGGATTGTGTGACACTAAAGACTGCTGAAAATTCAGCTTTGGCGTTCCAAAAACAAATATTTTCAAATACAAAACAGTACTTATGAATTGTAATAATATTTCATAATTTTTATTTCAATACTTTACTTTTTATTGTACTTTTATTTAAAAAGTTTAGCATAGCAAGTTTTCAAAAAACATTATTATTCCTAATTTGACCAGTATTTGAGCTAGGTCTTTAGGGTTTCCAATCAGGTTCCATACCCAAACTGATAAAGAGCTTACTTTGCATTCTGTCTATTAAAAGCTTCATTACAAATTACTAAGAAAACTGGCTTTGTTCCTTCCTTTGCGGCAGTATCTCAGTTTCGCAGAAGCTGCTGTGCCATTCAGAACTCCTGCATAGACATGTCACGAACAAGAAGACAAATATCAATGCAAAAAAATATCATACATACTAGTTTTGTGGAGTGTATTGAATGACACCAGCTAAGAGCAAATAAATAGATATTACATAGCAGCTGTGCAATGCAATACTCTTCAGTGTGCATCATGTCATTTTGACATCAATTTATTCTAGAACTACTGAATAATATCAGATTCTATAATGAAAGGGTTTTGTTATTGTAAGAACAAATGTCTTGCTGCGTCTGTTTTTTTGAAAGCATATTTGTTGACTCACCAAGCTGGCATTTTTGAGTTACAACATAATTATACATTTGTGATATTACATTACACACTGGGTTTAAACAAGTGCAGGTCTTATGTCACAGTAAAGGCACTGATTTGTTGAGATCCCTCCTGAACCCCCAGGGGAGTATGGAACGGATTCAAACAGATAGTAAACACTTGGTTGTGAGTAGTGCGACTTCTCATGGCTGAATTGCTTGTCTGTGCCAGATGACCCCAGTTTATTATTGTTGCTCCTGGTGCTCCCCATAGATACTGTTGAATAAATCAGGTCTGACCTGTGTATCTTGGGGTGTATGGCCTAGTGCTTAGAGATTGAGGCTAAGCAAAAGGTTGAGGGTTCAACGTCCAAAAGGGGTAATCTATGTACCGTTAGCATTGCTGAACTGAGACACTTAACCCCAGGTTGCACTGAGGGGACAGTTCATGCTGCTTTGGATAAAAGTGTCTGTCCAAGTTGGCGCAGTCCAACTATTTGAAACCTGCCCTTTGACGATCCTGCTCCCCTCTCTCTCCACCCTCCTGACAATTGCCGTCCAAAGCCACACTCCCTTAACACATATACGCTCATAGACCAGATTACCAGAGACAACATTACTACAAATCACCTATTGCGCCTTTACAGAGTTAGTTCACCCCAAAATTACAATGTGACATCAGTGGCTCAGCTTTTTGCAAAGCTACCAGATTGCTTTTTATGTCCAAAGAAAACAAAAATAATGACTTTATTTAACAACTCCATTACCCCGAGTTACTGTCTTCCGCCCATTTGTAGTGTATGCTGATTGCATTGATTACGTTCTTGGGTACTCTCCAAAATAGTGAAAGACGTAACTCGGGGGAAGAAGAATTGTTATTTTTGTTTACCTTCTTGGGTACTTTCCAAAATGGTGAAAGACTTAACTTAGGGGAAAAATAATTTTTAAATAAATTATGCTATTTTGGTTTTCTGTATGCATAAAAAGTATTCTCGTAGCTTTACAAAACTGAAGTTACGTCGCTGATGTCACATGGACTGTTTTACCAATGTCCTTACTACATTTCTGGACCTGGGGACATTACAGTTTCATTGCTGCCTATAGGAGGGATTCCATCAAAAATATATGCATTTGTGTTCCGAAGATGATTGAAGGCCTGGTGTTTGGAACAATAAGAGGGTGAGCAATTAGAATTTTCATTTTCGGGTGAACTGGGCTAACCCTTTTAAAAAACATCCTTTAACAATACATCATTTTTCTTGGGCTAAAGTTTTGAGAACATTCCTAAAGACCAGATAAGCTACTGATCACTACTGAAAGTATGTTTGCATATCTTTATATTTTCTGTATTGTAAAGTGTATCCAAATGTAACAGATGCTGAAAAAGTAGCAATGGAGCACAGGAAAATAATTCTATGCTTCCATTGTTGATTGGATTTTGCTATGTGGACGTTGCACCGCAAAGACTAACATTAGGGGCTGGGTTTAAGTGGAATAAATGATTGGAGAAGACCTACTTATCATCAGAGAGAGGTCTGATACTTTCACCAGAAGATGCTGTTACATTAATAAATACATCTCACCTTGCAACACTGACATCCGCCCTGACAGGAGTTAAAGGTGGATGTTGTGATGTAGGAGGAGAAGGTCGGGGTCGAGCTTACTTCTGGGAGCGCAGCAGCGCTTGCCCCGCCCCCGTGTGACGTCGACGGCGCCTCACCAACTGTCACCTGAAGGATCTCTTGAATCTGTGTCAACTTTTGCCTCAGCACCTGCTTTTGATGAAAACTGAAGGCAGGGTGGTTCGAAGCCATGGTGAAGAGGAGCAAAAACTGCTCTCCTATCTGGCCATCGTTAAGCTGAAGTCCGTAGTTATTAATGATGGTGTCTATGTGAGTGAGGGTCCGAAACAAAACTCCAGCCGCTACCCGGTTGTCAGAGCTGAGGAGCGCGAGAGATACTAGCAGTTTGCTCCTCACGACCTCATCCGTGATGTTGGTCAGGTTAGCAAGGTCAGCTGGGTTGTTGGCTTTGATTTCTGCATCCCTCAGTGAGTGGTAGTCTTTTCGCGCAAGGTCTTCCAAACATGAGCCGAGGAAGCGCAGCTCAATGGGAACGCAGAGGTCCAAAAGGCCGCAGAGAAACTCAGCCCTCTGTGCAGAACTCAACGCGGAGAACCAGCGGTAAACCTCCTCTCTCTGAACAAAGCATCTGTTCTCAACCATCTTAGACAGCACTCATAACATGTATCAGATATTAAAAATGAAGTTCATAAAGCAGTGATTGACGGCCTTTGTAAACTTTACAAACTTCCAAATCATTCACTGAAGTAAACATTCATGCACTTATAGGCAGTGGACAGTCTGCGCGTCTCAGAACCCCTAAAAGAACACATACTACATAGTTTCCTTCGCGTTTTATATGCCTGCGATTGCATTATCTCGTCAAAGCCTATTAGGATATTGAAGAAGCAAATTGTGTTTACTGTAATCCCAGACGCGCGGCGGCGCAGCCCCTCTGCCCGCCTGTGTCTCTCCTTTTTCGGCCAGCCCCCCTGCGTGATCCCCACGTCAGCCAGTTATTCAATAGACTCCAGGACACATTATAAAACAAGAACATTTCTTTCAGATCTTCTAGTATCCATTAGACCGATCTGTCCAGTTAAAACCATTGCAATTGTACACGCGCAAAGGAAACGTCGTCGGGCAATAACCATTTTAAGTGGAGAACTCCCCAATTTTAACAGTTTGACTGGTCGAATGGACGTCATATAATCGTGTATTCCTTCGTCGGACGCTGAAGTAACGTTTTTTATGCTTTTTTTAAAAAAACGTGACACTTTATCCGCTGCTTTATTTGCATCCACGCGAGGGAATTAATCAACGGTTTTGATACCTATCACTATGCTGTCGCGAAGTCGAGTAAGTCAAACTGAGAGTAGTTCACCATCCCGAACTTCACAGAAACCCCGCCCACGGTTGAATTTTATTGGATGAACAGCTTGTCAGTAATTACATTCTGCGCTCTGATTGGTCCAAGCCACATTCTTGTGAATCTCTCAAGCGCCCGCAGTCATACATAATGTGGACTGTAAAATATTGTATGATTTAAATTACATTTTAAACATGAGGTAAATGTATTTACATGTTATAAAATAATATGATTTATCACTCTGGTTGTAGTACAGGAAACCCCCTTTTTGAAGTATGCTTTTGGCTACAGGCTAGGCAAATATTGGAAACCTCTGGTTTTGCCATTTTATTACGTCAACTTTCCCGAAGATGGCGCCAAATGTCCCAGGGCTCAATCAGGACAAGTCTTCTATGTATTTTCACCCAATCTAAAGAAATACAATTTTCTCAAATATTTTCCTCTTTGTCAGATTTGTCTAAAAAATATTATTACCTAAATCGTATTAAACATGAAGTTATTGATCTCATAAGTCTTAATCACTAACAAACCATAAGATGCATTTTATAGTTTTCTGTGGATTACAGATTTCCCAGCGTTTTTGTTCTCGTGCATTAGGTGTTATAAACCAACCGAACAATACTTTTACAGCATTTAGTATTAAGCTAGGTAGATGTTAATTTCTAATGATTACTTTACATTTAATGTTTTTTTAATTAACATTAATGTTAATTTGTGTGTAGCCTATTTACAATATGAAAAAAATTTATAGTAAATATATTAATAAATGAACACTAACAGATTATTACATGAAACTATGTTATCTTTAGCTATAGCTATTTATCTTTAGTTCATGACAAGTACGTACATAAGAACCACTTACAGAAAATATGAAAAGGCCCTACTGTCAAATGAGTAAAATTAAGTATAACCTAATAAATGTACAGTGCTGGCCAATGAAACTGTTACTGACTATAAATAATCACTAGAGGGAGCAACTGGCTCTCGCTGTGACTGAAATTTATAAATAATTTTGATGCTCAAGCAAAAGTGGTGGGTGTTCAGATTTAAAGCTTGAGTGCAAAACTACAAGGTCGAGTTAACCATAACAAAAAAATAGTGGCGTATGCTTATTATGATAATTACCTTATTCAGCAAAGAGACAAGCTTTCTGTTTCTTTTCTATATGAGTTGGCTTGTTAGTGGGATGCCAAAGATTCACGCATGTAGAATAACTTTCACCGAGCCCTATGTACTCAAGTGTTTGAGTTGGTTTAACATGTTAATTTTTAATACAAACCCAAAAACCTGAGTTTACAAATGTCTCTTTTTCTTCTGTTGCTTAAACAGTTAAGAAAAGCTAATTTAATAAGTCTCCAAATTTTCAATAACAGCCTTGATTCAGTTGTGCTGCAGGGGTGCGTGAGTCATCACAGCCTGTTTTGCTAACAAGTCTGAGTGATTGTGCGTCTCTAGACTTAAACTCATGGTAAGGCTCCTCGGGCCTGAACCCACAGCCATAGTTCGTCTGCATCAAATTCCACATGTGGAAACCACACAATTACATTTTCAAAATGTCATCTGCTGCATTTAACAATTTTGTGGAGCTATTAGAACAGGATAAAGCCTATACAAATAAGAATTATAATTTATGTTGTTATTTTAATGGTTTAAAGTGCTATATTATTTATATTGTTTGCCCTTTTAAGGCTGATTGTTAAAGAAATTGTGAGTGTTAGAAATGACAATTCTTGTGCCTCATGCACTTTCCGTGCTAAATCTCTCTTTTACACATATACTTTCCTACACTCTGTCTCCTGAACCCGCTTTACAAAATCTCCCGTCCTTCTCTAATGCTAATCAAGCCAACAGCAGGCAATCACGTAAGTAGCCTGATAAGCTAAACCACCAAATGCAATACGTTAGCCAATCACAAGTTTGACTGAGCATGTAATATACATTGAATGTACATGAATCACATGAAATTACTAGGAGTCAAACTGTAGGTGACCTGTTTACTGCATGAAACCTGGGTTCTCACTACCTGCTGAGCCAAAGCAGCATGCCAGAGTATTTTTACCCAGCTTCGTCAAAGCTGATCTCCAGTAATTGAGAGGATAAATATCTCTCCTCGTCTTTACAGACTGTAACACACAATTGCAAGTCAAAACTAAAGGTAGGATTACACGAATACAACAAATGTTTAGTGCTGTCAAACAATTATCATGATTAATCATATCCAAAATAAACGTTTTTGTGTGTAAATGTATTATTTATGTATAAACACACACACACATACAATATATATTTAGAAAATATTTACATGGATTTATTTATATAACTTATATATAAATACATTTAATATATAAACATAATATACACAGTACACACGCATTATATAAACAAAAACATTTATTTTGGATGTGCTCAATCACAATTAATCATTTAACAGCACTATATACACTGCTCAAAAAAATGAAGGGAAAACTTAACAACACAATGTAACTAAAAGTCAATCACACTTGTGTGAAATCAAACTGCCCATAAGAAGCAACACTGATTGACAATAAATTTCACATGCTGTTGTGCAAATGGAAGAGACAACAGGTGGAAATGATAGGCAATTAGCAAGACACAATAAAGGAGTGGTTCTGCGGATGATGACCACAGACCATTTCTTAGTTCCTATGCTTTCTGGCTGATGTTTTGGTCACTTTTGAATGCTGGCGGTGCTTTCACTCTAGCGGTATGTAGCATGAGACGGAGTCTACCACCCACACAAGTGGCTCAGGTAGCGCAGCTCATCCAGGATGGCACATCAATGTGAGCTATGGCAAGAAGGTTTGCCGTGTCTGTCAGTGTAGTGTCCAGAGCATGGAGACAGGCCAGTACATCAGGAGATGTGGAGGAGGCCGTAGGAGGTTTTACTATAATGACAGCACATCAAAGTTGGATTTGATGTTTGTGTTTTTTTAGGTGTCTTTCCACTTCAATTTTTGTATTGTGACTCCAAATCCAGACCTCTATGGGTTAATAAATTTGATTTGTGCAATTTTGTCAGCACATTCAACTATGTAAAGAATCTAGGATGTGTTATTTTAGTGTCCCCTTTATTTTTTTGAGCAGTATATATATATATGTATATAGCCTACTGTATTTTAAAGCCTTCATGAATCCTCTTGCATCCTAATGCTCTTCCTTTATTACCAGATACTACTGTTTGAGAAGGAAGGACAAACACTGTACAAGGCGTTATAAACCAAGGCATGAAGAATAATAGCATGATGTTCTCAGCAAAAAGTTACAGGGTTGTATGCAGTGAAATGTCTTCAATTATATCATACTTTGGCCATGAATCCTGTGAGTCACCACAATAAAAGATGCTCTCTTACATATATCATTTCATCCAGTGAAGAACAGTAAGGATGATGATGAAGTGTCTAGGTCAACAGAGCAGATTTTATATTATCTCACCTGCAACAAAGAGATTTAATGCACCATCTCAAGCCATGTCATTAACTGACAAATGCTCTAATTATTCTATGAGGGCAGAGCAATGGAGATTTAGCAGGAGGGTAGGGGGAGGGCTAAGCCGGGCAATTAGGAAAAGCAATCTTTGCTCCCTGAGGTGGATAGAGAGAGAGAGAGAGCGGTAAGTATTAACACAGTGCATGTCTCTTTAAAAGAAGGGAGAGCAAGGGAGAGAGAGCATGTGAAAGGGGGAGGGGGAGTTGGCTGCGTTGGAACAGTCCGCCTCTAATGAGCAGATTTGAGAGACACCAGTGTAAGAGAGAGAGAGAGAGAGACATCCAAGCATATGGGGGAATAAGATGACGACGGAGAAAAAGACAACCAGCGTCACACGAAAATCATTCCAACAACGTGATTGAGTCAATGAAGAACAGAGGAAGGTAAATCGGGAACAATGAATCTGGTTTTCCCACCTGCACGAGAAACGGAGCACAGGATTTTTATACAGACCTGAATAGAGAGCTGAGAGGAAAGAAGAGACAGTGACAAAACAGTGCCCAGATAAGGAATTAATCACATCAGTTTGTTTGCGATCAAGCTGCGCGCTCGTTCTGTGCTGGCGAGAGCGTGCGTATATATGCATGCGATTGTGTGTGGATAGAGACTGCATTGCTGCTAGCTGACGGAGACTGAAGCTTGCAGAATCCCTCGCTCTTTTTTCTTGTTTCTCTTGCACTCCCTGTGTGGCATCACTATGTCGGGTGGATTTGGTACAACGGTAGGTGAGCTCCTGGCAGAAAGGATGCGACTGTAAATGCTACCTGCCTGCTTCATCCATCGACCGTCACTCTGAAGACTCACAGGTTTCTAGGTGGAGCCTGGTGGTCTCAGCGACTGGGAGGGGAAGTGAAACAGCTCAAAGCCCCAGAGAGGGTGAGCGGGAGTGAGGGTAGGTGTGTGCTGGCACAGGGGGCCTCTGTGGAGGCAGGAACCAGGAGGGGGCCAGAGCACCAGAACTGAAAGAATTGTTGCTGCGTTGGTAATGACAGAACAAGGCGCATGGCTGGCGTGGGCCCACTTTCATCACTAAGAAGCAACTGCAGGAAAGCAAGCAACTTGTGAATAAAAAGCTCCACTCTTGGAGGAGGATGGTCTGAGAGGGTTCAAGCTGCTCCTGCCTAGTTTGACAGGAGGGGACTACTGCCCGGGAGGGCTCCTCTTTTTTCTTTTAACTTTTTGCATTGTTTTTAAGGCAACTAAAGGAAGTGTATACGGGTCTTTTCCTTCCCCAGCGTTCCTCCGACACCCCGGCCCCATTTTCAATTCTGATTTTGTGTGGGTCTTACTTTCTTTTCTTTTTCTTTTCTTTTTGAGATTTGGGGTATTTGCCAAAACCTATTTCATGCATGTCCACTGGGGGCAGGTTCAACTTTGATGATGGGGGATCATACTGTGGAGGGTGGGAAGAGGGAAAGGCCCATGGCCATGGCATCTGCACAGGACCCAAGGGCCAAGGCGAGTACGCAGGCTCCTGGAGCCACGGCTTTGAGGTGGTGGGCATCTATACCTGGCCCAGTGGGAACACCTATCAGGGGACATGGGCGCAAGGTAAGCGCCATGGAATTGGAGTTGAAAACAAGGGCAAGTGGGTTTATAAAGGTGAGTGGACACATGGATTTAAGGGACGCTATGGTGTGCGGGAAAGCACAGGAACCAGTGGCAAATACGAGGGTACATGGAACAATGGCCTACAGGATGGATATGGAACGGAGACTTACTCTGATGGAGGTAAGAGTCTTTTGTAATGAGTTACAGTTTGTGAAAAGACACCACAAATTTGTGACATTTCTGCAATGAGACACTTAAAGGGTTCACTCTAAACTGAAAATTTTGTCATCTTTTACCCACCCTCTTGTCGCTACAAACATGACAGTCTTTCTTCTGTGAAACACCTTAAGATTAGACCCCAGTTTTCTTCAAACTATTTACTTGTGTGTTCTACAAAAGAAAGTCGAACAGGTTTGTAATGAAGATAATTAAATGTAAAACGGCCCTTTAATGTCAAACACAAACACACTCTTACAGCACAGAGATTTTTAGAATACATTGTGATTTACATTTTTGCACCATTCATCACTTTTTGATTTTTTTTATTTTTCTTCTACTCCTCATCATTTAGACAAGCCATTTTCTTCGTCCTCCACAAGCTGCTGAGGAGATAAATTTGGAGGCTCAAATTAAGGCCAATTGGACATCTAGAAATGCAGTGAAAGACAGAGAGAAAGAAAGAGTGACAGATACCAGTTAATCTAAAATCCCTCAAAAAAATCCTGGAATGCCTATTTGGGCTGTAACAAGGTTTCCGGTGTACTGTTTTGGAGATAGTACAAACTAAGAAACAAAACAAATGTCACAAACTCTTGGCAGATAACTTGACCCTGGCAAGATGATACAAAAGCCAGATAACTAACAAGGCAAAATTTAATCAAGAAGCGTATTTACTTGTAACAACTTAAACTACTACGGTAGCATAACTTAACAAAACACCTGTGCAACTAACTTGTTCAAAGCCAACTGAGCTGAACCCTCACACCACAGTTCCTTTTTGTACCTTAAATCTTCCATTTAATCACCCCTACTGGTAAAAGTGCCATAATGCATGATGCTAGGAATGTAAAATTGGAACCACAACTATTACAGGGATATTTCATCTAAAAACTTTCATTCTATCTATTTATTCTCCCTCCTTTAATTAGAAACCTGCGGTAGAAAGTCACTGGCGTCCAAAACAATGCTGGACCACACTGACATTCATTGTATTGACTAAATGGACTGAAACATTTTTTCATAACCTTCTTTTCTGTAGCACAGAAGAAAGTCAACCAGGTTAGAATTGGCATGAGAATGAGTAAAATAAGTATGTTTAGTTTTGTCTGAGCTGTCCCTTTCATTAAATAGGTAGAGTAGGAGTGTGTATAGGGACTCATGTGGCTATGATATACTCGTATATTGATTTTAGGTCCCATAGTTCTAAAGGTAGCTGAATGTATAGATGTAAAGAAACATACCAAAGTATGCGTCTTCACACTCCCTAAAGATACTGTTTCAGTGAGTGTGAAAAGTAGAATCAGCACCCGTTTTTATGCTGAAGAAAGTATCAATTCTGGTGAATGAGGATTGTACTCATCAACAGTGTACCTATTTTTGGCAGCATAACCCCTCTCTCTCTCTCTCTCTTTGTTTCATTCTCTCAATCTCCCTGCATTATGGAAGTGTTGCCTGTGTGTCTTTTACAGCAAGTTGCTGTGGAAACGCACACAGACTCTGGCAGCAGGTCAGCGTGTCACTGGAGACTCAGTGCTTGCCACTCTGATTGGCTGGCTGACTCGCTAATGGTGTTTACTTACTTTGGTACTAATCTGGGCCACTTAATCACGACCACAGTGAGCAGTAAGAGAAGACAGAGATTGACAAGAAAAAAAAAAAGAAAGAAAATGAGCCAGAGAAGGAAGAGACAATCCAGGAGGAGGTTAATAGGGCCACAAGAGGTTACAGTGGCATTATCAGCTCTCAGTGCTGTCTGAGCACACCACAGCTGCCACACACTAAAGCATCTGTTCACATTATGACCTGAATTCCCCCATCACACTAAAAAGGACAGGCTTGAAGAGGGCAAGTTAGTTTCCGCTGGCTTCTACAGGAGAGATGCTCAAAGTATGCAATATCATAAACACACCTTTGTTATAAATATAAACTGACATTTCTAGGCTTGCTGCGAATACATCCTTTAATGCGATATTTCAAAACTATTAACGTTACATCACATGCATTAATCTTTGATTCAATAACATGTCTTGTCATGTTTTACCCCTCAGTCAGCACCTTAGAGATTACTTGTCTAAAGCGAATGGCATTGTACAGGATATGGCCGATTTTTTGCTTTTACAGCTGCTCTGATTTCAGTTTCTGACGTAACCCTAATGATTATTCAGAAGTCAGGGAGTAAAGTACTTACATACATCAATGTGAAACTCTGCGTTGCTCCAGGCCAGCAGTGTCATCATGACCACTATGTGGCTCATATACAGCAATTCCCAGCACTCTTGCATGACTAAAACTCAAATGCTGATCAATTTGGCTTCGAAAAGTGGCATTCCGCCTTGCTCAAAAGCAAATCGAACTACCAAAGAAACAATCTTTTTTAGTAGTGTGTGGTTCAGATACGTTCAGGATGACTTTATGTTGTTTATAATTCTACTAAACGGGGACTATTTCACTTTCCACAGACATCACCTACATAGCATTGAAAAAAAGTCAAACTGAAATCCCCTTAAACGGATAACAGCCTGCTAGTCTATGTAGGCTTACGGGGAGATTTAATTTTAAGTGTGGCTTTATTTTGTATTGTGGGGCATTGTCGCAATTACTATTACCCCATATACATAACACATCACCTAAATAAACAACACTTTTATGGCATTGTTTATGTAAGACTGACAATGCGATAAACGCATGGGGTTTGAATCAGGAAAGAGTCGCCTCTAGCCTGCCACGTGAAGTGCTTGTTATTTCCAAAGCTATGATGAATGCCCAAAGGATGGTTTATCTTACAGTAGGTTACGGATAAGAGATCATCTCTTTAGTCCATCTATGGACACAAACACTTGTTTCATTCTAAGAAGTGCACTGTCCTGGATTTAAGTGTGGCCGACAGATGTGTACTCTGCGAGAGTCTGGCCCGCAATCACACGCACGCAACAATTACTCTGAGGTGCAATTGCTGACTTTGTAAAAAAGACAAGAGATTAATAATTCATAGAAGAGACGATCCAAACAGACTTTCTGCCTGCTTTGCGGGAGTCTGCCTTTTTCTGGCATGGATTCTAATTAGCATTGTATGTGAGATATTTAGGCCGAGTGAGCCACAATGCCATCATTTCTTTAGACAGACCTGATCACGACACATGAGCAAATCATAAACAAGAAGTATTCAGTCTCGAAACAGAACTGTGAGCGTTGTTAAAGAAACGATTATAAATTCAACCCGGGGGAAGGCGCGTGATTAAATCTGTCCTGTGATGTTTCCGCGTCTTTGATCTTTCCGCATTAACCGTTTCCGTTCTGTGTGTCCCGCGCCATTGCACAATACATCTCATAGGCCTCCGGCAGAAACGCAAGCGAATTAGTTTTGACATGTGGGATGCAGGACTCATAGAAAGCCAATACAGGACCACTAATCACATAACCATGTGACCCATGTGAGACGTCCCATGCTCATACAAGGCTACTGCTGTCTGTATGTACGCCATACACGCTTAAGTCAGCAACGTAACGACAGATCCAACACAACAATTTTCTTTTTGCTATTGCATTTTTACAGCTGTGCAGTGATTCAATTAGATGTTCCTCTGATTAATACTAACGTCTGTGTCCTCAGAGAGAGGCTGTTCTCTATATTGGATATTCACACTTGGTTAGTTCAAAGAGTTGTTAGATTCACAAAGCAAGTGATCTGACATCTACTTCATAGAAAGAATGCAAGTTATATTGGATGTTTGAACGTCTTAACCTCCTGAGACCCAGCAAACAAACAAAAACAAGGTTTGCCATATGTGCAAGAATACCAGATGAAATACCAAACAGTTGCATCGGACATGCTGCCTTTAGCATTAACAATAAATAATATGGGAGTAAACCTTTCTTTTAACATTTGATAACCTATCATCTTGTATAGTTGCACTTTATTAATTGCATTTAGGATCGCATTTCCCTGCTGTTTGCTATATCGTATCATTATAATATTAAATTTGAAAGAAAAGACTAAAAAGAGGTCATCTTTACGATATATATTTAAACACTTCAAACTGTGATAAATACGGTCTTAGCGATATTAGCAAACAACTTATGTCCACTACAGAGAACAAAAATGAATTGCTGAGTCTCAGGAGGATATAAAACCCAACTGAAACAGGCAGGCTATACACCCACTCTTATCTTCAGAACCACGGAGAGCGCCAGCAGCGCGCCGGTGTCGTGACTGTTCTCCCTCTATCTCTTTCTCCCTGCGATGAGCTTTCCCACGATATCATAGTAATACAAGAGAAGAGTTTCCAACAATTATCTAACAAATTTTCTTCATTAGGCCTGCTTGTCATGCTGTTTACTTATAACACCTCTTTAACTGCCTCTTTTAATGAGAGGTTCCTATGGCTACCTGCTGAATTATCAAAGGACTTGCGGATTGCGTATGTTTTTACCACAAGAGATCACACTTTCGTTCCCCTGCCTGAGATCACTGGGAAATCATACATGGGGGACACTTTAGCAATTCGTTTTGACCGATAATAACCTATTTTCTTAATGTCAAAGGTGTCTGTTTAATCTGAAATTTATAAATGTCCACTTTTTTGCTATCCAGATGCTGATTTTTATCCTGGCTGCTCTGTATAAATCAGTTAATGATAAAAATGTCAGCATTTTGTTTAGCTCTTCTCCTGATGAAGTATAATAGATATTTACATTTCATAAGACAAAAGAATAACTGTATTTAAAACACATATTTAAAAAACAATTAAATATCAATTATTTAGCATAACAATAACACTGCATTTGTACATCTATATTCTGCCAATATCAATATCAGTAATGCAGCAAAGTAAAAAAAAATTAAATTCTTTTAAGATAAACAAATGAAGAAGAATATGTCAATTATGAGCTTAAATTTAAGAACTGAATACTAACAAACAAAGCTTAATTGAAGCTTAATTTGTAAACACAATGTTATATAATTATATAATAATTTAAATGTGCATTACAGTGTCCATAAATACAATTTTATATAAAGTGTCACCAATACTGGGCTCTTCCTGCACATCTTGTTACAAAACAATAAAGATTGCATCTTTCAGTCGCTGTGATTTGGGACTCTGCCTAAGGCCTTCGGGGAACACAGAACTGTTCAAAGGCTAATTAAGGACAAGTTCCCCCACCACATACCTTAAACAGGAAGACGTAATGTACAAAACCATTTCAGCCTGTGGGCAGATCTTGTCCTCAGACCGCCAGACTCCGAGTCGGATGCTTAGTTTTGTGTCCGTGCTAACGTTGTGCCCATCAATCAGAGCACTACAGACGTCAGCAGTTTTACATCACTGTCAGACAGTCTTTATTCTGGAAGGTCTGCCAATGCATCATAATCAAAAATTCTCTCCCGTCTATAATCCATTGAACTAACTATTAGATTTGCTTTTGTTTTAAGGACATTAATGTTACTGATTATCCACAAAAATGCTTGCTGTACAATATGTCTGTAGAGATTTATAATTGTGAAAAATAAGTACAGGAAATTACAATAATGTTGATATGGTGAAGATATTTAGCAACTCTTATCTCAAAATCCTGTGCTATTTTAGACTTCTGGAATGTTACGGTTAAAGCTGAAGCGAGCAAAAGTGTGCAGTAGATAATGAATGGAAGATAGTGTGTGCACTTGTGCGAAAGAACTACACTGTGAATGTTTGGGAGGTGTGAACTGATGCCTCCTCTCTTTCTATGTGTCAGTGTGTGTGGGAATTTTCCAAGCTAATCCCATCAGTTTAGGCCTGTGTTTGATCTACATATCACACAGCACCCAGCTGCTGCCCGACAATATGAAGCAAGCATCAGCCAGATGTTGGCCAACTGTCGGCCACTCCGCCAGAACGCGGCATCAGAATCACAACAGTACAGGCCTGTGACAGTGTGTCAGTTTCCTGTTCACACTTCAACTGCAGTGCTTGCTATCTCGCTTTCGCAAGTATTCTCCTTCTGATAAAATTATTAAATCCTTGAAGACTTTATCAACCGCATCTCATCAGAAAACATAACTATTTTATGAGCTGGTGATTATGGCTGTTTCGGATGAAGGTTCACCCCAACTCTCAATGGGACATAAACTAATTATATGAAAAGTGTGAATTAGATCATACGAATTCATACAAATTGCAGAAATATAAAACAGCTACCTTAAGAGGTATGTTGGGTTATTGACTTTTTTGGGGTTGTTTTCAGATAGATAGATAGATAGATAGATAGATAGATACTGGTGAAGAGGAAGCTGTCTGGTAGAGCTGTTTGTAAGCCAGGAAACTACGTATATTGAAGTGGGGGGCTGGGAAAATCCACCAAGCACAACTTCAGCCCCATCGAGCCATCCAGCAGCCCTCGCTGACATGCCAACCCACAGAGATCAATACAGGCAGAGGGAATGGGGGCGTTCATATGGCTGGATGTGTATGCATGTGTGCATGTAGCTAACAGGATGAGAAGGCTGATAATGTATAGACAAAAGGGATGGGAGAACAGAAAAGAGGGTGAGAACGATTAAGAGGTGGGAGAGATGGTGAGATAACGGAAGTAGCACAGTGAGCTGTGTGTGTGGCTGCCACAGTTATAGTGCCAGCATGTTCTAGAATGTTGGCCAGGATGAATCATCAGCATGTAGGGATAATGGTTACATCAGAGGTGATATCATAGAGCGCCAAAAAGTACAGGACAGATCAGGTTAACATACACCTTACGGTATAAAAGATCCATGCTAGGTGATCACAAACTTTTAAAGGGACAGTTTACTCACCATCACATTTTGATGATTCTGTGGAATACAAGAGGAAAGTTTTATGTAACCAGTTAAATGTTAAACGTGATTTCGTCAAAATACATATTTTGTGTTTAATGAAGAAACTATTTTATACAGGTTTGTGAGTAAATGATTTTTGAGTGAATATATGAGAGAGCATTATCCCAGATTTCAGCACCATGGAGAGTGACATTTTGTAACTGGATTTGGTTGTAAGTGCTTTAACCATGACTTTTTAAAGACCATTTTTACCTTATATGAAACAAAAACAAAAAATACATTGACAGTTAACAATTTTTGTACTAAATTATGTTATCTAAATTATCTTCGTTTGAGGGGTTTCCTTAGCAGATATTGATATATGCCATTAGTTGCGATTAATTAAGCACCAGTCCTATTATGAAACAATAACGGTAAGGATTAAAATGCTCTTTTCCTTTTTCGATTGACAGCATTTTGAGATTAAGGCCCATCAGTGCAGTTTTTATCACCTGTGAGAACCTTAGTGTTATTGGTTACCCATGCCACTTAATGAAAGTTCCAAAATGGTGATTCATCAAGACTCCCGACAGAAAGATCAGGCTGCCAGTGCCATAAAGGAAATTTTACAGAACGCAACATTCCATTATTTTGTTGGCACACTCACCAATAAATAACACTGCTGGCGGCTAAATTGATGGGCATTGTGATACCTCATGGACATTAGGATCGATAAGAAGAAAACCTGGTGCCTTAAGGCTCCATCACAATGAGAAAAGTAATGGAGCCAGGTTTGGAGGTCATGGCTGCCAAAAAAACTCTTCTACTGCTGCCATTACTAAGGCACTTCCTGTGCTTGTCATTGATGAGGTTGGTCATGCTGATGACGCTATTAGTGATCACAACTTTAACAATGGTGCCTCTCAGAGGTATCTTGCACCTTGTTTGATAGTTCTGAAAAAGAGAGAAAAAAAATTATTTTACGTAACCTGATATGCAACATTTGCATATTTCAACATAGTTTGCCATAGCGAAATACGAGGCATTTACTATAGCGGAATAAAGGGCACCTTTTCCACATTTTTTTTTAGGCACTGTCCCACAACATTTCAATCTTTTTTTCATTAAGTTGTTACCCCCTCTCATTGCATGGCACAAAAGCAATGAGAGAAGCATTTTATTGAGCTCACGAGGATTATTACTGTTTGTGCCTGGAGTAACACGCACTACAAACCTCTCCCAACTGTATTGAGTTACTCAAAAGGCACAAATATATTACAGAGATGTGAATTGCAGTATGATCTCCCTGGTGGTTAAGTTTATAGTATCAAGGCAGGTAAAAGGGCAATTAACCTTTCAAAATACTAAGTGCCTACAGCTAAATTGTTGTTTTGACTGTCCTTTGGTTTTCAATCACAAGGAAAAATGTCCAAAACTCAATGCACCTGTTTGTCAGCAAACACATACGTTAACTAAAGTAATTTTTAGTCTATCTGTTCCACAAATGGTCTCAGGTCCAGAAAATCTTCCATTCCCAGCAGCTATTTAAGTTACAATTTAACTTTCCAGGACTGGATGTGAAACCCAGGGTTCAACAGGGTTGACACAATTGTTGCAACTGGCTGTTTAGTCCCTGAAACCATTAGAAATGACTGGCTAAAATTCTTGCTTCTTACCACTGCAGTTTTTTTTATACAGTATAATGCTTTTTCCAGCATAGTCACAGGCCAACAGACTATCAGAGCTGAAAACATGAGGCAGCTCTCCAAACTGGAGAAACCTGAGGGCAGCAGACTCAGCAGGGGAACCCTGGGTTTCACATCTGCTGCAATTCTGCTAAATCCTGCAACAGACAGCTTGATTGCTGATTCGTAGTGTCCATGTCTAAAGTTGTCTCTTATCTCCTGTTTTTTTCACACAGGTACATACCAGGGCCAATGGGTGGGTGGCATGCGGCATGGATACGGTGTACGGCAGAGCGTTCCGTACGGCATGGCGGCCGTCATTCGCTCACCTCTGCGTACCTCCATAAACTCTCTGCGCTCCGAGCACAGCAATGGCACAGCTCTGCTGACTGGCGATCGGGCGCCTGTGGCTGGCGTAGGGGGTGGCGGTGTCCTAGCAGTGGGCAGCCCGGCCGTATCCCGTGGAGGCTTCGTTCTGACGGCCCACAGTGAGGCAGAGCTATTGAAGAACAAAAAGAAGGGTCTGTTCCGCCGCTCACTCCTGAGTGGTCTCAAGCTGCGAAAATCCGAGTCCAAGAGCTCATTAGCCAGCCAGCGGAGCAAGCAGAGTTCCTTCCGCAGCGAGGCCGGAATGAGTACAGTGAGCTCCGCCGCATCCGACATCAACTCAACCATCAGCCTAGGCGAAGGGGAGGGTGAGCTGCCAGTGGGCGAGGACGATGTAGATGCCACTACCACCGAGAGTTACACCGGCGAATGGAAGAACGACAAGAGGACAGGATGCGGGGTGAGCCGGCGTTCTGATGGACTGCAATACCAGGGCGAGTGGTTGGGCAACAAGAGGCATGGCTACGGATGCACCACCTTTCCAGATGGCACCAAAGAGGAAGGCAAATACAAACAGAACGTGCTTGTCAGTGGCAAACGAAAGAACCTTATCCCATTACGTGCCAGCAAGATCCGCGAGAAAGTGGACAGGGCGGTCGAAGCGGCAGACAAGGCTGCCGACATTGCGAAGCAGAAGGCAGAGATTGCGCTCTCAAGGTAAGACACGGGGACTTTAAAAACGTCTTTGCTAGCTGCTTGTTGACCTCAAAAAGCACTCAACCTCAATGATACCATACTTTCTCAAGCAAACCAAACTTTAGGGTAAAATTAATGCTTTGAATTATTTTGTTAGAGCGGCTCCAGATTTTTTAAATTATTTTTTTTGTGCAATCAAATGCTAAAGTACTCTCAAAATTAGCTGTAAATTCACATACATTTTTCCAATAGAACAAATATGCTGATGAACTAGACATAATTTTGTCCAGCGAGATCCTGTAGAATAAGTGCGGTATGTCTCTCTACTTGGGCCATGATTTAACACTTCAATTTTGACTCAAATACTCAAAATAAACTCCATTTGATACTTTTTTTAATACCATTTGATACACATGATCACAGGCACTTAACAAATGTGCACTAGAAAGATTCATCCTTTTCCAGTGTCTGTGTTATTTCTCTTCACATGTTACGACTGATAAAAATATTTTACAAAGCATCTAATTGGACAATATCTGTGTAGCACAGGATCATCAATATCTATGTCCCATTTTCCTGGTAAAGCAACATTGTAAATTTGCATTGTAAAAATGCATATATGTGCTAAAAGCTAATTTTGTTAACTCTTAGAAGTATGCAAGCATATAGATGGCTTCAAAGCCAACAAACACAGACTTCACCCGAAACTATTCTTAAATTAATGGAGTCCCAAAATTCACTCTGTGTTCCTGAGCATTAAGGGCCGACACTAAAACATCTGCTTGGACTACACAAGTGCTCATCGACATTATGGTATCGTTCTACGGGGGTTCATCCTTTCAGTTCTTTGCACTGCATCCAAACACAGGGCCATATTTCTAGTGGTTACTTGGGACCGGTTAAATAGGCCTTGCTGGTGCCATTCTGTGGTGTGGTTGCTAAGGAAACGTGAATGATTTGTGTCGGTGTCAGCGTGGAGAGAGAATACATAAGTCGGGATTCACTTAATGAGAGTCATGTAGATTCTGGGTGTATCAGCAAGCTGACTGATGTCTGTATTGATGCAGAGCAACAGTGGTACAATCAATAACATGGACATGTGGAATGCCATAGTCATAAATTGCCTGACGCTGTGTGTACGTGTGTGTGTCTGTGTGTTTTTTTTTATCCAAATACAGTTTGGTTAAATGTTGAATGCTAATTGAAAAATGGAAGCACTTTTCACCTTATTGTCTTTGTCTTGTTTTGTTGATGTTGTCTAGACTTGAGCAGTGTTTCCCAAACTTTGTTAATGAAAGATTTATTGCAATTAAGTCTAATATGTTTTAATTTTTAGTATTTTTAATTTTTAACTTTTAGTAGTTAATCCAAAACCATTTAAAATTAATTAAAATAATTATTTGATTATTTAAATAAAGTTGAAATACATTTTTAATAAAATATAATAAATCTCAAATGTTAAAAAAAATTCTTAATCAAGCTGAAGCACTAGAGTTACTAAAAGTAAAAATGTAACAAAAAAATAAATCTACAAATAAACCTAATAAAATGGCAAAATTTACAGTAAAATGTAAATATATTAATACAGTTAATAATAAAATATAATATAATTAGTGCTGTTAAATGATTAATCACGATTAATCGCATCCAAAATAAAAGTTTTTCTTTAAATAATATATTTGTATGTACTGTGTATATTTATTAAGTATATATAAATACAAACACATGCATGTATATATTTAATGAA
>JAUCMT010000059.1:6689886-6709502 GCA_032357475.1 Enteromius thamalakanensis
GCGAATATCATCAGTAACGTAAAGCCCGATCTGTGATTAGCATTAAGTTTCCATCACGTACGTTCAGCTGCAGCGGCTATATATATATATATATTGTGGTTTGTTTTAATACAGGGTTTATCCAACAGGTAAATACACATATAGTACATTCATATGACACACGGGTTAACGTAAGTAACGCCACATTGATGAGTGTTATTGTATTTGTATGGCTATATGAACATCTTTTTAAAAGACGATGCCTCCACCTAAAACTGTCTGAGGGTGTCGCTATTGGACGTGTTATAATTTCGAAGTGATTTGCGCATTTACCTCTTCATTTATATTATTTTATATTAATTTTGTGAGGACACACTTCTCTTGCCTCTTACAAAAAATGCAAATTTAAACATAAATTACTAAAACTTCTTGAATTTAACCTGTGTGTAGTTTTGCCACATCTTTTAGCGAACTTCGTGTCACACTTGTAGACTGCACAGGGGATCATTTTTGAAGTGGAATTACCAATCTCTGTAGCGCAGGCGTTGGAGCCCTCTGTCGGTAGGGAATAGTAAGATGGCGGATCGAACACGTCCGGTGGCTTCACTGCCTGACGGCAGTTTAGAACGCAATGAGCGATCCAGTCATTATATATAGATCAGTGGGATTGTATGACCCCTTTAAAAGAGATTATTACAGTTATTGTTTCCTACTTCAGTTTATTTGAATGTAATTTATTATGCTATGCAAAACATTAACCAGCATTACTCCAGTCTTCAGTGTCACATGAACCTTCAGAAATCATTCTACACTGCAAAAAAATGGCTTATATTATTTAGTATTTGTGTCATGTTTCTAATCATATCACTAAATCAAGAGATGAGCAAAAATGACTTAAAATATTTACTCTTGTTTCCAGGTGACAAAAATATAAATTAAGTGCATTTTGCTTAAAACAAGTAAAAAATCTGCCAGTGCGGTAAGTAAAATTTTAAATTAGTTTAAATTAATTTAGATTAATTTAGTATTACGTAAGACATTTTTCAAGCCATTTTTTTGGAGTGTAATATTCTGATCTGCTGCCCAAGAAACATTTTTATTAATACAAAATCTTTTAGAATAATGTTCATTTTTACTATTATTTTTGATCAACTTAATGCACCCAAATTACGAGTTTTTTCAAATTTAAAAACTTCCTGACTCCACACTTTTAAACATTAGTCATCTGAATACAAAACATGCTGTTTTGCTTCTCATGTAAATGATATAGTAAAAAAAGAAAACAAGATTAAATTTTTTTATTTTTTTTTTTAAATTGAAAAGAGCAGCAAGGATATTTTCTATAAAGTTCACTGTTTGTGTTCTGCATGCAAAATTCATTTAGGTTTAGAACACCACAAGGCTGAATAAATATACCATAACTTTAATTTGTGGCTGAACTATCACTTTTTTCTGTATTGAGTTAGAGAGACTTGCTGTCAAACAATGTTTAGTCTCTGTTTCCATCAGAAAGAATGTAGAAACATTGCTAGCGTTCAGCAGTATAAAAATAGAGCGGCAACCAGCACAGCTCGACCCAATCTCACAGCACCTGTATCAGTGTGTGTGTGTGTGTGTGTGACGATACACACACACCGTTTAGAGACCCTCTATTAGTGAATGGACAGTTTCTCAGCCCTCACTCTCTGACTGTACTCTCAACACCTCCATAAGCATCCCACAATCCTCCTCTCATTCTCCTCTGTTATCTAATTGTTTGTCCTTTTTATACCCCACGCCATCTTATTCTCTCCCTCACTTTCTCTCCTCTGCCGTTGCCAGGACAACCGGCAAGGCACGGGGTGAATGCAATCCTAAGATCTCTTCATCTGACCTACCTCGCCGCATCTCACTGTCTCTCACATACAGACACACACTCGAATGCCCTTGCACCCACATGCTCTGACCACACTACATGCTACAACCCCATTTAAACCTTCTCATGTTAAAACACTCACACACACACATGCATTTGGGTTGGGTGGCTGGGAGAAGTCAGCCTACAGCAGAAAAGAAGAGGGTGCAATCGATGAGCATCGACATGCAATACTGCACCAAGACAGCCACTGCACAAACAAGGAGAGAGAGAGAGAGACCAGGGGAAAAAGTTCAGTGAGAAAGGGAGAGCATCTTCTTACCTGGGGTTCATACGGTCCATTTGCATGAGTAATCTGACTAGAAGTCTGCTGAAACATAACATGTTCATGAAAACCCTGAAAATAAGTGCTTGTGATTTATCTTCTAGCAAAACAAATGCTATTGTAATATTTAAAAAAATATTTTGAAGAGCATTTAATAATAATATTTGATTAAAATCTATTAACTCTATTAAATAAAGTTTTTATTCATTTAAATCATACAATTTGAAATAATACCTAAATTAACTAACAATAATAAAAATAATTCATATAATCATTTTTTTATAATTTTATGATTGAATATTTAACCAGTAAATGTATTAATATTTGATTTAATTAATTATGTTGATAAATAATGTTTATATTAAAAACTAATTTTAAATAACATTTTAATTACATGACTAAATTAATTACTACTAATAGAAAAATCTAATTTAGTGATTTTAATAAACAAAGTGTTTTGTTAAAAATATTTATTCAATAAAATGTAATGTTTAAATATTAAATGTATTGTATCTGTACGTTTTAATTAAATTACTAAAATAATTGTTGTTTTTAACAGCTACTTATAAACTAACTTCCAATAAACAATTATAAACTGAATACAATTAAACAAACGCTACTTTATACTTTAATTTGAACAAATGTATTGTTAAATAATAGTCATTTTAATTTAATTAATTTATTTCTACTAACAACCTCATTTAAAACTAAATTAAATTAAATTAATAATGCATTTATAATTTTCTTTTTCAACATATTTGGTCCCAATTCAATTAATATTTTCCTATCTCGTGCAATTTTGTCACTAAATCATTTTATCTTTTTTTCTACTTACACTGTACTGGAAAACAAGACCAAAATTCTGATAAAGAAAAGATTTTTGTACACAATCCAGCCACCATGCCAGCATGATGCTCATCATGCAGAGTCTCGATCGCACCCAGGTAAAACAGATGGGTGTGATGAATGGGAATCACACATTAAAAGGCGAGGTTGTGAACACTAGCTCTCTTTTATTGTCTCAGACACAGACCACATTGATTCCCTCAGTGAATTATTTAGCAGCCAAAGCAAGCACTGTTGCCTGTTCTTACAGGTCCGGATGGGAAACATTGAACAATACTTGTGTATTATAGAGGATAATTGCAAGATTTTGGGGCTTTTGATTATTTATTCAGAAAATGTTAAGCCTAAAGCTTTAAAAAAAAAAATCCTTCAAACACAGTAATCACTGGAGAAAGTTTTGCTAACTGTTCTGCAACCACTTGACAGCATGTGATATTTACATTCCAACATGGTTATCTAAACTGCAGTAAAGTTGGTTTTCAGATCACAAAGTAGAGTCTTGGCAAGTTTACGGAGTTAAAACAAGTGAGAATTACAGTGTCAGAAAGGCATGACTCTGTGGAGTCCCGAGAGCGTCTCTCAGAGTGAGGGTGTGTGACTGCTGTGTAATTGTTTGCCTTCAGCCTGTATTTATCGTCAACCCTTGGATAATCAGAGTGTCAAGATCTTGGTAGGCGCTGAAGCGTGTGCCTTATAAATTTAATGACTGGATTGTTCATTGGCTAAACCATATGCTCTTGTGCTTTTTGCTTTGGTCAGCTTCATAGAGCAAGGTTTTCTCAATTAAAACAACCAAATCTTCGACCATATCATGCGGTAACACTATAATAGGTACAGTAGGTCTATATTAAAGTACACATTTGCTATAGGATTACAGAAATTTCAGTGTAAAACTTCATGTTATATATTTTGGAATAAAACTAGATGGGCCTATTGCACAAGAAAAAAAAAAAAACTTTTTGGAACTTGATCAAATATTGATTAAATTGTGTCAAGTTTGTGTTGCAAACCAGAATGGAGCCAGAGCTTGAATGAGAGAAACAATGCTGAAATATCTGGAAAAAAGAAAAAAGTTCAGAGAAAGAAAAACACTTTGATTTGAAGGGATTGTTCACACATCCTCGTGTCATTCCAAACCCATACGACCTTTGATTATCTTGTTTATCAAATTAGGACATATTGGATAAAATCTAAGAGTCTTTTGACCTTGCACTGACAGCAAAACAACAGACCTGTTCGACGCCAAGAAAGGTGAAATATCATTAAAATCGTCTATGGGTCTGTTTACACCTGGTCAGTTCATGTGTTTTCGCTTTGTTACAATGTTTTCATTTATGCTTGGCCGCATAAATGTGTTGGATATAAATGCAGTCTTTCAACATCCAGATGCATTTACACATGTCCAGTTTCATCCACCTCCTGAAGTGGTTTGAGCGATCGGAATTATATCCGTCTCAAACCCATGTCAGAGTGCATTTACACCTGGTCTTTTTTTTTAGCTATCCAATAAGACAAAACACCTGAAGTGACCAGGTGTAAACATCCCCCATGTGACATCAGTGGTTCAACCGTAATTTTATGAAGCTACGAAAATACTTTTTGAATTGGCGTCGAAGACTGACTAAAAATTGTTGAATAAAGTACAAAAAGTATCCTCATAGCTTCATAAAAGTAAGGTTAAACCATTAAAGTCACATGGAGCATTTTACAATGTCCTTACCACCCTTCTGGGCCTTGAACGTGGTGGTTGCATTGCTGTCTATGCAGGGTAAGAAAGCTTTTAGCAAAATTATCATAATTTTACGGGTTTGGAACGACATCAGGGTAATTAATTACAGAATTTTTTTTTTTGCGTGAACTATCCCTTTAAGATGAAAAAAGACCAGTAACTTAAAATAAACATTCCTAGTCTTATTGTGATAACCTTTTCCCCCCCGCTTATTTATTCAGCAAATATTTCTCTATATATAATATTTCTTCTAAATATAAAATATTTTGTTTATAAACTGTGTGTATAGAATTGCACACTTCACCTTAAAGCAAAACCACAAGCCCTGTCCTTTTCTAACTCTGTCTTTCTCTCTATGCGTCAACATCTTTGTCCCGGACCGCTACGTCCACAGGACAGCTCACGCCAGAGGGAAAGCCGATGCTGCGACGACAGCAGCACAGAAAGCCCAGGAAGAGTGCAGGCTGGCCCGGATCACCGCCAAAGAGTTCTCCCCCTCTTTCCAACACAGAGGAAACAGTGAGTGCAACCAGCCGAGTCTGGAGACTAAAAATAACAGGGGCTTCAAACTGTTTGACAGTGTGACTAAGCTTTCCAGTTAGCTGTGAATGCTAAATATTCCAATATGTTAAATAAAAAAAAAATGGTCCTGCCATCATTTGAAAAGGTGTTAATATTTTTCTTAGATTCTTGAAAAAACAAGCACGATTTAGCGCTGATCATTTTATGCCAGCACTAGCTATCAGTCAGAGGTAGATTTATATAAGTGTGTGTGTGTAATTGCTCAGGAGAAGAATGGCAGTGTCGGTGAAAGCGTATGTGTGTGTGTAAGTGTAGGTGCCGTATGGGTTCAGGACTGTGGGGGTCGATGCCCCTACCGTGCCATGCGGGGGGAATGAGTGATAGAAGAGGCAATAAGAAGATGAGGGGAGGTCAGCGCTGACCTTTCCGACAAGCCCACGCGAAGCTTGCCGACATACACAATGAAATTTATGCATGCACACACAATACCCACACACACATATTCACACCACCCACATACATAAACACACATACTGTATACGCAGTCACACATTCGGTCGCTGTTACACCCCCACACATCTGAGGAATTTATACACTCTCAGATTGCATCCCATCACTAAACACCCCTTCACAGGAGAGCTATAAGAACTCACGCTCTGCTGGATCAGTGTATGCGACCTCCTGGAAGGGTTGATATTTCTAAATGATAAAGTTATGACATTTGATGACCTTAGAAATGTTCGAACAGATTTGGTTGAGTGATGTTTACAGTTGGAGTACAAGCCTTTATGAGGTTAAGTTGAAAGTTATGTACTAACGGGTGCATAGGGATGCGCGCCTGTAGCACAAACAGACTTGAACATCTTTGGATCTCATTAGCTGAGCTGATTAGAGCAGCTACAGTGCTTACTCTGGAAAGCTTTGATAAGTTACACTATATCAAGTTTACCAGGATCAGCTCATGTGCTTCAAGCTATCAAGGGTTATACAGGGAAAATTCACCCCCAGATTTGAATTCCGTTATGATTACCACATTTGTATGTTGTTTCAGACCTGCTAGGAATGTTTTTTTTTCTGATCAACACAGGAAGAGAATTCCTGAAGAATCTTCTTGTAGCTCTTTTCTACATATCTACATTTTAAATAGTGGGAAAAGCTTCTATAAAGACTATAACAAAATATTAGGGGTGCCCTAGTATTCAAATTCTGCCAAATGTGATAAGCTACCAAACATAACATGCACGTTTGAACCAGTGCACCACTTTTGGTTTAGTGTCAATAACGTCATTGTACACCAACATAAACCCAAATTTCACTTTATAATGGCAATTATTACTATCCCATTGCTTCAGAAGGCTTAGAACATAGCACTTGAGTCATATTGGCAAGAAGATGCACTGCAAAAAAAAGCTTTAATGCATATAAAAAAATAATTTCAATATAGTCCTTATTATGTACATATTTGTATTTATTTATTTATTTACTTCCTTAAGACAGATGGGAGCTTATGCAATGGCATATTCCCATTCCATACACCACTTTTGCAGATAGAAATGCAACATTTAAAGTGTGTGGCATGCCTAAATGTTTTAAAATTAAAACTTGTCTCTCTGTCTTCGAGTAGGAGTGGAGTGCCAGCGACCCAAACAGCAGAACTCGAGCGAGAACGACGTGGAAGTCATCTCCAGTGGGACCGCGGACAGCACTGAGCTTTATATGAAGGGATCCACACCTCCAGACCTTACTCCAGACATGAGCCCCACCCACAGTAGGCCCTCGACGCCTCCCCGAAGCCCGACCACCAAATCTTCCCACCGCACCAAAAACGCCCGCTTTCTGCGTCAAACTGCAGTGGATGAGGAGCGTGGAGGTACGCAAGAGATCCAGGTTCTGATGGAGGGGAGAGGTGGTGGTGGTGGTTCGGGTGGAGGTGGAGAGTACCTGAGGGCTAACAGTTGGAGTGAGGACAAGCGTCCCTCTCGTGGGGGCAGTAGTAGAGGTGGCAGTCGGGGCAGCAGCCGCTCCACAACTCCTTCAGTTCAAGACGAGGTACGGGTTGGGGCGGCACGGGCCAATGGCCACAAGCACTCCTCCAACCATAAGCCTCGAGACCACAGCTCCTCGAATCACAAAACACAGCGGGAAAGGAGGCCAGATGGACCATCATCTTCCTGGACATCTCAGCGGGTACATGGAGACAGTTTGGCTCATTCCCGTCTCTTAGAGCAGGATGAGGAAAAACTGAGCAATTATGAAATGGAGATGAGGCCGTTACAGCCGATGGACTCCCATAACTCCCAAAAGCCCTATGGGCATGGGGAGGAGTGGCATGGTCACTCAGAGTCCCGTGGACATACACTACAGCGACGGGGTAAAAATCGTGACCGGGAACGGGATGTCCGGGAAGCCTCAGGGCCCAGGGACGCCCAGGAGGGGCCGGCTCCGGACCCAGTGCAAAAGTTGGACAGTCTACGAGTGGGGGAAAAGCTAGAGGCTCGGCCCCTCCGTAGGGACCTCACACTCTCACCCCCACAGAAATCCACACCTATTGCACTAGAGCACGACGATGAGAATCAGTCTCAGCTCAAAGTGAACTCGGTAAGTGTCAATGCACTACATAGGAAACAAGAATAGTTTCTCAAAAATACAAAGTTTTGGAGTCCAAACTTGTAGAATTTACTTCCTTCTGTGGAGCACGAAAAGAGAAATAAGAGGCTCAATACAGCTTTTAAGGTTTAATAAAGATTCTAAGCACCATAAAAAGTTGGTGAAAGAGACCTGTGTGAGGTCTGGATAAGAAACAGATGGCAAAAGCTTTTATAGCCACAATGTTAAGTTGTGCTCCTGAAGGGTCAATATCCTGTTTAGTTACAACCTACCACACTTGCCTGGAAGTTTCTAGTAATCCAGAATCCCTTGAAGACCTAGTTTAGGCTTGTTTTATTAGGACTGAAGCTAAACTCTGCAGGACAGCGGCCCTCCTGGTGCAAAATTTGACAAAAAAAAAAGAAAAGAAAAGAAATGTTGACCAAATCTCAATTTCCAACTAAACTTTTGCTTGAACTTAAGAAATACTTGCAAACAGAGGGGAAATCTGAGACTATTCTAAGGACCTGAGGAGGAAGACGTGACCCAAACATGATTTCTACCAAGGGCAATATGCTATTCAAGGTGCCCAAAAACAAAAATATTAAACATATTTCACAACCTTAAAATTTCATTTGAATGGCCAAACATACAATCCAATCACAGAATTTCGAAATAGATTAAATACATTTCTATTCGACTGCAAACGCACCAGGTGTTTTAGTATGCGTCACTGCCTGAGAGTGCATGAGTAGGAAGAATAACCTCCACAAACACAGCGTAGGTGTTTGAGAGTCCCACGGGAATACAGGACCTGACGACAGCCCGAGACACACAACCTGGACACATTGCCCAACTTCAAACTGGCCCTTTCCACTGCCTAACGGCCCTACGATCTCTTGCTGCACTAAGAACACCTTGGTAACAGCAAATTGGCAAAGTGGCTCCTTCCACAACGCAGCCCTGCATTGGCTGTCCCACAGTCTGTTGCTAGGGAACAGCTTATGCCTTGCTCGAGTTGCGGCCAATCAAACAACAAGAGTGTTCTAGGAAGGAGGGGGTTTATGTTTGTAGCCGCAGAGAGGCAAGCAATGCAGCAGACTTGTGTAAGACAGGTTAACATGAAACAGAAACACATCCACACAACAGCTAGCCCTGATTACGCTGTCAATGTTTTTAACAACACTTGTTCCGTAATTATCTTTATCAACTGATTAGCTTAGCACATTAGGAGGAAGAACAGGCCCACAGCTCACAACTGTCTGACTCTACAATAAAACAACGGAGAGCGGAGCGGAGAGCAAAATGTGTTTGCTCAACAGGAAGATGCGCTAAATATGACTATATGAGATACGCTTGTCCCAATTCATTGTGCGAAATCAGCGCTCACGGCGTCTTCTTAACACTACTGTGTCCGGTTGGCTTGTCACAGCCTAATTTCATGCCTCACATGTGTCTTGCATGTGCAGCGCGCCTGTCCCTCTGCTCAACGGTTGTAAACATTGTCCACGACACGCTTACATGAGCCCATCAATTAAAAAGTGCGCTTGGCAAAGCCGGCTCTTTACAAATACGTCGGTCCTTCCGAGGGCTTGCACAATGCAGTACAGACTCTCATTTCCATTGAGATAATACCGTATCTCTGGTGAGCTGAGGGAAATGGAATAATCATGCAGCTTTCTTTAAACACGCACTGTAGAGTGCAAATGTATGAATCTAAGGCTTTAGTATATTCACTGCTTAATACACTGTGGAGCAAATTCACATAACAGTTGCGCAATATAGTCACTTTGTAGGTGCAAAACGTAATAGAATATAGGGTATTGTAGCTATTGTCATCCTGTATTTATGCAAATTAGGTTAATAGAGAGCAGTGCATTCACACAAAGTGTGTACTATTCGCTTGCCGCGCTTAGTGTTAACTCTTTGCAGCCCACCCACAACCAACTAAGATCAAGAAGAGCACTATAACCAACTAATATCCAGACACAAAGGATTCGAGTACACTTTAGGCATTTTAAAGAGGCCTAGACTGAAGCAATGGGCGTACTGTCCCAGGAAAGCTGCTTAACTCCAAAACATAGCATCATTGTCACAAACAATTTGGTCCATACTGACTGTTTTTGATAGCCTGTGCATGTAAGGTCTGCAACATTTGCTGTGATGACGGGTAAGGTAATGCCAAAGTATACTTTGATTTTTATTCGCGTAGAGTGAGCGCCATACTTTTTACAATCAACATAGTATGCACTTACTGTACGTGAAAAGACTGATTTTCTAGTTAAGTGTGGCCCTGCACCACCTTTGCAATTAGTTTTTAACATTTGTTTTTTGGGGGGTATTTAAAGTGCATTTTTTAGTTTTGGAATTTTCAGTGTAAACAGACTACTATTTATACTATAAAACATTATGAAAAGTGCATAAATACATGATTTGGGACACACCTTAAGTGATTAGCTTGCTAAATGCTTACATAGTACACCAAGCGATTAGCTCGCAAAAACATTAACGTTAGAAATGATCTATTTCTTTGGCCATTAATGATTAGCATAATGTAGTTTAGTCGACATACATCATACAGCAATTCTGTATGACTTTTTTATAATGAGTAGCCTTTAAAAATTTATTTTAGCCAATGAAATCACTCCGGGGTCATTGTTGTGGAATTACATCATGGATTTTGGGGCATGTTTGCAGTCTTACCTGTTTCTATTAGTGAATCAAGTTCTAAAACAACATAGCATGCAAATAAGTGTTTTTTGTGAAATGGACACTTCTTAAACAAATACTGACCTTTCTCTCTCTTTTTTTTATTTCTCACTCAACAGGGCTCCAACTCTATTCTGGTAGTCATGGTGATTTTGCTCAACATTGGAGTCGCCATTTTGTTTGTCCATTTTTTTATTTAAACTCTGCATTGCCTATCAATTCCTCTTCTCCAGCTACACTATTATCAAATCAATACTAGTGTCATCACGACTGATCTGGTCCCTGCCCGTTTTTTGTAAACAAACGACCAGTGTACTTCTATTGAAGTTACAGCACGTCAATACAAAGACTGAGGAAGGCAAGGACACAAAACTGGGCTCAGCAGTTCTGTTTGCTTTTCTGTCTCCAAAGAGCTCGTTTTGATTTATTAATTTTTTTTTGAAATAGTTACAAGCATCCTTTTGAACTTCTAGTTTTATCCTATGTATTCACTCACTCATTAATGCTGTTATAAATTGATATACTTGTTTCTCTTTTTTTATTTCATATTCCTTACTTGCCTTTTTCTTGACAATGCCGGTGACTTTTTTCGGTTTTCATTTGGGTTTGGTTTGTTTTTGGGTGTTGGACTCATTTGAACGGTGGCTTTGGTGAGGGAGGGTGTGCAAGGTGGCGTAAGGGTGAAGGGCGACCACCATCAACATTTTTTCGGGTGATGGCAGCGTTACACAGCTATGATGTCAACCGGTTCAAAGTTACGGGAAACGGATCCTGTCTAACCCCACCTGCCTGCCTCGCGCACCTCTCCTAAGCATTGCTTACGTTTCTCCATGTCCTCCTTTTTGTCACTCATTGGAATAACACGCCAAGTGCTTCTCTCATTTCCTGTACACTTCCATTTCCCTTCTGTGTGGTACGTCAACTACCAGCAGACTCCAGAATGTCATGGTGGGCCTGAAATGAGAATTAAAGACACTTCTTAAACACAATAGACCTACAGTACAGCGAGTGTACAAAGCTTTTTGATGTCTAAACACCTTCGAATTTGCCTCAAAATGTTGCATATGTCGAAAAGAAGCCGGCTAAACAAGCACAACCAAAGTGGGTTAGTAAAAGTTCAAGTCTAGTAATCACAAAGACACAGCGCCACCAGCGTTTCAGCATCTGCAACATTTGCACTCGGGCGAATCTGACCCATATGCATTTGGAAAAATTCCCAGATCAAAAAGTTCTACGATCTGAAAGGGCTTCATCATTAATCTTGCTCCAAAATGAAACTTTTTCTTTCAGCAGAATAAATCATAACACAGTCCGACTCATTTATCTTTCATAAACAGGTCCTGGCTGCATGTAAGATTATACACTGTACATTCAACACGATGTAGCATGGGTTTGATCTTCGGAAGCGCTTTCCTTAGTTTGCAGCATTATACGCTATTTAAAACGTTGTTTGAACGTTGTATGAGGGCTAGCACATGACATTCTGTGAGGTCATCATCATTACAGCGCCCCCTTACTCTCTTTGATGAAATCACAAGAACGTGCGAGCACCTGCCGACCTCACCATGCACACCTGAAAGCCACATGCTGCGCGAGATGCTGGCGTTCCCGACCAGACATTCAAGAGACTGTTAACGTTTTTTTTTTCCCAACTGCTGCTTTAAAAAAAAAACTAATATTTATTGATAAAAGAATAAAAAAAACAACAAAAAAAACTTTTTTAGCTATTTGCAAGACGTCTGAAAAATGCCGACTGCCTTGTTTTTGTAAAAGTAAAAGAAAAAACAAAGTTGCATGCTAACGTATGTTTTAGTTTTGTATAGAACCTTATCGGGAAAGAAATCGTACGAAAAAGTGTGCTTGTAAGTTTTGGATGCGGCATAAAAACAACACATTCTAATACCAATATATAAGACAGTGTACGAATTTGGGGATTGTACGAAAACGTTTGTAGGTAAAATTTCGCCATGAGAAGACTCAAAGGAGCATAACAATCCTACAAATTCGCCAACATATTTGCTAATTGTTATACGAGTATGTTGAAAACCGTTACCTTATTGGCCAACTCCATGATACACAGTGGAACAGGTCTGATCGGGTTCGCCGATGATGAATCCGTGGTCCGAGTGATGGTATTGGCATCCAGTGGCCTTTCCACTCCAAAATCTGAGATGAAACTAAAACGAGTGAAACAAACAATCAAAGAGAGGTGTTTTGTTTATTTTTTTATAGCCAGCTAACAGAACGCAAAGACTGAGATGTTTTTATAGCATGTGTGTATGGGCTTGTACTTTTCCCCCTTGAGTCTGTCCTCCTGGCAATGATTCATTCACAGTTTGTGTACTCTCTCTATCCCTCTTTCTCGCCCACCTCCCTTCCTTCCACATATTTCTCAGTTTCTCTATCCAGCCGAAAAAAAGGAAAACAAAAGACCAACAAAATGAAATGTACGAATGACAACTATGCTGATGTAAAGGAACGCAAGCTGGGGGCTCAAATGTATGGAGTCGTACATTTGCTCAACTTGTGTCCCTGGGTTGGTCCGAGAAGTTTGCAAACTCACTGACTGGCTCACTTTGATACCACAACGGCTGTATGTGACGGGGATGGTGGGATTCCAAAGGGTCTTTGAAGCAGGAAGTTGCTGCAGTTGACCCACACCGCCGGCTCTTGTACCGTTTGACCTGGATGTATATCCGTCACCCTATGCGCCTATAGCATGCCCAAGCATGCCCAGTTCTTTTATCTCTCTCTTTCTCTTCCTCTATCATTCAGTTCTTTAATTTTCCTGGGGGTCTGTTTCTTTTTGAGTTATATGGAGAAAATAATGAAAGTGTTTGAAAGTAAGCTTATGTGTTGTGGTTATTGAGTCTGATCATTTTTGGCCTTTCGATCCTTCTCTTTGTGTTCCAAAAGTAACAAGTTATCATATTTTGATAAACCCATGCCACCAAATAAAAAAGTTAATTAAAGAATAAATACATTTAAATAAAATAATATATAAATAATACATTATTGTTTTATATATGTAAAACCAAATGAAGAAATTTTTTTTTATATTTAAATGAGTCCACCGTCCTCACACTTGCACATTCTCATTATTAAAATATATTTTTAATACTATAATGTAAAACAAAATACTACAGGGGGTAGTTCTATATTTTATTTTTGCTTTAAAAAAATATTAAATTACTACAGTAACAAAGCAACATAAAAAATAATCTAAAATTATTCTTAAATTTGTTTCTGTTTGTACAAACTTTATTTTGATTTAAATAGTGGGGACAATTCATTGTATTACACTGTATTTGTACAGTAATAAAGTAAAATAAATACTTTAATACAGTACAGTATTTATACTATGATATGTTTATAAAGCCATTATAGTACATATGTTACATAAAAATAATTGTAATTGTCCTTCTCTCAAATTAAAATAGTATTTTTTCATTTAGATTTTAGGGTAAAATACAGTCTGTTTTTCACTCCTTGTGTTTAATTAAGTTTGAGTGAAAGTGATATAAGATCCCCAGTACAGAAGATTGCAAATAAAAACAGACAAACAGGTGATGCATGAGATTTCCCCAGCGAGAGCGTGCCATCACTATAGCAACCTTCATATAGAATTGTTCTCCATCGTGACAGAGCAGTGGCCAAAATTATGGGCGTGGCCACTCTCTCACAGGACACAGCACGCATTTAAGGATCATCTTATTTTAAAGAAGGAAAAAAAGCACTGTCAGGACGTCCTCCACAAACCTGTCAAAAATTGAAATGAATCTTCTTGATGGTTTGCGAGTAAAAAAAATAATTGAAATGCATTGAAAAATATGAAATACAGTCTGCGAGGGCACAAGGCCAATTCATTTCATCTTCAAAGTCTCTCTCATGTCATGTCCTTGTTTTGTCTCTTTCTCTCACTTTCATCCTTGTCCTCTCTTGTAGAAACCATCCCCACATGTCATCTTTCCTATCTCTCCCATCATTGAAGCATGAGGTGGAACGCTTACAAAGAGGTGTTAAAATCCTATAACTGCCTCAAAAAGATTTGAACCGTATTGAACACGGACACCTGTACAAACCCACGCAAACTACAAGAAATAGTCAGTCTGAAATAGAAGATTCTGTCATTATTTACTGACCTTCATGTCACTCCAAACATGCGACTTTCCTTCTTCTGTGGAACACATATTCACAAATAAAAACTGGTTTCTGCCAAATGCAAAAAAAAAACAACAGTATACTAAAAGTGGTTCATACATTATTTTCCTAAAGTAATTTGCAAGAACCAGAATAAATGTGCATCAATTACTCATCCTCATATCGTTCCAAACCCATAAGACCTCCATTCATCTTCGAATAACAAATTAATTTGTTTTTGATGTAATCATAGCTCTCTGGCCCTCCCATAGACAGCAGGGATCTCCAAAATTAGGAGTCGGGAGTCGGAGTCGACTCCAAAAAAAACGGAACCGAACACCCCTATAATGAACCAAAAAAGTATAAAAGACATTGCTGCGTTCGAAATCGCATACTGCTTAAGTAGGTACTACATTTAAAATTGAACATTCTATTTGACCGTTAAAAAGTTTGTTCTATATAGTATGAATGTGAGTAGTACGTACTACATCCACCATATTGATGTTGTCACGTGTCATGCGTCGTCACAACAGCGCGAAAATTTAAACTTTCAATAAGTCATCCGTTTATTAGGAGTGTGTTAAACAAGTGTAATTTAATCACAATAAACAACGTTTTTTTTTTCCTGAGGTGCTTACACTTAAAATAAGCCGCGTCTCCACTTTCCGTCATTTTTTACATATGACGCCTCCTCTTCCGGAGGATAATGGGATAGGAAAGTGTCCATGGTATGCTTACTACAGAATACGGCCGGAAGTAGTAGGTCATCCGGGTACTTCTCGCCTACTGAATTTGAATGCTATGAATTCGGACATACTACTCGCCTCGCATGCTGTTTTTCGTGTACTATATAGTAGGGAATTAAGCGATTTCGGACGCAGCAATTGTCAACATAGTTCATCTGCCATCACTGGTTCAATCTGAATTTTATGAAACGATGAGAACACTTTTTGTACGCAAAGAAAAGAAAAATAACGACTTCATGCTATAAATTTCATTTTGGGTTAGAGTAACCTTTTATTCATTTGACAGCAGTAATAGTAATGTCTCTGCATTTTGCACATTTGGTATTCGTCATTTTTGCACAATATTACAGCTAGTCGTGGCGCTTGGTGATCCTGATTAAGTCTTAAGTCGACAGGATTGTAGTGTTTTATTTGTAGGCTGCTTTACAGCGCGCACCCTTGTATTGTTGCCATGTCCACTTATTATAAGCAGTTCTTATTTGCTTGGGCTTGCCTCATAAGCGATCCAGTTCATGGAGTTAATAATAAAGGTAGTCAGGTGCACTGTAAAATATTTTGGTATGTTTCATAGTTAGATGATATTGAATAGTTCTTAATTACGTTTTTATTTTTCTAGCAAGATCTGGCAACACTAATGAGTCAAGAGAGGTACCTTCTTGATCCCTTTGATTTCTAATGACATTATAACAGTGTACTTCCTTTGACCCTACTGGGCATCTGTGGCATTTTTACATGACTTCCTCTGTCTCCCCTTCACCAAAACTGTGCGTCTGACCGGCTGCCTGTCTGTTTGGTGGACGTCTGCTAGGAAGTTAAGCCAATTTTGTCTGAGATTACTGTAACTGAATCACTGTGTTGAGTTCAGCCTTGTCCCAGTACTAGAAGAGGATTATGGGTGATTTCTTTAAACCTATTGGTAAGACGGAAGTCGAGACGGAGAAAGAGAGCTCTCAAAAGGACCACTAACATAGAGCCTAGGCAAAGCTCACATGAACGTTTCCAGGTCACATTATTGAGTGTCAATGTCATTTTAACTGTATTAGAGTTAAACATAGTACGTTACACAGTCATAAAATTATTTTATTTTAAACGGCGCAGATTAAAGGCAGAGCAGCAAAAATTACTATGATTTAGAATATGAATCAATTTACTAACTACATGCAATACATAAAAAAAATTAATCAAAATTTCACCTATATACAATTTTGTGAAGTTGAAAACAGTTGTGGCCATTATTTTTATGTCTTTACCACAACTTTTTATCGATTGACTGAAATACACACAGCAAAAAATCAAAGATTCAAACATTTTTTGCGAGTCTACTGCAATAATTATTTCTGAAACTTCATTGTAGCACCTTCGGTCGGTGAAAGACCATTAAATGGCTCCGTTTACAAGCCTTTTCCAACTGTGTCCAAACAAATTAGATAATGTGAGGAAACATGCCCCCAAGCTATAGAATTAGTCAAGCTTTAATGATGAATCATTATCTTTTATCAAACTCTCTTTCTTATTGGTTCAGCACACTAATGAGGTTATAAGACTGCCACTAGGTAAATAAATGGAATCAATCAAGTAACGTGACCTACAAACATCTTAGTAAATCTTAGAGAACTAGCGGTTTCTCCCTCCCGCCGTCTTTCACTCTCTCACACACTCTTCTGACGCGTCTCTGACGACAGCAGGTTCATGTGCTTCAGAACGTCAGAGCATGGCTGTTAAAAAGGGTGACTTTAGTTATTTATAAACTCTGTCTTTTTAAAAAGAAATTCAGAATTGCAAAAAAAGATGGAGAGAGGAGGAGGGGAGATGAGACAGTTGGCTGCATAATCGTAACCTCATCCATTTCTCTATCCGCCATTTATTATTCATTAGCTTCTCTTTCTACATCGCTCATTCTTCACAGCCAACAAAAAATAGGTCAGTGTGGGAAGTGCCTTTCGTTGAGAAACTGTGATTGCCGCTTGGCCGTCTGATTTAACGTCTTCAGCTCAAAAACAAAACTTCTTGCAGATGTCTTTTACAGAACACATCTGTTCTGACATTTATTTTGATTGTCATCTCTCACGTTTAGACAAATACTGCATTTAAAAAAAAAATGTGACAGAATGACAGCAGTTTGAGACACACTGCAACTAGTAGAGAAATCTATCAACTTCTTTTACTAGCTAGATGTGTTTTGCATGATTCCTTTTAAAAAATCGATTTTCGTCCATCTTTTGACCATCTATTAAAATTATTAATTGTCATTAAATGAAACAAAGCTAAAATTTAGGAATGCTGCTTTGGCAACTCGCTGCAATAAACATGTTTAAGTGGAAAAACTAAACTGATACTATAAATAAAATAAAAAATAATGTTAAATGCTAAAAAATGACTAAAAGCGAAAAAAACAAATGTATACAAACATCTGTAATAGTATATAACTGCACTGCTTTGATTTATTTTGACCTTTTGCAATTTCATTATTAGTTTTCTTTAAACATGACAATAAAATGAAAAGCCAATTTTCTACTCTTCTAGACAATTTTTTAAATTCATGCATGACAGATAAGGAACATATGGTCATGAAAAAAATGATAATAACTGATAACAGAACTGTCATCTTTAGTTAGGAAAAATGTCACTAAACCAAGTTTAAAAACGTTTTCTTTTCTCTTTGACATTTAAAAAAGGCAGGGAAATAAGATTCTGATCTTTGATTTCTTGGGACCAAATTCCTAAGAACATTACATAATTACAAACACAATTTATGATGGAGCTAATTTTTGTTGCACAATAACTCTTCAAAAAAATGTTTACAATATGCTTATGCTAAAAATAATTTGATTAAATATTATGAAAAATTTATATCACTTAGCATAGCATGATTTAAAACAGTGGCCAAAAATGGCATCTGAATCTAGAAAGCGTTACAGAAAGCAGGAAAAAATATGTTGAAACTACTTTGAGATTCATCTTCTGTTATTAATAATAAAAACGCACGGACAAAATAGTGAGAAAAGAGTAAGGCCATGTTTTTATCACACTGCACATTCAGACACACACACATAGCTTGCTAATATGATAACACGTATCAATTCTCTTTCTCACAAACAAAACCTTTAATTATCTTCTCTCTCTCTCTCTCTCTCTCTCTCTCACACACACACACACACACACACACACAGATGTTTAATCTCATTCCTGATCCTCAAAGAAAACCTTGGCCATGGCGTGGCCGACCTTTTGTACTTTCTTCTCTTTGGCGTCAGGACCCATGTTGGCCCGGGCCAGACCCAGCCAGTATTTCTCAGTCCGTGTTTGATAATCCACAAGCGCTTCTCCTGGCTTTACTGGAGGATGGTCTGCATCTAATAGAAAGATACAGAGAAAAATGTCAACACCTGTCCAGATTACCACTTCTGCTCTCTTCTAGAAATCTAAATCTATAAGATTTTCATTTCTCTATAAAACTTTGAAGACACCACTTTATGTTCAAGGCAAAACCCGGGAGCTGAAGTACTGAAATGGAGATACTCGGAACATGAAACGCCCCCGATGTGGATGATGAGGCAACAAAGTCTTTTTGTTAAGCATACTACCTAACTATGAAGCTGCCACAAGCTAAGAATCTGGTGATGTTATTACAACTGACAAGCGAAACAGGCATCTAACAATAATGAATTTAAGCGAGAAGGACCCCAAAGCAAAACACACAGCTCTGGTTGTCAAAGAGAATCAGTGGATGTTGACCTGGGTCTTGGCAGTTAAACCCTTTGTCATCTGCTCGTGTCTACCTCATGGACCTGACCCAAATCATGGCCTTGATCATTAAAGGAAAATGTATGTGCCCACCCTCAGGGCCGTCAATCTCACAAACAGGCATCATTTTGAAGTGTCTTAAACTTATTTTTCTCCTAAATATGGTCTTTTCTAAAATACAAACCTTCTTCACTCTCTTCTTCAGATTCCTCCTCATCTTCTTCCTCATCATCACCCTTTGCTTCTTGTTCTTCATCATCATCTTCATCTTCTGACTCTTCCAGCCACTCCTGCGTTTCTGTAATAAGAATTAATTGGTCGAGTGTGGCTCTAATACTTGTTTATACTGATCTATAAGATTTAGATAGATAGATAGATAGATAGATAGATAGATAGATAGATAGATAGATAGATAGATAGATAGATAGATAGATA